>BSBK01000938.1:1200000-1720000 GCA_027943335.1 Chamaecyparis obtusa | reverse complement strand
AGATACAGACGGTCAAAATTTAGTCAAAGAAAGAAAGTCAGTACAATGTTCATAGCTAAAAATGTGACCATTTTCAAATCTAGTAAAAGTGGTCTCAAACAGAAGATCTCATCTAGATGAACCAAAGAAAACCTAGAATCTTAAAAAATAGAACCTCTCCTCTCAAGTTACAGATGGTCAAAGTTGGGTCAACGAAAGGAAGCCAGTATAGTATTTGTAGCTAAAAATTTGACTGTTTCCAAATTTGGTGAAAGTTGTCTCAAATCAAAGATCTCGTCAAGATGAACCAAAAACACCTTAAATCTTGAAAAATGGAGCCTCTCTTCTCAAGATACGAATGGTCAAAGTTTGGTCAAAGAAAGGAAGTTAGTAGTGTTCGTAGCTAAAAATTTGACCATTTCCAAATCTAGTGAAAGTGGTCTTAAATCGTAGATATCATCGTGATGTACCAAAGAACACCTTGAATCTTGAAAAATGGAACCTCTCTTCTCAAGATACAGATCGCCAAAGTTTGGTAAAAAAGAAGAAGTCAGTATAGTGTTCGTAGCAAAAAATTTGACCATTTCCAAATCTGGTGAAAGTGGTCTCAAATCAAAGATCTCATCGAAATGAACCAAAAAATACCTTGAATCTTGAAAAATGGAAACTGTCTTCTCAAGATACAGATGGTCAAAGTTTGGTCAAAGCATGGAAGTCAGTACAGTGTTCGTAGCTAAAATTTTGACTATTTCCTAATCTTGTAAAATTGGTCTCAAATTGAAGATCTTGTCGAGATGTACCAAAGAACACCTTGAATCTTAAAAAATGGAGCCTCTCTTCTCAAGATACGAATAGTTAAAGTTTGGTCAAAGCAAGGAAGTTAGTACAGTATTTGTAGCTAAAAATTTGACCATTTCTAAATCTAGTGAAAGTGGTTTCAAATAAAAGATCTTGTCAAGATGAACTAAAAAACACCTTGAATATTGAAAAATGGAGCCTCTCTTCTCAAGATATGAATGGTTAAAGTTTGGTCAAAGAGAGGAAGTCAATATAGTGTTCGTAGCTAGAAATTTGACTGTTTCCAAATTTGGTGAAAGTGGTCTCAAATAAAAAATCTCATCAAGATGAACCAAAAAACACCTTGAATTTTGAAAAATGGAGACTCTCTTCTCGAGATACAAAGGGTCAAAGTTTGGTGAAAACAAGGAAGTCAGTAAAGTGTTTGTAGCTAAAAATTTGACTATTTCTAAATTTGGTGAAAGTGCTCTCAAATTGAAGATCTTGTCAAGATGAACCTAAAAACACCTTGAATCTTGAAAAATAGAGCCTCTCTTCTCAATATACAGATGGTCAAAGTTTAGTCAAAGCAAGGAAGTCAGTACAATGTTCGTAGCTAAACATTTGACTATTTCCAAATCTATTGAAATTAGTTTCAAATAGAAGATCTCATTGAAATGAGCCAAAAAATAATCTTGAATCTTTAAAAATGGAGCCTCTCTTCTCAAGATATAGACAATCAAAGTTTTGTCAAAGCAAAGAAGTCAGCACAATGTTTGTCGCTAAAAATTTGACTATTTCCAAATACAGTAAAAGTGGTCTCAAATTGAAGATCTCATCAAGATGAGCCACAAAATACCTTGAATCTTGAAACACGAAGCCTCTCTTCTCTAGAATCAAATTGTCAAAGTTTGGTCAAAGTAAGGAAGTCAGTATAGTGTTTGTAGCTAAAAATTTGACCATTTCTAAATCTAGTGAAAGTGGTTTCAAATCGAATATCTTATCGAGATGAGCCAAAAAACAACTTGAATCTTGAAAAATAGAGTCTCTCTTCTCAAGATACAGATGGTCAAAGTTTTCTCAAAGCAAAGAAGTCAGTATAGTGTTCGGAGCTAAAAATTTAACCTTTTCCAAATATGGTAAAAGTGGTCTCAAATTGAAGATCTCATTTAGATAAACCAAAAAACCCCTTGAATCTTAAAAAATGGAGCCTCTCTTCTCAAGATACGCATGGTCAAAGTATGCTAAAATTAAGGAATTCAGTATAGTGTTTGTAGCTAAAAATTTAACCTTTTCTAAATCTGGTGAAAGTGGTCTCAAATCGAAGATCTCATTAAGATGAACCAAAAATATGTTGAATCTTAAAAAATAGAGCCTCTTCTAAAGATACAGACCGTCAAAGTTTGGTAAAAGCAAGAAAGTCAGTACAGTGTTCATAGCTAAAAATATGACTATTCCCAAATATGGTGAAAGTGATCTCAAATCAACGATTTTGTTGAGATGAACCAAACAATGCCTTGAATTTTGAAAAATGGGGTCTCTCTTCTCAAGATATGGATGGTCAAAGTTTGGTAAAAGTAAGGAAAGTACAATGTTCCTAGTTAAAAATTTGACTATTTCCAAATCTAGTGAAAGTGGTCTCAAATCGAACATCTCATCGAGGTGAACCAAAAAACACTTTGAATCTTGAAAAACAAAGCCTCTCTTCTCAAGATATAGATGATCAAAGTTTGGTCAAAGAAAGGAAGTCAGTACAGTGTTCGTAGCTAAAAATTTAACTATTTCCAAATTTGTTGAAAGTGGTCTCAAATCAAATATCTCGTCGAGATGAACCAAAAAACACCTTGAATCTTAAAAAATAGAGAATCTCTTCTTAAGATACAAATGCTCAAAGTTTGGTCAAAGCAAGGAAAACAGTACAGTGTTCATAGCTAAAAATTTGACTATTTCCAAATCTGGTGAAAGTTGTCTCAAATGAAAGATCTCATCGAGATGAACCAAAAAATACATTGAATATTAAAAAATGGAGCCTCTCTTCCCAAGATATGGATGGTCAAAGTTTGGTCAAAGCAAGGAATTTAGTACAATGTTCGTAGCTAAAAATTTGACTATTTTCAAATTTAGTGAAAGTGGTCTCAAATCAAAAATCTCTTCGAGATGAACTAAAAAACACCTTGAATCTTGAAAAATGGAGCCTCTCTTCTCAAGATACAAACGATCAAAGTTTGGTCAAAGCAAGGAAGTCAGTACAATGTTCATAGCTAAAAAATTGACCATTTCCAAATTTGGGGAAAGAGGTCTCAAATCAAAGATCTCATCAAGATTAATCAAAAAATACCTTGAATCTTGAAAAATAGAGCTTCTCTTCTCATGATACGGATGGTGAAAGTTTGGTCAAAGCAAGGAAGTCAGTACAATGTTCATAGCTAAACATTTGACTATTTTCAAATTTGGTCTAAGTGGTCTCAAATGAAAGATTTCATCAAGATTAACCAAAAAACACCTTCAATCTTGAAAAATAGAGCCTCTTTTCTTAATATACCAACGGTCAAAGTTTGGTTAAAGCAAGGAAGTTAGTACAGTGTTCGTAGCTAAAATTTAACATTTCCAAATCTAGTGAAAGTGGTTTAAATCAAAGATATCATCGAGATGAACAAAAAAAACACCTTGAATCTTGAAAAATGGAGCCTCTCTTCTCAAGATAAGGATGGTCAAAGTTTGGTCAAAGTAAGGAAGTTAGTACAGTGTTCGTAGCTAAAAATTTGACCATTTTCAAATCTGGTGAAAGTGGTCTCAAATAAAAAATCTCATCAAAATGAACCAAAAAACACCTTGAATCTTGAAAAATGAAGCATCTCTTCTCAAGATACGGACTGCCAAATTTAGGTCAAAGGAAGGACGTCAGTATAGTATTCGTAGCTAAAAATTGCACCGTTTCTAAATCTTGTGAAAGTGGTTTCAAATCAAAGATCTCATCAAAATGAACCAAACAACACCTTGAATCTTAAAAAATAGAACATCTTTTCTTAAGATATAGATGTCAAAGTTTGGTCAAAGTAAGGAAGTTATTGCAGTGTTCGTAGCTATAAATTTGACCGTTTCCAAATCTGGTGAAAGTGGTCTCTAATCAAACATCTCCTTGAGATGAACCAAAAAACACCTTGAATCTTGAAAATTGGAGCCTCTCTTCTAAAGATACAGATGATCAAACTTTTGTCAAAGAAATGAAGTCAGTACAATGTTTGTAGCTAAAAATTTGGTTGTTTTCAAATCTGGTGAAATTGGTCTCAAATCAAAGCTCTCGTCGAGATGAACCAAAAAACACATTAAATTTTGAAAAATATATCGTCACTTCTCATGATACGGCTAGTCAAAGTTTGGTCATAGTAAGGAAGTTTGTACAATGTTCATACCTAAAAATTTGACCATTTCCAAATCTGGTGAAAGTGGTCTCAAATCGAAGATCTCATCGAGGTGAACCAAAAAATACCTTAAATCTTAAAAAATGGAGCCTCTCTTCTCAACATACAGATGGTCAAAGTTTGGTCAATGAAAAGAAGTCAGTACAATGTTCGTAGCCAAAAATTTGACCATTTCCAAATCAGGTGAAAGTGGTCTCAAATCAAAGATCTCGTCGAGATGAACCAAAAAATATATTAAATTTTAAAAAATGCATGCTCGCTTCTCAAGATACGGACGGTCAAAGTTTGGTCATAGTAATGAAGTTTGTACAATGTTCTTTGCTAAAAATTTGAACATTTCCAAATCTAGAAAAACTAGTCTCAAATCAAAGATCTTATCGAGATGAACCAAAAAACACTTTGAATATTAAAAATGGAGCCTCTCTTCTCAAGATACATATGGTCAAAGTTTGGTCAAAGGAAGGTGGACAGTACAATGTTTGTAGCTAAAAATTTGACAATTTCCAAATCTACTGAAGTGGTGTCAAATTGAAGATCTCGTGGAGATTAACCAAAAAACACCTTGAATCTTGAAAAATAGAGCCTTTCTTCTCAAAATACGGATGGTCAAAGTTTGGTTAAAAAAAAGGAAGTCAGTACAGTGTTCGTAGCTAAAAATTTGACGATTTCTAAATCTAGTGAAGGTGGTTTCAAATCAAAGATCTCGTCGAGATTAACCAAAAAACACCTTGAATCTTAAAAAATAGAGCCTTTCTTCTCAAGATACGGATGGTCAAAGTTTTGTCCAAGCAAAGTAGTTAGTACAGTGTTCGTAGCTAAAAATTTGACTATTTCCAAATTTGGTGAAAATGATCTCAAATCAAAGATCTCATTGAGATTAACCAAAAAACACTTTAAATCTTAAAAAATAGAGCCTCTCTTCTGAAGATACGGATGGTCAAAGTTTGGTCAAAGCAAGGGAGTCAGTACAGTGTTCGTAGCTAAAAATGTGACAGTTTCCAAATCTGGTGAAAGTGGTCTCAAATTGAAGATCTCATCGAGATGAACCAAAAAATAGCTTGAATATAGTAAAACTAATCCTATCTTCTCAAGATACAGACGGTCAAAGTTTGGTCAAAGAAAGGAAATCAATACAATGTTAGTAGCTAAAAATTTGACCGTTTTTAAATTTGGTGAAAGTGGTCTCAAATTGAAGATCTCGTCAATATGAATGAAAAAACACCTTGAATCTTGAAAAAGGGAGCCTCTCTTTTCAATATACAGATAGTCAAAGTTTGGTTAAAGCAAGGAAGTTAGTATAGTGTTTGTAGCTAAAAATTTGACAATTTCTAAATCAAGTGAAAGTGGTCTCAAATCGAAGATCTTGTCGAGATGAACCAAAAAAAACCTTAAATCTTGAAAAATTGAGTCTCTCTTCTCAAGATACGGATGGTCAAAGTTTGGAAAAAGCAAGAAAGTCAGTACAGTATTCGTAGCTAAAAATTTGACAGTTTCCAAATCTAGTGAAAGTGGTTTCAAATCAAAGATCTCATCAAGCTGAACCAGAAAACACCTTGAATCTTGTAAAACGGAGCCTATCTTCTCAAGATACAAACAGTCAAAGTTTGGTCAAACCAAGAAAGTCAGTACAATATTCATAGCTCAAAATTTGAGCATTTCCAAATCTAGTGAAAGTAGTCTCAAATTGAAGTTCTCATCGAAATGAACCAAAAAAGATCTTAAATCTTAAAAAATGGAGCCTCTCTTCTCAAGATATGGACAATCAAAGTTTGGTCAAAGTAAAAAAGTCAGTACAAAGTTCGTAGCTGAAAATTTGACCGTTTCAAAATCTAGTGAAAGTGGTCACAAATTGAAGATCTCGTCAAGATGAACCAAAAAATACCTTAAATCTTTAAAAATGGAGCCTGTCTTCTCAAGATATGGACGGTCAAAGTTTGATCAAAGTAAGGAAGTTAGTACAGTGTTCATAGCTAAAAATTTGACCATTTCCAAATTTGGTGAAAGTGGTCTCAAATTAAAGATCTCATAGAGATGAACCAAAAAACACCTTGAATCTTGAATAATGGAGCATCTCTTCTCAAAATACAGATGGTCAAAGTTTGGTCAAAGCAAGGAAGTCAGTACAGTGTTCGTAGCTAAAAATTTGACCATGTCCAAATCTGGTTAAAGTGGTCTCAAATCGAAGATCTTGTCGAGATGAACCAAAATACACCTTAAATCTTGAAAAATAGAGCCTCTCTTCTCAAGATATAGACGGTCAAAGATTGGTCAAAGCAATGAAGTCAGTACAGTATTTAGAGCTAAAAATTTTACTATTTCCAAATCTGGTGAAAGTGGTCTAAAATCGAAGATCTTGACGAGATCAACCAAAAAACACTTTGAATCTTGAAAAATGGAGCCTCTCTTCTCAAGATACATATGGTCAAATATTGGTCAAAGCAATGATGTCAGTACAATGTTCGTAGTTAAAAATTTGACCATTTCTAAATCTTGTGAAAGTGGTCTCAAATCGAAGAACTCATCGAGATGAACCAAAAAACACCTTGAATCTTGAAAAATGGAGCCTCTCTTCTAAAGATAAGGATGGTCAAAGATTGGGCAAAGCAATGAAGTTAGTACAGTATTCGTAGCTAAAAATTTGACTATTTCCAAAACTGGTGAAAGTGCACTCAAATCAAAGATCTCATTGAGATGAACAAAAAAACACCTTGAATCTTGAAAAACAGAGCCTCTCTTCTCAAGATATAGATGGCTAAAGTTTGGTTAAGGCAAGGAAGTCAGTATAGTGTTTGTAGCTAAAAATTTGACCGTTTCCAAATCTATTGAAAGTGTTCTAAAATCAAAGATCTCATTGATATGAACCAAAAAACACCTTGAATCTTGAAAAATGGAACCTCTCCTCTCAAGATACGGATGGTCAAAATTTTGTCAAAGTAAGGAAGTCAGTATAGTGTTCATAGCTAAAAAATTGACCGTTTTGAAATATGGTGAAAGTGGTCTCAAATTGAAGATCCCGTCAAATGAACCAAAAAAAACCTTGAATCTTGAAAAATGGAGCCTCTCTTCTCAAGATACGGATGATCAAAGTTTGCTCAAAGCAAGGAAGTCTATACAGTATTCGTAGCTAAAAATTTTACAGTTTCCAAATCTAGTGAGTGTGGTCTCAAATCAAAGATCTCATCGAGATGAACCAAAAAACATATTGAATCTTGAAAAATAGAGCCTCTTTTCTCAAGATACAGACGGTCAAAGTTCGATCAAAGAAAGGAAGTTAGTATAGTGTTCATCTCTAAAAATTTGACCATTTCTAAAATATGTTGAAAGTGGTATCAAATCGAAGATCTCATCGAGATGAACCAAAAAACACTTTGAATCTTGAAAAATGGAGCCTCTCTTCTCAAGATACAGACGGTTAAGGTTTGGTCAAAATAATAAAGTCAACACAGTGTTCATAGCTAAAAATTTGACCATTTCCAAATCTGTTGAAAGTGGTCTCAAATCTCAGATCTCGTTGAGATGAACTAAAAAACACCTTAAATCTTAAAAAATGGAGCTTCTCTTCTCAAGATATAGATGGTCAAAGTTTGGTCAAAGCAAGGAAGTCAGTACAGTGTTCATAGCTAAAAATTTGGTTACTTACAAATTTAGCGAAAGTGGTTTCAAGTCAAAGATCTCATCAAGACGAACCAAAAAAAACTTTGAATCTTAAATAAAGAAGCCTCTCTTCTAGAGATACAGACGGTCAAAGTTTGGTCAAAGCATTGAAGTCAATACAGTGTTCATCGCTAAAAATTTGACCTTTTCCAAATCTAGTGAATTTGGTCTTAAATTGAACATCTCATCGAGATGGATCGAAAAATACCTTAAATCTTAAAAAATGGAGCCTCTCTTCTTAAGATACAAATCGTTAAAGTTTGGTCAAAGCATGGAAGTCAGTACAGTGTTCGTAGCTAACAATTGGACCATTTCCAAATCTGGTGAAGGTGGTCTCAAATCGAAGATCTCATCGAGATGAACCAAACAAAACCTTGAATCTTGAAAAATAGAGCCTCTCTTCTCAAGAGACGAATGGTCAAAGTTTGGTCAAAGCAAGAAAATCAGTACAATATTCGCATCTAAAAATTTGACTCTTTCTAAATCTCATGAAAGTGGTCTTAAAACAAAGATTTCATTAAGATGAACCAAAAACACCTTGAATCTTGAAAAATGGAGCCTCTCTTCTCAATATACGGACGGTTAATGTTTGGCCAAAGCAAGAAAGTTAGTATAGTGTTTGTAGCTAAAAATTTGGTTGTTTCAAAATCTAGTGAAAGTGGTCTCAAATTGAAGATCTTGTCGAGATGAACCAAAAAAATTTTGAATCTTAAAAAATGGAGCTTCTCTTCTCAACATACAGATGATCAAAATTTGGTCAAATCAACGAAGTTAGTACAGTATTCGTAGCTAAAAATCTAACTATTTCCAAATCTAGTAAAAGTGGTCTCAAATCAAAAATCTCGTCAAGATGAACGAAAAAACTACTTGAATTTTGAAAAATAGAGCCTCTCTTCTCAAGATACAGATGGTCAAAGTTTCATCAAAGGAAGTCAGTACACTGTTTGTAGCTAAAAATTTGACCAATTCCAAATTTCATAAAAGTGGTCTGAAATCAAACATAACATCAAGATGAACTAAAAAACACCTTGAATCTTGAAAAATGGAGCCTCTCTTCCCAAGATATAGACAGTCAAAGTTTGGTCAAAGCAAGGAAGTCAATGTAGTGTTCGTAGCTAAAAATTTAACCATTTCCAAATCTGGTGAAAGTGGTTTCAAATAAAATATTTTTTTGAGATGAGCCAAAAAACACCTTGAATCTTGAAAAATGGAGCCTCTCTTTTCAAGATACAGACGATCAAACTTTGGACAAACCAAGGAAGTCAGTCTAGTGATCATAGCTAAAAAATTGACCATTTCAAAATTTGGTGATAGTGGTCTCAAATCAAAGATCTCATTGACATGAACCAAAAAACACCTTGAATCTTGAAAAATAGAGCCTCTCTTCTCAAGATACGGATGGTCAAGGTTTAGTTAAACCAAGGAAGTCAATACAGTGTTCATAGATAAAACATTGACCATTTTCAAATCTGGAAGAAATGGTGTCAAATCAAAGATCTCGTCGAGATGAACCAAAAAACACCTTGAATCTTGGAAAAGGGAGCCTCTCTTATCGAGATACAGACGGTCAAAATTTGGTCAAAACAAGGAAGTCAGTACAATGTTTGTAGCTAAAAATTTGATCATTTTCAAATCTGATGAAAGTGGTCTCAAATCAAAGATCTCATCGAGATGACCCAAAAAATACCTTAATTATTGAAAAATGGAGCATCTCTTCTCAAGATACATATGGTCAAAGTTTGGTCAAAGTGAAGAAGTCAGTACAGTGTTCATATCTAAAAATTTGGATGTTTCCAAATTTGGTGAAAGTGGTCTCAAATCAAAGATATCATCGAGATGAACCAAAAAAAACTTTGAATCTTGAAAAATGGAGCCTATCTTCTCAAGATACGGATTGCAAAAATTTGGTCAAAGCAATGAAGTCAATACAATGTTCGTAGGAAAAAAATTGACCATTTCAAAATTTGGTGAATCTGGTCTTAAATCGAAGATCTCGTTGAGATGAATGAAAAAACATCTTGAATCTTGAAAAATGGATCCTCTCTTCTCAACATATGGACAGTCAAAGTTTGGTCAAAGTAAGAAAGTCAATACACTATTCGTAGCTAAAAATTTGGTCATTTCCAAATCTAGTGAAAGTGGTCTCAAATTGAAGATCTCATCAAGATCAAATAAAAAACACCTTGAATTTTAAAAAATGGAGCCTCTCTTCTAAAGATACGGGTGGTCAAAATTTGGTCAAAGTAAAGAAGTCAGTACAATGTTCGTATCTAAAAATATGGCCATTTCCAAATTTGGTGAAAGTGGTCTCAAATTAAAAATCTCATCAAGATGAACCAAAAAACACTTTGAATCTTGAAAAATGGAGCCTCTTTTCTCATGATACAGATGGTCAAAGTTTCCTCAAAGCAAGGAACTCAATACAATGTTCATAGCTAAAAATTTGACTATTTCCAAATGTAGTAAATGTGATCTCAAATCAAAGATCTTGTCCAGATGAATGAAAACAAACCTTGAATCTTGAAAAATAGAGCCTCTCTTCTCAAGCTACTGACAGTCAAAGTTTGGTCAAAGGAAGGAATTTATTATAGTTTTCATAGCTAAAAATTTGACTATTTCCAAATCTGGTGAAAGTGGTCTAAAATTAAAGAACTCATTGAGACAAACCAAAAAACATCTTGAATCTTAAAAATGGAGCCTCTCATCTTAAGATATAGATGATCAAAGTTTGGTCAAAGCAATGAAGTCAATATAGTATTCGTAGCTAATAATTTGATTATTTCCAAATCTAGTGAAAGTGGTCTCAAATCGAAGATCTCGTTGAGATGAACCAAAAAATACTTTGAATCTTGAAAAATGGAGCCTCTCTTCTCAAGATACAGACGGTCAAAGTTTGGTCAAAGAAAGGAAGTCAGTACAGTGTTTGTAGCTAAAAATTTGACCATTTCCAAATGTGGTGAAAGTGGTCTCAAATCGAAGATCTCATTGAGATGAACCAAAAAACACTTTGAATCTTGAAAAATGGAGCCTCTCTTCTCAAGATACAGATGGTCAAAGTTTGGACAAAGCAAGGAAGTCAGTACAATGTTTGTAGCTAAAAATTTGACCATTTCCAAATCTAGTGAAAGTGGTCTCAAATCGAAGATCTCGTTAAGATGAACTTAAAACCAACTTGAATCTTGAAAAATAGAGCCTCTCTTCTCAAGATATAGACGCTCAAAGTTTGGTCAAAGAAAAAAAGTGACTACAGTGTTTGTAGCTAAAAATTTTACGATTTCCAAATTTGGTGAAAGTGGTCTCAAATTGAAAATCTCATCTAGATGAACCAAAAAACACCTTGGATTTTGAAAAATGAAGCCTCTCTTCTCAAGATACGAATGGTCAAAGTTTGGTTAAAGCAAGGAAGTCAGTACAATGTTTGTAGCTAAAAATTTGACCATTTCCAATTCTCGTGAAAGTGGTCTCAAATCAAAGATCTCATCGAGATGAACCAAAACACACATTGAATGTTTAAAAATGGAGCCTCTCTTCTAAAGATATAGACAGTCAAAGTTTGTTAAAAAAATAGAAGTCAGTATAGTGTTGTAGCTAAAAATTAGACCATTTCTAAATCTGGTGAAAGTGGTCATCAATCAAAGATTTGGTCGAGATGAATCAAAAAACACTTTGAATCTTAAAAAATAGAGCCTCTCTTCTCCAGATATGAATGGTTAAAGTTTGGTTAAAATAAAGAAGTCAATACAGTGTTTGTAGCAAAAAATTTGACAATTTCCAAATTTGGTGAAAGTGGTCTCAAATCGAAGATCTCATCAATATGAACCAAAGAACACCTTAAATCTTGAAAAATAGAGCCTCTCTTCTCAAGATACAGACAGTCAAAGTTTGGTTAAAGCAAAAAACCTTGAATCTTAAAAAATGGAGCCTCTCTTCTCAAGATATGAACGGTCAAAGTTTGGTCAAAGCAATGAAGTCAATATAGTGTTCGTAGCTAAAAATTTGACCGTTTCCAAATCTTGTGAAAGTGGTCTTAAAAAATACCTTGAATCTTGAAAAACTGAGCCTCTCTTCTCAAGATAGAGACGGTCAAAGTTTGGTCAAAGCAAGGAAGTTAGTATAATGTTTGTAGCTAAAGATTGGATCGTTTCCAAATATAGTGAAAGTGGTCTCAAATTGAAGATCTCGTTGAGATGAACCAAAAAATACTTTGAATCTTAAAAAAATGAGCCTCTTTTAAAGATACGAATGGTCAAAGTTTGGTCAAAAGAAGGAAGTTAGTAGAGTATTCATAGCTAAAAATTTGACCATTTCCAAATATGGTGAAAGTGGTCTCAAAACAAAGATCTCGTCGAGATAAATCAAAAAATAACTTGAATCTTGAAAAATGGAGCCTCTCTTCTCAAGATACGGATAGTCAAAGTTTGGTCAAAGAAAGGAAGTGAGTACAGTGTTTGTAGCTAAAAATTTGACCATTTTCAAATCTGATAAAAGTTATCTCAAATCAAAGATCTCATCGAGATGAACCAAAAAACACTTTCAATCTTGAAAAATGGAGCCTGTATTCTCAAGATACGAATGGTTAATATTTGGTCAAAGCAAGAAAGTTAGTACAGTGTTCGTAGCTAAAAATTTGGCCAATTCTAAATCTGGTGAAAGTGGTCTCAAATCAAAGAACTCGTCATGATGAACTAAAAGACTCATTAAATCTTGAAAAATGAAGCCTCTCTTCTCAAGATACAGATAGTCAAAGTTTTGTCAAAACAATGAAGTTAGTACAGCATTCGTAGCTAAAAATTTGATAGTTTCAAAATCTGGTGAAACTAGTCTCAAATCAAAGATCTCGTTGAGATGAACCAAAAAACACCTTGAATCTTAAAAAATGGAGTCTCTCTTCTTAAGATATAGATGGTCAAAGTATGGTTGAAGAAAGGAAGTCAGTACAGTTTTCATAGCTAAAAATTTGACCATTTCCAAATCTAGTGAAAGTCATCTCAAATCAAAGATCTTGTCGAGATAAACAAAACAACACCTTGAATCTTGAAAAAGGGAGCCTCTCTTCTCAAGATATAGATGGTCAAAATTTGGTCAAAGCAAGGAAGTTGGTACATTATTTGTAGCTAAAAGTTTGACCATTTCTAAATTTGGTCAAAATGGTTTCAAATCGAAGATCTCATCGAGATGAACGAAAAAATACCTTGAATCTTAAAAAATAGAGCCTCTCTTCTCAAGATACATATGGTTAAAGTTTGGTCAAAGTAACGAAGTTAGTACACTATTCCTAGCTAAAAATTTTACCGTTGGTGAAAGTGGTCTCAAATCGAAATCTCATCGAGATGAGCCAACAAACACCTTGAATCTTAAAAAATGGAGCCTCTCTTTTCAAGATACAGACAATCAAAGTTTGGTCAAACCAATGAATTCAATACAAGGTTCGTAGATAAAAAATTGACCATTTTCAAATCTGGTGAAAGTGGTCTCAAATCAAAAATCCCATCGAAATGAACCAAAAAACACCTTGAATCTTGTAAAATGGAGCCTATCTTCTGAAGATACGAATGGTCAAAGTTTGGTCAAAGTAAGGAATTTAGTATACTGTTCGTAGCTAAAAGTTTGACCATTTCCAAATCTGGTGAAAGTGGTGTTTAATTGAAGATCTTGTCGAGATGAACCAAAAAACACCTTCAATCTTGAAAAGTGGAGCTTCTCTTCTCAAGATACGGATGGTTAAATTTTCGTCAAAGCAAGGAAGTTAGTACAGTATTCATAGGTAAAAACTTGACCATTTTCAAATATGGTGAAAGTGGTCTCAAATCGAAGATCTCATCGAGATAAACCAAAAAACAACTTAAATTTTAAAAAATAGAGCCTCTCTTCTCAAGATATAGATGGTCAAAGTTTGGTCAAAGTAAGGAAGTCAGTACACTATTCATAGCTAAAAATTTAACCATTTCTAAATCTTGTGAAAGTGGTCTCAAAAATAAGATCTCATTGAGATGAACCAAAAAAATCTTAAATATTGAAAAATAGAGCCTCTCTTCTCAAGATACAGATGGTCAAATTTTGGTCAAAGCAAGGAAGTCAGTACAATATTTATAACTAAAAATTTGACCATTTCTAAATCTAGTGAAAGTGGTCTCAAATCGAGAATCTTGTTGAGATGAACCAAAAATCACATTGAATCTTGAGAAGGCGCCTCCATTATCAATATATGAATTGTCAATGTTTTGTCAAAGCAAGGAAAGTCAATACAGTGTTCGTAGCTAAAAATTTGAACGTTTCCAAATTTGGTAAAAATGGTCTCAAATCGAAGATCTTATTGAAATGAACCAAAAAATACCTTGAATCTTAAAAAATTAGTTCTTTCTTCTCAAAAAATAGACAGTCAAAGTTTGGTCAAAGAAAGGAAGTCAATATAGTGTTCATAGTTAAAAATTTGACCATTTCCAAATATGGTGAAAGTTGTCTCAAATCGAAGATCTCATTAAGCTGAACCAAAAAACACCTTGAATCTTGAAAAATGGAGCCTATATTCTCAATATACGAACGGTCAAAGTTTGGTCAAAGCAAGGAAGTCAATATAGCATTCGTAGCTAAAAATTAGGCCATTTCCAAATCTTGTGAAAGTGGTCTCAAATCAAAGAACTCGTCAAGATGAACCAAAAAACACCTTGAATCTTGAAAAATGGAACCTCTCTTCTCAAGATACGGATGGTCAAAGTTTTGTCAAAGCAATGAAGTGAGTACAATATTCATAGCTAAAAATTTAAATATTTTTAAATCTCATGAAATTGGTGTCAAATCAAAAATATCGTTGAGATGAACCAAAAAACACCTTGAATCTTAAAAAATGGAGCCTCTCTTCTTAAGATATAGATGGTCAAAGTTTGGTCAAAACAATGAAGTCAGTACTGTGTTTGTAGCTAAAAATTTGACAATTTTCAAATCTGGTGAAAGTGGTCTCAAATCAAAGGTCTCATCAAGATGAACCGAAAAATACTTTGAATCTTGAAAAAGGGAGCCTCTGTTCTCAAGATACTGACAGTTAAAGTTTGGTCAAAGCAAGGAAGTCAGTATAGTGTTTGTAGCTAAAAGTACGACCATTTCTAAATTTAGTCAATGTGGTCTCAAATCAAACATCTCATCAAGATGAACCAAAAAACACTTTGAATATTGATAAATAGAGTCTCTCTTCTCAAGATATAGATGGTCAAAGTTTGGTCAAAGTAAGAAAGATAGTACAGTATTCGTAGTTAAAAATTTAAGCATTGGTGAAAGTGCTCTCAAATCAAACATCTCATTGAGATGAGCCAAAAAATACCTTGAATCTTGAAAAATGGAGCCTATCTTCTCAAGATATGTAAGGTCAAAGTTTGGTCAAAGCAAAGAAATCAGTACAGGGTTCATAGCTAAAAATTTGGCCATTTTCAAATCTGGTGAAAGTGGTCTCAAACCCAAGATCTCGTCAAGATGAACCAAAAAACTTCTTAAATCTTAAAAAATAGAGCCTCTCTTCTCAAGATACAAATGGTCAAAGTTTGGTCAAAGAAAGGAAGTCAGTACAGTGTTCATAGCTAAAAATTTGATGATTTCCAAATTTGGTGAAAGTGGTCTCAAAACAAAGATCTCATCGAGATGAACAAAAAACACCTTGAATCTTGTAAAACAAAGCCTCTCTTCTCAAGATACGGATGATCAAAGTTTGGTCAAAGTAAGTCAGTATACTATTCGTAGCTAAAAATTTGACCATTTCCAAATCTGGTGAAAGTGGTCTTTAATCAAAGATCTTGTCGAGATAAACCAAAAAACACCTTAAATCTTGAAAAATGGAGCCTCTCTTCTCAAGATACAGATGGTTAAATTTTAGTCAAAGCAAGGAAGTCAGTACAATATTCGTAGGTAAAAACTTGACTATTTTCAAATCTGGTGAAAGTGGCCTCAAATCGAAGATCTCATTGAGATAATCCAAAAAAGACCTTGAATCTTGAAAAAATAGAGCCTCTCAAGATATAGATAGTCAAAGTTTGGTCAAAGAAAGGAAGTCAGTACAATGTTTGTAGCTAAAAATTTGACAATTTCTAAATCTAGTGAAAGTGTTCTCAAATCAAAGATCTCGTCGAGATGAACCAAAAAACACCTTGAATCATGAAAAGGAGCCTCTCTTCTCAATATACAGATGGTCAAAGTTTGGTCAAAGCAAGGAAGTCAATACAGTGTTTGTAGCTAAAAATTTGAACGTTTCCAAATCTAGAGAAAGTGGTCTCAAATCAAAGATCTTATCGAGATGAACAAAAAAAACCTTGAATCTTGAAAAATGAAGCCTCTCTTCACAAGATACAGACGGTCAAAGTTTGGTCAAAGAAAGGAAATCAATATAATGTTCATAGTTAAAAATTTGACCATTTAAAAATATGGTGAAAGGGCTCTCAAATCAAAGATCTCGTCAAGATGAACCAAAAAACACCTTGAATCTTGAAAAAAAAATATTCTCTTCTCAAGATACGGATGGTAAAAGTTTGATCAAAGTAGGGAATTCACCATAGTGTTCATAGCTAAAAATTTGACTGTTTCCAACTTTGGTGAAAGTGGTCTCAAATCAAAGATATCGTCAAGATGAACCAAAAAACACCTTAAATCTTGAAAAATGGAGTCTCTCTTCTCAAGATATAGACAGTTAAAATTTGGTCAAAGCAAGGAAGTCAGTATAGTTTTTGTAGGTAAAAATTTGACCATTTCCAAATCTGATGAAAGTGGTCTGAAGTCGAAGATCTCGTCGAGATGAACCAAAAAACACTTTGAATCTTGAAAAACAGAGCTTCTATTCTCAAGATACGGATGATCAAAGTTTGGTCAAAGTAAGGAAGTCAGTACTGTGTTCATAGCTAAAAATTTTGTTGTTTCCAAATTTGGTGAAAGTGGTCTCAAATTGAAGATCTCGTCGAGATGATCCAAGAAAACTTTGAATCTTGAAAAATGGATCATCTCTTCTCAAGATACACACAGTCAAAGTTTGGTCAAAGCATTGAAGTCAATAAAGTATTCGTAGCAAAAAATTTGATCATTTCCAATTCTGGTGAAAGTGGTCTCAAATCAAAGATCTCATTGAGATGAACCAAAAAAACCTTAAATCTTGAAAAATGAAGCCTCTATTCTCAATATATGAATGGTCAAAGTTTGTTCAAAGAATGAAAGTCAGTGCAATGTTCATAGCTAAAAATTTGACCATTTTTAAATTTGGTGAAAGTGGTCTCAAATTGAAGATCTCGTCGAGATGAACTGAAAAACACCTTGAGTCTTGAAAAATGGAGCCTCTCTTCTCAAGATACGGATGGTCAAAGTTTGGTCAAATAAAAAAGTCAGTACAATGTTTGTAGCTAAAAAATTGAAGATCTCATCGAGATGAACCAAAAAATACCTTAAAAATTGACAAATGTAGCCTCTCTTCTGAAGATACAGGTGATCAAAATTTGGTCAAATAAAAAAGTCAGTACAATGTTTGTAGCTAAAAAATTGACCATTACCAAATCTTGTGAAAGTGGTCTCAAATCGAAGATCCCATCTGGATGAACCAAAAAACACCTTGAATCTTGAAAAAAAAGTCTCTCTTCCGAAGATACAAATGGTCAAAGTTTGGTGAAAGCAAGAAAGTCAGTACAGTATTCGTAGCTAAAAATTTAACCATTTCTAAATTTGGTGAAAGTGGTCTCAAATCAAAGATCTTGTCAAGATGAACCAAAAAACACCTTGAATCTTGAAAAGTGGAGTCTCTCTTCTCAAGATACAGATGGTCAAAGTTTAGTCAAAGCAAGGAAGGTTAGTATAATGTTTGTAGGTAAAAATTTGACTATTTCCAAATGTGGTCAAAGTGGTCTCAAATCGAATATCTCATCGAGATGAACCAAAAAATACTTTGAACCTTGAAAAATGGATCCTCTCTTCTCAAGATACGAACGGTCAAAGTTTGGTCAAAGCAAGGAAGTCAATATAGTGTTTGTAGTGAAAAATTTGACCATTTCCAAATCTAGTGAAAGTGGTCCCAAAACAAAGATCTCATTGAGATGAAATAAAAAACAACTTGAATCTTGAAAATCGGAGCCTCTCTTCTAAAGATACAAACGGTTAAAGTTTGGTCAAAGCAAAGAAGTCAATACAGTGTTCCTAGCTAAAAAATTTACCATTTCCAAATCTAGTGAAAGTGGTCTCAAATTGAAGATCTCATCAAGATGAGCCAAAAAATACTTTCAATTTTAAAAAATGGAGCATCTCTTCTCAAGATACAAATGTTCAAAGTTTGGTTAAACCAATGAAGTCACTACAGTGTTCATAGCTAAAAATTTGACCATTTCCAAATCTAGTGAAAGTGGTCTCAAATCGAAGATCTCATAAAGATAAACCAAAAAATACCTTAAATTTGGAAAAAGAGAGCCTCTCTTCTCAAGATACAAACAGTCAAAGTTTGGTCAAAGCAAGGAAGTCAGTATAGTGTTCGTAGCTAAAAATTTGACAATTTTTAAATCTTATAAAAGTGGTCTCAAATCGAAGATTTCATCGAGATGAACCAAAAAACACTTTGAATCTTGAAAAATAGAGCCTCTCTTCTCAAGATACAAATGGTCAAAGTTTGGTCAAAGCAAGGAAGTCAGTATAGTGTTCGTAGCTAAAAATTTTATGGTTTTAAAATATTGTGAATGTGGTCTCAAATCGAAGATCTCATCAAGATGAACAAAAAAACACCTTGAATCTTAAAAAATGGAGCCTCTCTTTTCAAGATACAAACAGTTAAAGTTTAGTCAAAACAAGGAAGTTAGTACATTGTTCGTATGTAAAAATTTGATCATTTTCAAATCTGATGAAAGTGGTCTAAAATCAAAGATCTCATCGAGATGAACTAAAAAGTACATTGAATCTTTAAAAATAGAGCCTTCTCAAAATACAGACGATTAAAGTTTGGTCAAAGTAAAGAAGTCAGTACAGTGTTCGTAGCTAAAAATTTGACCATTTTCAAATTTGGTGAAAGTGGTCTCAAATCGAAGATCTCGTCGAGATGAACCAAAAAACACATTGAATCTTAAAAAAGGAAGCCACTCTCCTCAAGATACAAACGGTCAAACTTTGGTCAAAGAAAGGAAGTCAGTATAGTGTTCGTAGCTAAAAATTTCACCATTTCAAAATCTTGTGCAAGTGGTCTCATGTCGAAGATTTAGTCGAGATGAACTAAAAAACAATTTGAATTTTGAAAAATGGAGCCTCTCTTCTCAAGATACGGATGGTCAAAGTTTGGTCAAAGAAAGGAAGTCCATACAGTATTCCTAGCTAAAAATTTTACTGTTTCCAAATCTAGTGAGTGTGGTCTCAAATCAAAGATCTCATCGAAATGAACCAAAAAACACACTGAATCTTGAAAAATAGAGCCTCTCTTCTCAAGATACAGACGGTCAAAGTTCGATCAAAGAAAGGAAGTCAGTATAGTGTTCATCCCTAAAAATTTGACCCTTTCCAAATTTGGTGAAAGTGGTCTCAAATCGAAGATCTCATCGAGATGAACCAAAAAATACTTTGAATCTTGAAAAATGGAGCCTCTCTTCTCAAGATGCAGATGGTTAAAGTTTGGTCAAAGCAAGGAACTGAGTATAGTATTTGCAGCTAAAAGTTTGGCCATTTCCAGATCTGGTGAAAGTCATCTTAAATTGAAGATCTCATTGAGATGAACGAAAAAACACCTTAAATCTTGAAAAATAGAGCCTCTCTTCTCAAGATACGGACTGTCAAAGTTTGGTCAAAGCAAGGAAGTCAGTATAGTCTTCGTAGCTAAAAATTTGACCATTTCTAATTCTAGTGAAAGTGGTCTCAAATGAAAAATATCATCCAGATGAACTGAAAAATACCTTGAATTATGAAAAATGAAGCCTCTCTTCTCAAGATACGAATGGTCAAAGTTTGGTCAAAGCAAGGAAGTCAGTACAATGTTCGTAGCTAAAAATTTGACAATTTGCAAATCTCATGAAAGTGGTCTCAAATCGAAGATGTCGTCAAGATGAACCAAAAAATACCTTGAATCTTAAAAAATAGAGCGACTATTTTCAAGATATGCACGGTCAAAGTTTGGTCAAAGAAAGGCAGTCACTATAGTCTTCCTAGCTAAAAATTTGACCGTTTCCAAATCTGGTGAAACTGGTCTCAAATCAAAGATATCGTCAAGATGAACCAAAAAATACATTGAATCTTGAAAAGTGGAGCCTCTCTTCTAAAGATACGGATGGTAAAAGTTTGGTCAAAGCAAAGAAGTCAATACAGTGTTCGTAGCTAAAAATTTGACCATGTCCAAATCTGGTGAAAGTGGTCTCAAATTGAAGATCTCGTCAAGATGAACCAAAAAACACCTTGAATTTTGAAAAATGGAGCCTCTCTTCTCTAGATACGTATGGTCAAATTTTGGTAAAAAAAAGGAAGTCAATATAATGTTCGTAGCTAAAAATTTGACCATTTCCAAATTTGGTGAAAGTGGTCTCAAATCGAAGATGTTGTAAAGATGAACCAAAAAACACCTTGAATCATGAAAAACGGAGCCCCTCTTCTCAAGATACAGATGGTCAAAGTTTGGTCAAAGAAAAAAAGTCAGTACAGTGTTCTTAGCTAAAAATTTGATCATTTCCAAATCTGGTGAAAGTAGTCTCAAATTGAAGATCTCATCAAGATGAACTAAAAAAGACCTTGAATCTTGAAAAATGGAGCCTCTCTTCTCAAGATACGGAAAGCCAAAGTTTGGTCAAAGCAAGGAAGTTAGTAGTGTTTTTAGCTAAAAATTTGACGGTTTCCAAATCTGGTAAGGTCTCAAATTGAAGATATTGTTGAGATGAACCAAAAAACACCTTGAATCTTGAAAAATGGAGCCTCTCTTATCAAGATATGGACGGTCAAAGTTTGGTTAAAGCAAGGAAGTTAGTACACTGTTTGTAGCTAAAAATATGATCATTTCCAAATATGTTGAAAGTTGTCTCAAATTGAAGATCTCATCGACATGAACCAAAAACCACCTTGAATCTTGAAAAATGGAGCCTCTCTTCTCAAGATACAGATGGTCAAAGTTTGGTCAAAGCAAGGAAGTCAGTACAATGTTCGTAGCTAAAAATTTGATCATTTCTAAATCTTGTGAAAGTTGTCTCAAATTGAAGATCTCGTCAAGATGAACCAAAAAATACCTTGAATCTTAAAAAATGGAACCTCTCTTCTCAAGATATGGATGGTCAAAGTTTGGGCAAAGCAAGTAAGTCAGTACAGTGTTCGTAGCTAAAATTTGACTATTTACAAAGTTGGTGAAGGTGGTCTCAAATCAAAGATCTCATCGAGATAAACCAATAAACACCTTGAATCTTGAAAAATAGAGCATCTCTTCTCAAGATACGAACGGTCAAAGTTTGGTCAAAGCAAGGAAGTTAGTACAGTGTTCGTAGCTAAAAATTGGACCGTTTCCAAATCTGGTGAAAGTGGTCTCAAATTGAAGATCTCGTCGAGATGAACCAAAAAATAGCTTAAATCTTGAAAAATAGAGCCTCTCTTCTCAAGATACAAATAGTCAAAGTTTGGTCAAAGGAAGGAAGTCAGTACAGTGTTCGTAGCTAAAAATTTGACCATTTCAAAATGTGGTGAAAGTTGTCTCAAATCAAAGATCTTGTTGAGATGAACCAAAAAACAACTTGAATCTTGAAAAAGGGAGCCTCTCTTCATAAGATATGGATGATTAAAGTTTGGTCAAAGAAGGGAAGGCAGTACAGTGTTTGTAGCTAAATATTTTGACAGTTTCTAAATCTGGTGAAAGTGGTCTGAAATCAAAGATGTCATCGAGATGAACCAAAAAACACCTTGAATCTTGAAAAATAGAGCCTCTCTTAACAAGATACGAATGGTTAAAGTTATGTGTGTGAGTTTGTGAGCTGCAGCACAAAACTTCAATAGGATAATAACATCACTTGTTAGAGAAAAATAAGGATTTAATTAAAAAAAAGTTAACAAGTAAAAGCATCCTATTGCTCTCTAATTAATGTGAGTATGAAATAATGGTTAGTTTGCTCTCAGATTTGACCCTTACAATAATGTCAATCTACACTAAAATGAGATATTCAAGAGTAAATGCATGAAATCATAATGAAGCATGAAATCCTAGCTCTTTCCATTTTAACCCAATTTAAATTGTTTGCTAATTAAACAAATCTTGAAAACATGGAAACAACTATCAAATTAAGTATTAGTGGGTAAATCCTCCAAGCATGAGAGTTCAATAATCATGGATTATGAAGCCTCAAATTCATGAGCAAGCATATCAAAAGTCTAAGCATTAGGAAGAAGAAGAAAGTCTTTGAAAAAATTATATTTTATAGAAGATTGAAGGGATTCAATGGTTGAGATGCATCTTGGCTTGATCCTTGATCCATGTGCAAGCCTCCTAATCATGAAAGTGTGTTTGTTGTGTTTGTTTGATTTAGGAGGTATTTATGCATTTCTTTTAATTAATAACTCTAGCCTTTGCATTTGATGGAATTGGATTAATTAAATAGGCCTAGAGTTAATAGCTTTGATTTTTGCTTGAAACCTTAGTAATTAATGCTTGATTTAGGATTTGATGGAGTTTATTGAATTTTTGGAAATTTATGCTAATGATCGGGGATTGGATTAACATAATTAGGTTCACATACCAAATTAAGGGCAAATAGGGCCTTAGGTTCTATTAGCCCAATTTTAGGTGATTACATTTACCCCTCTTTGAATTGCTTTGTGAACAACACAGGGATTCAAAAAAAAATTGATTAAAAGCATAATTCAGGAGATTTATAGAGCAGCGAGAACTACTTTGAATTTGAGAATTATGAGCTTGATTGAACGAAATCCTACTTGATTTTAAAAGCTGTCAATTCTTAACTTGATTGAACACAAATTGACATTAGTGATTTCGAGCTTGATTGAACAAAGACTGATAAAAGAATCTCGAGCTTGATTGAACAAAATTCTGCTTGATTTGAAAACTATCAATTCTGAAGTTGATTGAATAGGAACTGACAATACCGACTCCAAGCTTGATTGAACGAAGGTCGATATGAGATTTTTGAAAAGAATTTTCAGTTGAAATTAACAGTCTCAACTTGATTGAAGAGAATTGTCATGCCCCTGGTGTTAAAGAATTTGATTCAAAGTAGTGGATTCTGGTGTGATTATGCCCCCTCAGGACCGAAATTGGAACAAATTTGAATAAACTCATTAGTTTCAAGCATTTAGAAAGATTTACAGTGATTGAGATAATTTTGGATCAAGCATAGATCGATTAGAAAGAATTTTCAAGCCGTTTAGATCGATTAAAGTGCCCCCATAAGCACATTTTGACCAAGTTTGACTAAGAATTTGAGAGAGTTGACTGAGTTTGACATGTGTGGAAATAATATCCAAACATAAAATTTGATTTGTATTGAGAAAATTACTTTATGTTCCATTCTTGCCCCTATTTGACTACAATTTGACCATTTTGAATTTTACCTTCTGAATGTTGACTTTGCATTATAACTCTATTTTTACTGCATCTGGGTAATATAAATCACTTGTTTCAATTTTGGTCCTGATATTAAGCCTCTGTGACATCTTATGGATAAATGTCCCTTAGGGTTCTGGGGTCCCCCGGAGGCTTAAATAGGTCAAAAAGTGACTTTTAACTATTCATTTCTACTTTTACCCTTTGAGAATTTATTGAGCTCTAAGCGACCATGGTATTCCTAGCAGAGAAGCACCGATTTGAGATGGCTAGGTGACATGACCAACTGAGGCATTATGCACCACCTATGAGTATCCAACAACGAACCGTGTCAATTTGAAAAATTTAATTTTTAAGCATTTCTATGTATTTTATAGGCAATATTGTTTTGAGTCGCATCCCATATACGAGATCGCATTAGGTAAATCTTGTGTCGCTTCTCGAATTCCAGATCACATCTGGGATTTTGCGGATCGCACCCTAGTGGGTCGCATCTGGTAAATTTAAATTTCTTGAAGCTTTTTAGGTTAGTTTTAATAATAGGGTCACATCCAGTATACTGGATCACATCCCGTATTTCTTGTGTCACATATAGGATTTCTTGGATCACATCTAGTTTTTGGATCGCATCTTGGATTTCTTGATCCACATCTGGGATTTCAAGTTGCATTTGGTTTTCTTGATTTTTGAGCCAAGTACACTTGTTTTTCTAAACTTTGAGCAATTTTTCAGCCAATTTCTTTTGTCTAATGCTGACATAGTGCCCTTATTTTTTGCTGTGTAGGCCAATTTTCTCATTGTATCATTTATATCCCCGAGGCTAGCCTATTTCTTGGCTCTTCATGATCAGCTGAGTCCAGAGGATCAACAGGTAGTTCATCATTGCGGTCTCTAAAGTTTTGTTGATTTACCTCACATTTAGGTAAATCGTGGTCTTCTTACAACACTGGTGGAGAGGTGGCATTCAGAGCATAACACCTTTCATTTACTGATCGGCGAGATGATAGTGACACCAGAGGACATCTGTAGGATTTAGCATGTTTATGTAATGGGTACTCAGATAGAGTATGTGTCTTCTAGACCTACAATGATCACTGATGCGAGGAGAGTCTTTCAGGATGATATGATCAGGGGTTGTTATTCTAGTTCGGACCACATGGTTGCCAACACTAATACATTTGGGGTGACATTGCGATGGCCATTTGCGACGGCAGGCAAATGTCATGTGGTTTTGCTCTTTTTTTTTCAAATATAGCCCGACACCGTCGCAATTTGCGACGACAATACATTTGTAACTGTCGCAATTGCGACGTTGTCGGGATATAAGCGCAAAATTTAAAAGGAACGTTGTCATGTGTGTTTTGAACAGCGCCGTAACCCTCCGCGAAATCACATCACGATATAACGGCAAACAAAATAAGAACATTGTCATTTGTGTTTTCAACAGCGCTGTAACCCTCCGCGAAATCACATCGGGATATAAGGGCAAAAAAAACAAGAACGTTGTCATTTGTGTTTTCAACAGCGCCGAGAGAGATTCCCTCCGCGAAATCACAGCTACAATTTCTGAGTACGTTGGGTTTATTTTTCTTTTGTCATTATTATGTAATATGGTATTCAGCTGTTAGAGAGCTAAAATACCCAGAAATGAGGACATATCTATGTTGAATTTATTGTTAGCGGCTTTGGTTATTTAGAAGTTTAATTTTATTTGTTCATCTTTCAAGCACAAACGTTTTGTGGACCGTAACGTCTTCATTGTTTCGGGTATGCAGTGAAACAGCCCTAACTTGCAATTGCGATGTTGTTGGGATATAAGGGCAAAAAAAAAAAGGAACGTTGTCATTTGTGTTTTCAACAGCACCGTAACCCTCCGCGAAATCACATCGGGATATAAGGGCAAAAAAAACAAGAACGTTGTCATTTGTGTTTTCAACAGCGCCGAGAGAGATTCCCTTCGCGAAATCACAGCTACAATTTCTGAGTACGTTGGGTTTATTTTTCTTTTGTCATTATTATGTAATCTGGTATTCAGCTGTTAGAGAGCTAAAATACCCAGAAATGAGGACATATCTGTGTTGAATTTATTGTTAGCGGCTTTGGTTATTTAGAAGTTTAATTTTATTTGTTCATCTTTCAAGCACAAACGTTTTGTGGACTGTAATGTCTTCATTGTTTCGGGTATGCAATGAAACAGCCCTAACTTGCGACTACCTTCACGGTACTTGTGTACATTATCATGTTGTCTTTACAGTGACTGTCCTCATTCAAGTGGCAATTACACAAGGGACAGTCACTGTGAGATGTCCTCATTTGTGACAAGGACAGTCACACTTAGGACATCTCATAGTGATATTCCCTTGTGTAATTTCCACTTGAATGTATTGCTATTGAACCACATTAATGCTTTTCTTCTTCAACAAATGAGGACAGTCACTGTAAAGACAACATGATAATGTACACAATTACCAAAAAATGATCTTGTTAATTGATGTAACACTTTGTCTTGCTCACTCCCTATCCTTCACTAGGGTCTCTTTAGGCCAATGTTTTGACTTGATAGGGTACTTAACTATCCCTACACTCTTTAGGTATCTCTACCCAAGATCCCACTCCTTCAACTAGTGCACACCAACAAGAAATACAACGAACTCTGCTCAATACCAATCCAGCTACTAGGACACTCCTAGTCTTGTCTTCACAAATTGAAACACATTCAACTAGAACTTTACTCCATGGAGAGGCTGGCCACTAGAACCTCTATTGGTTTCAATATTACTCCTTCACCTATACTTTTCATCAGTACTTCAATCCGGTTCATCAAACCATGCATGCCAATTGCACCCAAAAATAGGCTGCTAGCAATTAGGCCTTTGTCAAGCCTTTTTGTTTATATTAAGCCACCTAAAGGGCTTAGGATTCAGATGCCCTTTATTGAGAACTCCAAGATATCTAAGGTCTTCTCCTCCTAGATTTTTTGTACACCAACTGCTACAGCCATGCCTGAAAACAAGTATTTTGACACAACTTGGACAGTCTGACTAAGGGTTTGTTTTCTTAGCAGCCAAAGAAACTCACCCAATCTTCTAATTTGACTTGGGGCTTCTTTAGATGTGTGTCTACCTCTCCATGAGATTTTAGTTGAAGCAACCAATGCATTCAACTTGTTGTAATCTTCTTGTAATGATTTGTCATCCCTAACTGTGCTCAACTGACTCACCTAGGACATCATTGCAAACATAGAAAATGAGCTTCCCAGGGCCCTTCCTTCCAAACATATAGTACATGGAGTCTCCTCACCCATTCCAAGAGCCCGTACAAAATTGACAATGGAATGATGAGCTAAGACTCCATTTGTTCAACCTGCCTGGTTCAAACCAATGATAGGGTACTTAACAAAAGAATTAACAAACTAGTTGGAATGCTTCAAAACTCAAAAAAAACACAACACAGAATAAAAAAACAACTTGTACTAACTTTTCCAATAGACACTGTGAGCTATCTAATCCATTAATCAACTGAAAACAAAGAAACAAAAAAACTCAAGAATTCACTAAAACCGTGTTACTCTACAAATCTTCTTAATTCCAAATGTTTTTCCCCCCAACCTTTTGCACAGATCGATGGAGGCCTCTTATAGTTGATCTGATGCCTAATTCAATGGTTTCATATAGTTACATAACCATCTTACTCGAAAATGCTCCCTTGCACAAATGTTGTCAATGTTGTGAATGACAACATTGACAACTTGTTACAACCTTTGGGATTTTGGTTCAAAACTTATTGTTCAAACACCATAAGACCCTAACCATGACTTAGTTAGGCTATTTAGACCTCACATAGGCCACTTCTACACTTCTTTGCCCAATTTGACCCCTAAATGCTTCATTCCCACTTTTGCCACAATATTGGTAACTTGGGTACAAATTGGCACTTGCCTTCACAAAGGTCACACATAAGGACATCTCACAGTGATCGATTGTCCCTTGTGTAATTGCCACTTGAATGTATTGCTATTGAACCACATTAATGCTTTTCTTCTTCAACAAATGAGGACAGTCACTCTAAAGACAACATGATAATGTACACTCACTGTAAGGACAGTCACAAATGAGGACATCTCACAGTGACTGTCCCTTGTGTAATTGCCGCTTGAATGTATTGCTATTGAACCACATTAATGTTTTTCTTCTTCAACAAATGAGGACAGTCACTCTAAAGACAACATGATAATGTACACTCACTGTAAGGATAGTCACAAATGAGGACATCTCACAGTGACTGTCCCTTGTGTAATTGCTGCTTGAATTACACAAGGGACAGTCATTGTGAGATGTCCTCATTTGTGACAAGGACAGTCACACATGAGGACATCTCATAGTGATTGTCCCTTGTGTAATTGCCACTTGAATGTATTGCTATTGAACCACATTAATGCTTTTCTTCTTCAACAAATGAGGACAGTCACTCTAAAGACAACATGATAATGTACACTCACTGTAAGGACAGTCACAAATGAGGACATCTCACAGTGACTGTCCCTTGTGTAATTTCTGCTTGAATTACATAAGGGACAGTCATTGTGAGATGTCCTCATTTGTGACAAGGATAGTCACACATGAGAACATCTCACAGTGATTGTCCCTTGTGTAATTGTC
Organism: Chamaecyparis obtusa; assembly: GCA_027943335.1. Classification (NCBI taxonomy): domain Eukaryota; kingdom Viridiplantae; phylum Streptophyta; class Pinopsida; order Cupressales; family Cupressaceae; genus Chamaecyparis; species Chamaecyparis obtusa. The sequence continues at coordinate 1,692,002 of BSBK01000938.1, read as the reverse complement.
ACTTGAATGTATTGCTATTGAACCACATTAATGCTTTTCTTCTTCAACAAATGAGGACAGTCACTCTAAAGACAACATGATAATGTACACTCACTGTAAGGACAGTCACAAATGAGGACATGTCACAGTGACTGTCCCTTGTGTAATTGCCGCTTGAATTACACAAGGGACAGTCATTGTGAGATGTCCTCATTTGTGACAAGGACAGTCACACATGAGGACATCTCACCGTGATTGTCTGTAATGTCCCCTTTTTGGCTAACTTGGAAAATAGGAACAATTACTCCACTTCTCAGACTTACTCTATCAGATACTTACAATTAAACTAAGTAATGGAGGTTACTTAAGATATCAACCGCTATTTCAGATTCAATCACAATATGTGTGCAAGATGATATTGATACCAATATGTTTAATAGCACTGTCGGATATAATGATATGAAATATGCTATGAATATGATGTTTCCTATCACTTATAGTGATATTATAATGATGGTATGTTTGATATAAACAATATCGATATACAATCAATAAGTATTGCTTACAGCAATGTATTTGCTGTGTCTGATATGATGATGTAATTATGCAAATGTGTAATATCGCTATGAGTGATATGTTGCTATTTCAGATTCTGAATTATATGCTTGCAACTTCAAATATTGATGCTGTTTCTGACTATCCTTTCTATCTGTGCAATCACGGTGTTGTCTCTGATCTGCAATGATAAACTTGAAACCAAACTGCCAAAGGCAGATGCTCTATTGAGTATATCCAAATATGGATAAGTAAATAAAGTTCTAATGATGCCTTGAGTGACTGACGAGAATGCATTCTTATATTGTCTTTAACAAATGAATAGATGCTATGAATGAGACGTGTCTTGTTTCTTCCTCCATGTCCCTTTGTTAAGCACACCTTTCCATAATCCGACAGTTCACATAATATTATTTCATTATTTTCTGATCATAGATAACTCCCAGATTGACTCAATATCAAATCTTTTTATGAAGGTAATCTTCCCTAATTGGTAGTGCAACCAGTAGTTAACATCCATTGTGTTTGTATTAGTTTGGTCTAACTATCATTAGTATTTAGTCAATCGATATTAACTCTTGCCTTATCCCATATTGTTATGATGATATCCAATCTTTCTACTCTGATATAAGTCGATATCATTTTCTGATAATTGTCCATTTATTGGTTGATTGCTGGTAATGGAGTTTGATCTTCAAATTGACTTCCATTCCTGTTAATACTTAAGGATACATTGTACTTATTATCCATGACTGATGCCTCATTCATCAATAGCTTGTGATATAATCACTGATGCTTTTGTGTTTCTACAAGATGTGGTTTATCTCAGACAATCGATAATCTTTCAATCCTTTAGTCGATATCCTCCTATGTGGTGTCTATTGATATAGATAGTAGAATTCAATCTAGTTTATGTTATTGTCATGATAACATAGGAAGTGATGGTGCATATTTGCTAGCGGGTCTTCATGTTTGATATTGCTTTATCGGATATGTCATTGTCTAAACTTGTGCAATTAATGATTATTTATAATATATGAATGGTTATCCTTCTTGCTTATCAATACATCTTCTGAAACCCATAGCGACCTATCCCTTATTCATATCATGTTGATCTTGACTTCATAGAATTTGGTTCATTAATCATCCTCTCATGGTATCGATGTGTAATGACTAGTGATTGTTGTATCACTTCTTCGTTCCTCATCGTGATAGATAATGCAGATGTTTAATGTAGATGTATATCGATTACAGATATTCGATATTGCTTTAAACGTTATTATTATTATTATTATTATTAATGTTATTGTTATTATTAAATATTATAATTAATGATGTTAGTAATATTAATAATATTATAATAAATATTATTATAGTGATAACATATTGTTTTATATTGAGAGGTTTATTAATATTATTTATATATTAAAATTATTATATCAATAATTGATTTAATATTATTACTTAATATATTATTATAATATAATATATATAATTTATTAATAATTATTTATTATTAATTTATATTATAATTATAATCATAATTATATTATTTATTAATATTTTAATATTATTTAATTAACATATTACTTATTATGCTAACTATATATTATTATTATCTTTTGATAATAATTATATATTATTGTTATATACCGTTAATAATAGATTATTATATATCATCTAATCATTTTATTATTATACTAAGTTCAATATGTCACGGCTCATGACATTGTCCCTTGTGTAATTGCCACTTGAATGTATTGCTATTGAACCACATTAATGCTTTTCTTCTTCAACAAATGAGGACAGTCACTCTAAAGACAACATGATAATGTACACTCATTGTAAGGACAGTCACAAATGAGGACATCTCACAGTGACTGTCCCTTGTGTAATTGCCACTTGAATTACACAAGGGACAGTCATTGTGAGATGTCCTCATTTGTGACAAGGACAGTCACACATGAGGACATCTCACAGTGATTGTCCCTTGTGTAATTGCCACTTGAATGTATTGCTATTCAACCACATTAATGCTTTTCTTCTTCAACAAATGAGGACAGTCACTCTAAAGACACCATGATAATGTACACTCACTGTAAGGACAGTCACAAATGAGGACATCTCATAGTGACTGTCCCTTGTGTAATTGCCACTTGAATGTATTGCTATTCAGCCACATTAATGCTTTTCTTCTTCAACAAATGAGGATAGTCACTCTAAGGACAACATGATAATGTACACTCACTGTAAGTGTACATTATCATGTTGTATTACAAATGGACCTTATGTTGGTCGGGATATAAGTGCAAAAAAAAAAAGGAACGTTGTCATTTGTGTTTTCAACAGCGCCGAGAGAGATTCCCTCTGCGAAATCAAGCGGGTTATCATTTGTGTTTTGAACAAAGCGGGTTGTCATTTGTGTTTTGAACAGCACCGAGAGAGATTCCCTCCGCGAAATCAAGCGGGTTGTCATTTGTGTTTTCAACAGCGCCGAGAGAGATTCCCTCCGCAAAATCACAGCTACAATTTCTGAGTACGTTGGGTTTATTTTTCTTTTGTCATTATTATTTAATCTGGTATTCAGCTGTTAGAGAGCTAAAATACCCAGAAATGAGGACATATCTGTGTTGAATTTATTGTTAGCGGCTTTGGTTATTTAGAATGCTTCCCCACAATACTTAATTACACAAGGGACAGTCACTGTGAGATGTCCTCATTTGTGACAAGGACAGTCACACATGAGGACATCTCACAGTGACTGTCCCTTGTGTAATTGCCACTTGAATGTATTGCTATTCAACCACATTTATGGGCCCGTTTGGACCATGACACACAGTAGCATCTACAGAGAAGAATATCCTAGGTGTAACAAGTTGTAAGAATATACCAACAGTTCTAAGAAGTTCCCTAGCACGTAGTAGCATCTACAGAGAAGAATATACAACATGAGGGCAGCCACTGTAAAGACAACATGATAATGTACACTCATTGTATGTGTACATTATCATGTTGTCTTTACAGTGACTGACCTCATTCAAGTGGCAATTACACAAGGGACAGTCACTGTGAGATGTCCTCATTTGTGACAAGGACAGTCACACATGAGGATATCTCACAGTGACTGTCCCTTGTGTAAGCCACTTGAATGTATTGCTATTCAACCACATTTATGGGCCCGTTTGGACCACGGCACACAGTAGCATCTACAGAGAAGAATATCCCAGGTGTAACAAGTTGTAAGAATATACCAACAGTTCTAAGAAGTTCCCTAGCACATAGTAGCATCTTCTAATTGTCTATACCACTTCACAAGGTATTGTTTGCACACAATATTTTTGGTTCTTTTGATGACCCTTGTTTTGAAATTGCTATTAGGCCTTGTAGCTTATATGTTTTGACTGCTGGAGAGCTTCTAAAGCTAAGCAAGAAGACCATTGCACGAGTTATAGCCGCGCGCTCAGGTTTGAAAATTGTATATTTTTTAATCTAATGTATATTTTAATCCTTTTGCCATGTCATGTAATATGTCTTGCCTTGTAGCTTATATGTTTTGAAATTGCTGTTAGGCCTTGTAGCTTATATGTTTTGATTGCTAGAGAGCTTCTAGAGCTAAGCAAGAAGGCCTTGTAGCTTATATGTTTTGTGTACTTTTGACAATTTTGCTTAGTCACTGAAAGTTGTAGACCGAAGTTTTCATAGCCCAATTTTTGCTTCCTGCGAAGAATGATCATGTCAGATAATATAAGTGAAGAACAAAATAGGGAGACAATCGCTAGATTGTGGTCTAACTTGAAAAGAAAAGGTGATGGAAAATGTTATTGTCCCTGCAAAATTTGTAAGGGCTTAAACTGTAGAAGATTGCTAATCAAAACAGTTAAGAGACATTGTAGGGAGAATGGTCACATTGAAGGGGGGCATGACTATCATCCACTGGTAAGTTGTTCATTATATCATTTTAACAATTTATATACATATGAAATCACTTGATGATGAGTTGAAGATCATGGTTTATTTATGTTAATCAATTTTATATAGGTTGATCTCCCCAGGGAAGTACATGATATGGAGGAACATGGGGGTGCGAATATCCAAGGTGAAGATAATGATCCCATGGAAGATGACGATCATGCGCCAGAAAACACAATTGAAGATGATGGTATAAATACATTGATCCATGACACATTTAGTCCAAGCGGATCTGATCATGATGATGATGATAGCCTTGATGTACCTCTACTTGAGAAGGCATACGAGCCCCTATACAAAGACTCCCAAACAACTCTTCTCTCTGCTGTATTGTTGTTGTTGAACTTGAAGGTTATGAATGGTTTATCCAACATAACAATGTCACGTATGTTAAGGTATGTCATATATGTCTTTATAGTTAACAAAGGGTGAATAATGTACCACTAATATTGTTTATATTAACAACTTATATTTTTTGCTGTAGATTGATAGGTGAGTTTTTGTTACCACCATCAAATATTCTACCTCGCTCATATCGAGAATTATCTGCTATTATGAAAGATATTGGAATGGAGTATCAAGCAATACACGCTTGTTCCAATGATCATATTATATATTATAAAGAACATGAATTTGCAACACAATGCCCTGTATGTCATACGAGTAGATATCGAACAGATCGAATAACAAAAATGGTGCCTCACAAGGTTCTTCGTTACATCCCCATTATTCCACGGATGCGACAATTATTCAGGTGTACTAGCTTGGCACAATTTATGGATTACCATGCACGCAATAGAAGTCGAGATGACATTATTCGAATCCCTGCGGATGGTTCGGCATTTATGCACATAGAGGAAAAGTGGCAACACTTCAAAGAAGAACCTCGTAATCTCAGGCTTTCATTGGCAGCGGATGGTGTCAATCCATTTGGAGAGATGAGATCTGTTTGCTCGGTGTGGCCTGTTTTTGTTATCAACAATAACATTCCTCCGTGGATGTCAATAAAGAGGGAGCACATTATGTTGGCAATGATTGTTCCAGGTATTTTATCATTTGATAGTTATTAATTTACATGTACTTACAAATCTTACAGTAAAATGGTCACAATAATTATGTAATGTTACTGTTCATTCAAGTAGGTAAATATCAAGTTAAAGATATGAATGTATATATTGAGCCTCTTATTGACGAGTTGGTGGAGTTATGGAACGGTGTCACTATGTATGACGTGTCTAGACCAATAGGACAAAGACAATTTCAATTCCATACAATACTTGTATGGACAATACATGATGCCCCAGGGCTAACACATTTTTGTGGTATGTTATAGTGAATTCAAGTTGCGCATGATAATTCTAATTATAAAAATCAACATATTTAATAATCCAATTATATCATTATCTTGTAGGTCTTCAAACAAAGGGAAAATTTGCATGTCCAGTTTGTGGTCCAAAGATGAAATCTCGTCATTCAAAAAGTTTAGGAAAGCATGTGTTTGATGAGTACAGACACTTCCTCCACAGGAATCATAAGTATCGAAGTATGGGAAAACATCTTTTCAATGGGAAAGAAGAGACTACATCAAAGCCACGAAGAATGACACCTCGCCTATGGAAGTTGGAATATAATAGAATTAATCGTCGAGGTAATGTCGTTCCACTTAATGGTTTATGTTTGTAATTTATATATTTCTATTGTGATTTTTGTTTACTAATTATGTAATTGATGATCGTGAAGGTCGTCAAGGCACTACTGACAACCTTCCAAAGGGACTAAAAAGCTATCCCAGACAATTTAGTAGGTTTCCCTACTACGAGGACCTACAAATTGTGCATTTGTTTGATCTTATGCATGTTGGAAAGAATATAACAGAGACATTGTGGAAAATACTGGATGGAAGGCGTGACAAAGAAAAAATTGTCAAAATTTGTAATGACATTCATGAATCCAATCATGCACTGAAGAATTTCATTCACTCAAATAGCAATAGAGATCAGATTAATATAAGTGCCCTTCCTTGGTTATTAACGGAGCAGCAAAGTGATGCCATAAAAGAAGTCATACGAAAAATTCGATTTCCCACAGGATTTTCTGGGAACATAAGCAATCTCATATCAAAGAAAAGTGAATTTGGGCCAGGGCTCAAAATGCATGATTGGCATACTTTCATCAAGGTAAGTTATGTTCTTCTGTATTTACAATATATTCATAAACTACGTGTACTATTCATTATGTTATGTTAGAAAATAATGAAATGATTGGTTTATAATTACTGCAGTACGTGCTACCTCTATCTCTCCCAGAGCACTTCAACAATAACATCAAACAAGTGATATATGATCTTGGAAAATACATGAGGTAAGCAGTAATATCTGTTCAATTTGTTGTATATATTTATTATATTCGCGATTTGTTTTTCTTGCTATGTAATCTATTGTATATTATTTTGTAAAGTCTCGTATTTATATATTTTTTGTGACTTGAATCTCTTAATGTAGGTGGTTGTCATCTAAAGAAATCCATAAAGAAGATATAAACTATTGGAAGAGAAGAATTCCTCATTTATTGTGTGAAATGCAAAAGTGTCTACCTCCAACTTTTTTCAATGCACAAGAACACTACCTCATACACCAAGTTGAGGAGATTGAATTGTGTGGACCTGCACACACTAGGTCAATGTGGATGGTTGAGAGGCACTTGAAATCTTTGAAGGCTTTGGTTCGACAAAGAGCACATCCTGAGGGTTCTATGGTAGAGGGATACATGGTATACCAGACTATGGTGTACATTACTGAATATCTTCCTAAGTTTGCTTCAAATATCCATGTAGATCGCATTTAGGATCTTGACCCTTTTAAAAAATTCAAAGGGGAGTACTTGATGGGGAAAGGTAGATTGAGGAAAGTGACAGGTAATAAATTATAAGATGTTATTGTAATAAATTATTTCTTAATCTTCAAAATAAATCAGTTGTAAGTCATCTATTTTTTTTTTGTACAGTTGCTCGAGAGTGGGATGCACTACATTTGTATATTGCAAACAATTTTGATTGGATGACGGTATGGATTGAACGATGTCAACATTCTGGTCACACATTAACATGGGAAGGTGTATCTTCATTGGTTAAAGAAGCTCATCGTAATGGAGATTCTAATGTTACGTAAAGGGAAATAGATTTAGCATATGGTTTAAGAGATTTCCAGGTACGTACAAAATTATTAATCACCCGTATGTTTATCAACTCACGATATAATAATTTTGACATGTTTCACATATTATTGCAGGTTAAACACCACAAGGGTATGTTCTGTAATGGTCAAAAATTTCGCGTCAAAGTGTTGGATGACACGAAGAAAACTTGTGATTCTGGAATAACTGCAGTCTTTCAAGTGACTAATATTTCATCTAGAAATGACTTAGATCCTCAAGAGTCTAAAAATCAATACTATGGCATTTTGGATGATATATTTGAGTGCGACTTTAGTTCCTTCAAATTAGTACTCTTTGTTGTCAAATGGTACAGGCTACGACTTAATCCAAATGATCCTAATAGAACTGTTATTGAACATGATAATGGATTTACAATGGTTAATACAAGGTCGTTTGAGCCAGTTGGGGATGAGCCCTATGTTCTTCCAAGCCAATGTGAACAGGTATTTTACTCAGAGGTTTCACATAAACCGGGTTGGTCATTTGTTGTTAGACATGAACCGAGAGGAAGGCCGATAAAGTATAATGCGATGGAAGAAGAAGATACCGAAGAAGTAGAAGATGATGTAGATGATGATCACGATCGACAATTATTGGATGATGTTCCTGAGACAAATTTTCATGAAGAAGAAGAAGAAGATGATGCTGCTACTGATGATGATGATGAAGATGATGTTGATGTTGATGATGATGATGTTGATGATGACGACAACGATGACGACGACGAGGACGATGATGATGACGACGATGACGAGGATGATGATGATGATGATGATGATGATGATGATGATGATGATGAGGATGATGATGATGAAATTTAAAGGTATGCCATCAATCCTTAATGTATTTAATATTCATTTCTTGATAGAAATATATTTGTCTTAAATGGTTACATAGTTTATTCATTATCTATTTAAAAGCTATAAGTGTTATAATGTGTACGTTTTAATGTTTTTAATTTTTATGTGATGCTTATGATGGATGTGATTATGATTATGATGTGATTATGCTCACGATAATTGAATTACATTTGCAGGAAATTGAACCCCTTTCAAGAGCATCCCGCACAGTCTCATGGATCGACAGGTATAAGTCAATACACCTTATAGAAAGTCTATTTAATACACTTATCAATAGTAAGATTGATGTCTTCTAAGATCTCTCCCATTTGCAGGTACCAGCAAATAGGTATTTGTCAGAAGTGTCTTCCTCGAGTGAGGGAAATATAGGAATAGAAGAGGAAAGTGAGACATGCAGTTTATCTAGAATAGGGAGATTAACTAGAGGTCAAAGGACTAGAAGGAAATTCAATAAACACATGAAATTTTTCCTTGCTCAAGGGGGGTCATGTTCTTATGATGATGAGATGAAAGGCGACATCGAGGTGCCCTTGAGGTACCAACATCTACAGAAACATTGGGTACCCAAGGAACTTCCTCCAATAAACATTGATTTTTGTGTTAATGAGAGGATATATCGCATAGCACCATCATCATTACATGGTTTGGGCCTATTTTCTATGGATGGCATAAAGGTGTCTTACAACAAAGTTTCTGAATTGATGGAGTATGTTGGACCATGTTACGATTACAAAAGTTGGATGCATATTGTTCAATATAAAAAAAGTATGCGTAGGTATGCACTCTCGGCAAATTATATACAACAGCAAGACAATAATCAAAGTAAAAGTGTGGCTATATACATTGATGGAAGGCCAAAAGCAACAGGGAATATTGCGGGTTTTATAAATAGTACACGACCTGGGTCAACTATAAAGCAACCCAATTGCATATTTGAGGTGCGCAAGGGAAATCATGTATTCATCTGTGCGATAAAATCAATACGTGTAGGGGAAGAGCTGCTTATTGATTACAATTTGAACCGCATAGATACAAATGAGGCTACTATCATGGGGGTGGTACATACTATTAAACCAACTTCTAATCAATGACTCCAACATACCATTTAGTTATTAAATTTTTGGCTAACATTTTTATACTTGATCTTTGACATAGGGGCACAATATGGAGCAACCGCCCGAAGGTGATGGTGACGATATTCCTAGCTCATCTACACATGAGCAGGTAAAATTCATTGTAATTGTGCAAACTAGATAGAAGCAAAATGTTATTTTTTTTAATGTTATTTTCTTCATTGTTTTGGAGTAATTTTGATAATACTAATACTATTGTTGTCATAGAGGGCCGGTGGTCAGAGAGAGGGAAAGCAACCTGCAGTCCCTCAGGAGTCCCCCCTTGTGGACCCTTTTTTTATTGATTTAGCAGAGACCGATGACCCGATCGGTTCCATTAAAAAGCTACTAAAGAAAATTGGGAAAGAACTTCTATGTTTGGTATCCATACATCCTCAGACTTAGGAAATAAAAGACAGGGCAGCTGAGTTGTTGCGCACTTCTGAAAACTTTAAAGTAAGTATTAATGAAATTTTTAATTATTACAAGAGTTCAATAATGGTTTTTATGTTATGCTCTTTTATGACATTAATTAAAATATGGATGCATTGTCTTTACAGAGTTATTTGCATAATTTTGAACCCCATTCCCATGATGAGGCCGGTATTGCAAGTGGTTCAGGTAGATCACATGTTCCATTCCCCACTTGTGTTTTCCACTGAATATATATAGGAATGATCATAATCATTGACAATACATGCTCGAACAATCTTTTTTTTTAATGCTCTAACAATCTTGTCCATGCTAGTCCACGCGTTCTATATTTATGCATGCTCTAACAATTTTATTCTTCAGCTCCTTTCCATGATGATATGACAACGCCGCCTCCATCCAGGATAGCCACAAATGTCTTGCCGACTGCCATGTCAACAACACACAGCCTAAATGCACCAACTGTTGCACCATCTACTGGTACACAAATCCCTCTTTTTCTCTCTTTTGTTATGTGTTTAAGTGTTATGTGTTTACGATGTAGATCCCTTGATTGTGTTTGTGCCATGGGTGCTCTGCACCAATTTATTTCCCTTGAAGTATTATTTCTTGGAGGCATTTGATAATGGTTTTCATTTTTTGCAATAGGAGATGCAACAAGTCCCGATGCAACATCATTTCCTGGATGTTCCCGTGTTCCTAGTACGGGAACGGTGAAGGATTGCGTATTGATCATCAGCGACGATGAAGGCATTCCCTTTAAAGTATCCAAACTTCCAGGTACTTTAAAGTTATTATTATTCTATAGTGATATAATAGTAATTTAGTTTTTGATCACTCTTCATCGACTAATGATCCCATGATTATTTTGTAGGGAATGATATTTTTTGGCGAAAACTTGGTGACGAGTGTTTGCGGATATTCGGGCCCACCATACGTACATGGTGGAACATCATATCCTAACTAAAACCCCAAACCACTATTTTGATTTCATATCATTGCTAGAATAGTTTTCCTTTTCATCAATTTCTTGAACTATATTAAAGGTAGCTTCTCTTCATTTATGAGTCTAACATGTTTTTTTTTACTTAAAAGGTGGAATAACCAAGATAAAAAGTTGAAGGATGATCTTGTAGATAGTATGACCCAGCTTTTTGGACCTCGTGCATTCGAGAGAAACAAGCTCCTTGAAAGAGCTGGTTTATGTTTGAAGTATATTAGGGACCAGTACAGGAAATATTTAGAGGTTAACCCAAGGCACGAGCGTCCGCCCTGTGTTCTTGAGGCTGAGTGGCAGGGTTTGATTTTGGATGGAAAGTATAAAGCCGACATGAAAAAAGGAATTACGCCAGTAGAGAGTAGAGCAAGGTATGTGATACTTTTGAGAATGTAATTATGTACTAATTAACCTCTAAATTTTTCCTATACTGGTCTCTAACATATTTCAAACTTTTCATAGATTGCCTGACACATCAAAGGCAACAAAGGCAAGATTAGAAAAGCACGGGACACACAAGCTCGGCTCTGGTGGTTTTTCCAAACTTCAAGCATGAGTTGTAAGTATTAGTAAATGAAAACTTGTATCAATTTTTTTATATATTGCAAGGAAATTTTTTTGATCAAACAATGCAAGTAAAATTCACCATACCAAGAAAAAAATGTAGGGGTCAGAGTTCAATAGATGCCTCACAGAAGAGGACAAGAGAATTGGCTTCCAACAAGGCTATAGAGCCGTGGCTGAACGGCTACGAGCTGAAATCAGTGTGCAAGGTTCAAATAATGATGCATCTGAGCCACAGGTAAATAAGCTAAATGAAATTTATTTCAAATTGAATACTTTACCAATTAGTCTATTTGATGTTAAGTTCTAATATAAAGTGAGTATATCTATTTTAAGAAAGCAATGATAACAATGTGTAGGATATTGGAATGCAGCCTGACAATCCTTCTACACAATCTATGCATAATGAAGGTTCGCATGATGTGCATCCTAGTGGTGGAGGTATACATTTGCTATTAAAATTTTTATATGTAATTACAATTGGTGTTTGGATTAATGTAACATTTTGTATAGCAACTGTAGAGGATCGAGGGGTCGGTGCTCATGAGCATGTTGAGGTTGAGTCTAGACAAAATGATGTGGCCAGATCAGGTAATTAAAGAGCGCCACAGTTATGTTCTTTAAAATAATTAAATACTTGTAACAATTATAATTAAATATTTTAAATTTAACTCTTTTATTTGTTATTGTAGAGGACCCCCCTTTGCAGCAGCATAAGAATTTGAGATCATCAAGAACAAAGAACAAAACAACTGATGAGGGGGGTATTGATGATAACACTGATGCTCCTCTTAGAGCTTACATAGAAAAAAAAATTAGAAAGAGAAAAAAGAAATGATTGTCATCTAAATACCTTAATTGATAATGACTGAATTTTATGTCTCAATGAATTTAATTATGTGCTAATGAATGTTCATGAATTATGTGTTTATTTTCATATTGATGAATGTTGTGTGTTAACGAATCTAATGTGTTAATGAATGTTATCATGTGATATTGATTGAATGTTACATTTTATTAATAATTGAAAGAATGAATGAATGTTAGATGTTAACGGGGAATGTAGAGTGATGTTAGGGGGAGGGGGGTGGGGCCAAATGAGCTTCCACCTTCATGTGGTTGGCCCTGTTTAGTAGAGAATATTAAACTATATTCTCGAAACAAAGTGAAGCTCAATAAGATACTAAATGAGTCAAAATGGTTATCAAGGTCCTCTATCCATAAGATACTTGTAGTCAAAATGGTTATTAATAAGATACTTGTAGTCAAAATGGTTATCTAGGTCCTCTATCCATTCCATAAGTTCTTCACCATTCAAACTTCCTCCATAACAAGGAATGTGCTCTAGGTTAGTCATGAAGCCTAGCATGGACTCTCTGTCAGATAGAGCCACTATTTCAGAGCCTTTTTTGTGCATTTCCTTCAAGCACTGTACAGTGTACGGATGTGAAAGGGAGGGCAGACCAGTGTGGAAGTTAGATTATTTATATCTTATGCTTTGAGAGTTTATTTGGTAGATTCAAGACACCTTATATCAAAGTTATTCCTTTTTCTTATCTGTTGTTCTGTCAAACCCTCATTTTTTGGGTTATTGCATTCAAATGGCCTTAACTTGCAAATAAACCATAGGATATCCTCTGTTCTTTGTAAAATGCAAGTTAAGGGGGTTTATTTTCATATTTTAAAAGCTTTGGAACAGGATACTAAGCCAGAGAATTTCAAGAGCAAGCCCTAGGTCAAGAATCTCAATGTTCTTGACTAGGAGTTGATGGATTATGCAAGATCAGAGGGTAGCGGCAAGTAAAGGACCTCAAACCTTGTTGAATCTAGATCTTTAGAGCATGGTGGACATCTTCAAACTCTGATCTTGGTTTCATGCACCCATTTTCAATGCCTTATTTTGGAACCCACACCCAAAGGCATGCATTAGGTCTGCGGACTCAATAAGGACATTGATATGGTGGAGTGGAGTCAAGGTCTGGGAGTTGGAGGATTGTTAGAACATCAAAAAGGGTACTCAAAAAACATATAAGTTCATAAGGTCCTTTGTCAAATTGAAGAGTTATTGCTGCAGAACAGGTTTTGGAGACCTACTAGAGTCACTAGGTCTATTTGGACCCGTTTGGACCACGACACACAGTAGCATCTACAGAGAAGAAGTTTGGTATGCAATGGTCTTGAAACCTCCTGAGAAATTCTTGGTATGCATTTGTGTGGTGCAAAAGCTTCGTTGAAAGAGAAAAAGAAGAAAAGAATAGAAATGATTTTTTTTCTTTTTATGTCATATACTGTAACCAGCTACTTATAACTTGCAAAAATTATTATAACCATTTGAAATTGAAACTTAGTTTAATGTGAAACTGAGAACTGCTTTATTAGAGCTTTCTGTGATTTAGATTCAGACATCAAGAACATTGTTTGCCTAATATTGTGATTAATGTTTATTTATTAATATCTCATACTGACAAACAATTGATAATTGTAGGGAAAACGTCATTGGGGGTCTTTGAGGATCCACCAGAAGCCAAGGAGAAAATGTATTCAAATGCTAAAGATGGTGTAACAGTCCTTACAGCTGTTGAACCTTGCTGTGTAGATCATCTCCGATTCTCCAAGTTCAACAGTACTGTGGTATTCCTTTGGATACTTCTAATGGTAAATTTCAGACATCAAGTTATTTTCGTATGAAACTACTACATTTGTAATCTGTAGTTTTAAACTTTTAGTTTATAAATGTTCATCAGCTTTAGTTCGTATGCTGCCATTTCAAGTATGATTAATGAAGTTACCTTTATCACAGGATGAAAGTGAGTAGTCAGCATACTGGTACGGAGCTGGCAGCATTGATACGGTGACTAGGGCATCGTTTAATGGTGGTATTGTGTTTTCCCGTATTTAGGGCATCGGCCTTTTGAAGAATTGCCTTCATCTTTCTTAAGTCTGAGTTTTAAGTTTGTTTATCTCTCTCGGCGCTGTTGAAAATACAAATGACAACGTTCTTGTTTGTTTTGCCCTTATATCCCGATGTGATTTCGCGGAGGGTTACGACGCTGTTGAAAACACAAATGAAAACACAAATCCCTTGTGTAATTGCCACTTGAAGGAGGACAGTCACTGTAAAGACAACATGATAATGTACACTTACAGCCCGTGTACATTATCATTATGTCTTTAGAGTGACTATCCTCATTTGTTGAAGAAGAAAAGCATTAATGTGGCTGAATAGCAATACATTCAAGTGGCAATCACACAAGGGACAGTCACTGTGAGATGTCCTCATTTGTGACTATCCTTACAGTGAGTGTACATTATCATGTTGTCTTTAGAGTGACTGTCCTCATTTGTTGAAGAAGAAAAGCATTAATGTGGTTCAATAGCAATACATTCAAGTGGCAATTACACAAGGGACAATCGATCACTGTGAGATGTCCTCATGTGTGACTATCCTTGTCACAAATGACTATCCTTGTAAAGACAACATGATAATGTACACATACAATGAGTGTACATTATCATGTTTTCTTTACAGTGGCTGCCCTCATGTTGTATATTCTTCTCTGTAGATGCTACTATGTGCTAGGGAACTTCTTAGAACTGTTGGTATATTCTTACAACTTGTTACACCTGGGATATTCTTCTCTGTAGATGCTATTGTGTGCCATGGTCCAAACAGGCCCATAAATGTGGTTGAATAGCAATACATTCAAGTGGAAATTACACAAGGGACAGTCACTGTGAGATGTCCTCATGTGTGACTGTCCTTGTCACAAATGAGGACATCTCACAGTGACTGTCCCTTGTGTAATTGCCACTTGAAGGAAAAAAGCATTAATGTGGTTCAATAGCAATGTATTCAAGCGGCAATTACACAAGGGATAATCACTCTGAGATTTCCTCATTTGTGACTATCCTTACAGTGAGTGTACATTATCATGTTGTCTTTACAGTGACTGTCCTCATTTGTTGAAGGAAAAAAGAATTAATGTGGTTCAATAGTGATGCAGAGTAGTCAGGGCTTTTAGAATATACAAATATACATCCTTAACTCTCATTCCACCAAGGAAGAAGGAATTCCAATGGTTGAAACGTGAGTTAAGGTCTTTACATCAGTCAAACCCTGAAAATGAGGGTTTGTAAACAATGCACAGAAAATTTGAAATAACTTAGATATAAAACAAAGAGAATCAATCAAACCAACTTCCAAAGCATTAGATGTCACTATTACAACTTCCAGGCAAATTTTATCATCCAACCACCATCCGTACAGCCGTACAGAGTTCATTTTTCACCAGAAATGCACTAAAACAGGGTTATTTTTATTTTTTATGAAAGCAAAATGATTACAATACTGGTTCTCTGTCTGTCTTCAACCATTTGAAGCCTAAAATAGGCTCTCCAAACGTTGGTTCAACCATCTAGGTGGTTAGAACAGTTTATCCAACAAATGTCAACTTTGCTAAGCAACTTTTAAAGTTGCATTACAACTTTGCAAACAACTTTGCCGAGAAGGTTAAAAATGTGTTGTGAAACTTTAGGAACCTTATTAAAGTTATTTTGGACCTTCAAACTTCTTAACAACATCTAAAAGACACCTAATAAACACTTACTATGCTCATTTCATCCAAGGACTCAAAAGATGCCCAAGGTTTATAAGTCACCAAGGGGTCTTGTGTCCAACAAGTGGATGTTTATAAGGAGATAAGATCAATCCTTAATATTTATTACAAACCAAGAAAACATCTAAAACTCCTATTCTAATTTATTGTCATTCAAAAAGACTCTGATTTGTCATTCAAAAAGACTCTGATTTGTCAATCAAAAGGACCTTTCACCAGTCAATCCTTCAAAGCTCCAAGGTGAAAATCTTATGTTCTAATTGATAGGATTTGACTCCTTGGCTTCATGGCAACTTCCTTCAATCATGGTGTCTTTGGCTTGCATTAGGGATGCCCCTGCATCAAATAGCAATGCATTCAAGTGGCAATTACACAAGGGACAGTACATGCCCATTAAAGTTGGTGTTTTGTTATCCAGCATGACAATGGAGACAACATACTTTGTGTCAATTTTACTGATCAAATTTGCCTCCGCCAGGCAAAGCAACAATCTGGGTATGATAAGGTGAAATTTTGTAGTCCTTTTGGGTATGATAACAGTTCCAGTTTCCAATAAGATGGTTCATTTTTATAATCTAGCTTCAATTTCTCTTGTGAAAATCTTTTTTTCATTTTATGGGTGGTAAAATATAATTATTATGCTAGAGGTGTGTACTTATGGATGATAATGAAACAAAATGATAAGATTTAAGACTCTTGTTTTTTTTTTAAATAGCAATTTAAGTTTCCTTCTATTATAAATTACTGTTTTTCTATTTTTTAATGTATCTTTCCAAATCTTTTATATCAATTTTATTTATGAAATATAAATATATTAATAATGTTTTAGTGTTTTTAGGATTAGTTTATATCAATTCTATGTATCATCATTCGTCATTCAATTGTCAGTATTATTAATTTAGACTGTGCAATTGTAGAACTACTCGAATATGGGTTGGATGGATACTCAAGCAGGGGAACCCTCCTCAAATATCTCAAGCAGTGAACTTGGAAAAATGTGTCCTGAAGGAACCCTTTCCATCAGAGAGATAAAAGTACAAACAAGTAAAAGAAGCAGGCTCTGCAAATATGTTTTTGAGAAGAAAAATGATAGATTATTCGAGTATGGTTCATGAGGTATATCTAAAAAGACATTTTTTTTCTTATTATAATAAAAGAGGAAGTTGTGAATGTCAAAGTTGAGTGAAACAAAAATTATTTTCATCAAATTTTATTAGGCTTGCTTTTGGGAATAGTTTCTTACAATATTGCTATTAAGATTTTTATTGTGTAGTTTTTAGATTAGGTTTATAAAATTATATTTCATGAGTAGTGATTCATATTAATCAATTAACGATACTTTTGGAAGGTATTTTCAATGTGTCAAATTTTGATATTTTTACAAGAATTAGATTGTGTAATTTTTTTAATTAAAGTCATTGACTCATATTTCATAAATAATAGTTCTCATGAATCCATCTCTTATAAGATTGAATAGTCTATTTAGGAAGTATTTCTGATAGTATGTCAAATTATGATATTACTATTACCATTAGATTGCATGGCTTTGAAGTCAACCTCGTTGACCCATATTCTTCTCTGTAGATGCTACTATGTGCTAGGGAACTTCTTAGAACTGTTGGTATATTCTTACAACTTGTTACACCTGGGATATTCTTCTCTGTAGATGCTACTATGTGCCGCGGTCCAAACGGGCCCATAAATGTGGTTGAATAGCAATACATTCAAGTGGCAATTACACAAGGGACAGTCACTATGAGATGTCCTCATGTGTGACTGTCCTTGTCACAAATGAGGACATCTCACAGTGACTGTCCCTTGTGTAATTTCCACTTGAATGAGGATAGTCACTGTAAAGACAACATGATAATGTACACTTACAGCCCGTGTACATTATCATGTTGTCTTTAGAGTGACTATCCTCATTTGTTGAAGAAGAAAAGCATTAATGTGGCTGAATAGCGATACATTCAAGTGGCAATCACACAAGGGACAGTCACTGTGAGATGTCCTCATTTGTGACTGTCCTTACAGTGAGTGTACATTATCATGTTGTCTTTAGAGTGACTGTCCTCATTTGTTGAAGAAGAAAAGCATTAATGTGGTTGAATAGCAATACATTCAAGTGGCAATTACACAAGGGACAATCGATCACTATGAGATGTCCTCATGTGTGACTGTCCTTGTCACAAATGAGGACATCTCACAATGACTGTCCCTTGTGTAATTCAAGTGGCAATTACACAAGGGACAGTCACTGTGAGATGTCCTCATTTGTGACTATCCTTACAATGAGTGTACATTATCATGTTGTCTTTAGAGTGACTGTCCTCATTTGTTGAAGAAGAAAAGCATTAATGTGGTTCAATAGCAATACATTCAAGTGGCAATTACACAAGGGACAATCGATCACTGTGAGATGTCCTCATGTGTGACTATCCTTGTCACAAATGAGGACATCTCACAATGACTGTCCCTTCTGTAATTGCCACTTGAATGAGGACAGTCACTGTAAAGACAACATGATAATGTACACATACAATGAGTGTACATTATCATGTTGTCTTTACAGTGGCTGCCCTCATGTTGTATATTCTTCTCTGTAGATGCTACTATGTGCTAGGGAACTTCTTAGAACTGTTGGTATATTCTTACAACTTGTTACACCTGGGATATTCTTCTCTGTAGATGCTACTGTGTGTCGTGGTCCAAACGGGCCCATAAATGTGGTTGAATAGCAATACATTCAAGTGGCAATTACACAAGGGACAGTCACTGTGAGATGTCCTCATGTGTGACTGTCCTTGTCACAAATGAGGACATCTCACAGTGACTGTCCCTTGTGTAATTAAGTATTGTGGGGAAGCATTATAAATAACCAAAGCCGCTAACAATAAATTCAACACAGATATGTCCTCATTTCTGGGTATTTTAGCTCTCTAACAGCTGAATACCAGATTAAATAATAATGACAAAAGAAAAATAAACCCAACGTACTCAGAAATTGTAGCTGTGATTTTGCGGAGGGAATCTCTCTCGGCGCTGTTGAAAACACAAATGACAACCCGCTTGATTTCGCGGAGGGAATCTCTCTCGGTGCTGTTCAAAACACAAATGACAACCCGCTTTGTTCAAAACACAAATGATAACCTGCTTGATTTCGCGGAGGGAATCTCTCTCGGCGCTGTTGAAAACACAAATGACAACGTTCCTTTTTTTTTTTGCACTTATATCCCGACCAACATAAGGTCCATTTGTAATACAACATGATAATGTACACTTACAGTGAGTGTACATTATCATGTTGTCCTTAGAGTGACTATCCTCATTTGTTGAAGAAGAAAAGCATTAATGTGGCTGAATAGCAATACATTCAAGTGGCAATTACACAAGGGACAGTCACTATGAGATGTCCTCATTTGTGACTGTCCTTACAGTGAGTGTACATTATCATGGTGTCTTTAGAGTGACTGTCCTCATTTGTTGAAGAAGAAAAGCATTAATGTGGTTGAATAGCAATACATTCAAGTGGCAATTACACAAGGGACAATCACTGTGAGATGTCCTCATGTGTGACTG
Source organism: Chamaecyparis obtusa (assembly GCA_027943335.1). NCBI lineage: Eukaryota > Viridiplantae > Streptophyta > Pinopsida > Cupressales > Cupressaceae > Chamaecyparis > Chamaecyparis obtusa. Next base: position 1,672,126 of record BSBK01000938.1, on the reverse strand, counting down.
TCCTTGTCACAAATGAGGACATCTCACAATGACTGTCCCTTGTGTAATTCAAGTGGCAATTACACAAGGGACAGTCACTGTGAGATGTCCTCATTTGTGACTGTCCTTACAGTGAGTGTACATTATCATGTTGTCTTTAGAGTGACTGTCCTCATTTGTTGAAGAAGAAAAGCATTAATGTGGTTCAATAGCAATACATTCAAGTGGCAATTACACAAGGGACAATCGATCACTGTGAGATGTCCTCATGTGTGACTATCCTTGTCACAAATGAGGACATCTCACAATGACTATCCCTTCTGTAATTGCCACTTGAATGAGGACAATCACTGTAAAGACAACATGATAATGTACACATACAATGAGTGTACATTATCATGTTGTCTTTACAGTGGCTGCCCTCATGTTGTATATTCTTCTCTGTAGATGCTACTATGTGCTAGGGAACTTCTTAGAACTGTTGGTATATTCTTACAACTTGTTACACCTGGGATATTCTTCTCTGTAGATGCTACTGTGTGCTGGGGTCCAAACGGGCCCATAAATGTGGTTGAATAGCAATACATTCAAGTGGCAATTACACAAGGGACAGTCACTGTGAGATGTCCTCATGTGTGACTGTCCTTGTCACAAATGAGGACATCTCACAGTGACTGTCCCTTGTGTAATTAAGTATTGTGGGGAAGCATTCTAAATAACCAAAGCCGCTAACAATAAATTCAACACAGATATGTCCTCATTTCTGGGTATTTTAGCTCTCTAACAGCTGAATACCAGATTAAATAATAATGACAAAAGAAAAATAAACCCAACGTACTCAAAAATTGTAGCTGTGATTTTGCGGAGGGAATCTCTCTCGGCGCTGTTGAAAACACAAATGACAACCCGCTTGATTTCGCGGAGGGAATCTATCTCGGTGCTGTTCAAAACACAAATGACAACCCGCTTTGTTCAAAACACAAATGATAACCTGCTTGATTTCGCGGAGGGAATCTCTCTCGGCGCTGTTGAAAACACAAATGACAACGTTCCTTTTTTTTTTTGCACTTATATCCCGACCAACATAAGGTCCATTTGTAATACAACATGATAATGTACACTTACAGTGAGTGTACATTATCATGTTGTCCTTAGAGTGACTATCCTCATTTGTTGAAGAAGAAAAGCATTAATGTGGCTGAATAGCAATACATTCAAGTGGCAATTACACAAGGGACAGTCACTATGAGATGTCCTCATTTGTGACTGTCCTTACAGTGAGTGTACATTATCATGGTGTCTTTAGAGTGACTGTCCTCATTTGTTGAAGAAGAAAAGCATTAATGTGGTTGAATAGCAATACATTCAAGTGGCAATTACACAAGGGACAATCACTGTGAGATGTCCTCATGTGTGACTGTCCTTGTCACAAATGAGGACATCTCACAATGACTGTCCCTTGTGTAATTCAAGTGGCAATTACACAAGGGACAGTCACTGTGAGATGTCCTCATTTGTGACTGTCCTTACAGTGAGTGTACATTATCATGTTGTCTTTAGAGTGACTATCCTCATTTGTTGAAGAAGAAAAGAATTAATGTGGTTCAATAGCAATACATTCAAGTGGCAATTACACAAGGGACAATCGATCACTGTGAGATGTCCTCATGTGTGACTATCCTTGTCACAAATGAGGACATCTCACAATGACTGTCCCTTCTGTAATTGCCACTTGAATGAGGACAGTCACTGTAAAGACAACATGATAATGTATACATACAATGAGTGTACATTATCATGTTGTCTTTACAGTGGCTGCCCTCATGTTGTATATTCTTCTTTGTAGATGCTACTATGTGCTAGGGAACTTCTTAGAACTGTTGGTATATTCTTACAACTTGTTACACCTGGGATATTCTTCTCTGTAGATGCTACTGTGTGCTGGGGTCCAAACGGGCCCATAAATGTGGTTGAATAGCAATACATTCAAGTGGCAATTACACAAGGGACAGTCACTGTGAGATGTCCTCATGTGTGACTATCCTTGTCACAAATGAGGACATCTCACAGTGACTGTCCCTTGTGTAATTTCCACTTGAATGAGGACAGTCACTGTAAAGACAACATGATAATGTACACAAGTACCGTGAAGGTAGTTGCAAGTTACGGCTGTTTCATTGCATACCTGAAACAATGAAGATGTTACGATCCACAAAATGTTTGTGCTTGAAAGATGAACAAATAAAATTAAACTTCTAAATAACTAGAGCCGCTAACAATAAATTCAACACAGATATGTCCTCATTTCTGGGTATTTTAGCTCTGTAACAGCTGAATACCAGATTACATAATAATGACAAAAGAAAAATAAACCCAACGTACTCAGAAATTGTAGCTATGATTTCACGGAGGGAATCTCTCTCGGCACTGTTGAAAATACAAATGACAACATTTCTCTACATTATCATGTTGCCTTTACAGTGACTGTCCCTTGTGTAATTGCCACTTGAAGGAGGATAGTCACTGTAAAGACAACATGATAATGTACACTTACAGCCCGTGTACATTATCATGTTGTCTTTAGAGTGACTATCCTCATTTGTTGAAGAAGAAAAGCATTAATGTGGCTGAATAGCAATACATTCAAGTGGCAATCACACAAGGGACAGTCACTGTGAGATGTCCTCATTTGTGACTATCCTTACAGTGAGTGTACATTATCATGTTGTCTTTAGAGTGACTGTCCTCATTTGTTGAAGAAGAAAAGCATTAATGTGGTTCAATAGCAATACATTCAAGTGGCAATTACACAAGGGACAATCGATCACTGTGAGATGTCCTCATGTGTGACTATCCTTGTCACAAATGAGGACATCTCACAATGACTGTCCCTTGTGTAATTCAAGTGGTAATTACACAAGGGACAGTCACTGTGAGATGTCCTCATTTGTGACTGTCCTTACAATGAGTGTACATTATCATGTTGTCTTTAGAGTGACTGTCCTCATTTGTTGAAGAAGAAAAGCATTAATGTGGTTCAATAGCAATACATTCAAGTGGCAATTACACAAGGGACAATCGATCACTGTGAGATGTCCTCATGTGTGACTATCCTTGTCACAAATGAGGACATCTCACAATGACTGTCCCTTCTGTAATTGCCACTTGAATGAGGACAGTCACTGTAAAGACAACATGATAATGTACACATACAATGAGTGTACATTATCATGTTGTCTTTACAGTGGCTGCCCTCATGTTGTATATTCTTCTCTATAGATGCTACTATGTGCTAGGGAACTTCTTAGAACTGTTGGTATATTCTTACAACTTGTTACACCTGGGATATTATTCTCTGTAGATGCTACTGTGTGCTGGGGTCCAAACGGGCCCATAAATGTGGTTGAATAGCAATACATTCAAGTGGCAATTACACAAGGGACAGTCACTGTGAGATGTCCTCGTGTGACTGTCCTTGTCACAAATGAGGACATCTCACAGTGACTGTCCCTTGTGTAATTGCCACTTGAATGAGGACAGTCACTGTAAAGACAACATGATAATGTACACAAGTACCGTGAAGGTAGTTGCAAGTTACGGTTGTTTCATTGCATACCCGAAACAATGAAGATGTTACGGTCCAGAAAATGTTTGTGCTTGAAAGATGAACAAATAAAATTAAACTTCTAAATAACCAGAGCCGCTAACAATAAATTCAACACAGATATGTCCTCATTTCTGGGTATTTTAGCTCTGTAACAGCTGAATACCAGATTACATAATAATGGCAAAAGAAAAATAAACCCAACGTACTCAGAAATTGTAGCTGTGATTTCACGGAGGGAATCTCTCTCGGCACTGTTGAAAATACAAATGACAACGTTTCTCTACATTATCATGTTGCCTTTACAGTGACTGTCCCTTGTGTAATTGCCACTTGAAGGAGGACAGTCACTGTAAAGACAACATGATAATGTACACTTACAGCCCGTGTACATTATCATGTTGTCTTTAGAGTGACTATCCTCATTTGTTGAAGAAGAAAAGCATTAATGTGGCTGAATAGCAATACATTCAAGTGGCAATTACACAAGGGACAGTCACTGTGAGATGTCGTCATTTGTGACTATCCTTACAGTGAGTGTACATTATCATGTTGTCTTTAAAGTGACTGTCCTCATTTGTTGAAGGAAAAAAGCATTAATGTGGTTCATTAGCAATGTATTCCCAGCATCTGTACCTGCATCTCTCTTATATACTACAAGTTACTTGCCATCAGAAATTGCAGTTCCCTCACGTGACATTGATGGTGAAGTGTTCTTTTCAAAACCATCATCTGTGGTTACCAATGCTCCTGTTTTAGGCAATAATTTTGTTGCATTCCATGAGCCATTGGTCAAGTTTCTTCTACGAGCTTCTGATGCCTCAAAATCTAAGCAGCGCCTACGCATGCCTCGTTGTGGTTGATTATCATTCTGTACATGAATTATAATGAGTAATCAGTTTTGGGCCTTGGAATCTTGTATGTAACATGCACAGGCATTTCATGGCTAAATGAATCTATTTAAAAGCATCAACTTTTCTTACATGATGCTGGATACATAAGTAGAACAAGCGTATATCAAATTGGAAGCAATCAGAACTCCATAATGACATATTATTTAGAGTACTCTTCAGTTTAAGTAATAATGCATATATTGACACTGTAAAGACAACATGATAATGTACACTCACTGTAAAGACAACATGATAATGTACACTCACTGTAAGGACAGTCACAAATGAGGACATCTCACAGTGACTGTCCCTAGTGTAATTACCACTTGAATGTATTGCTATTCAGCCACATTAATGCTTTTCTTCTTCAACAAATGAGGATAGTCACTGTAAAGACAACATGATAATGTACACTCACTGTGAGTGTACATTATCATGTTGTCTTTACAGTGACTATCCTCATTTGTTGAAGAAGAAAAGCATTAATGTGGCTGAATAGCAATACATTCAAGTGGCAATTACACTAGGGGCAGTCACTGTGAGATGTCCTCATTTGTGACTGTCCTTACAGTGAGTGTACATTATCATGTTGTCTTTACAGTGGCTGTCCTCATTTGTTGAAAGAAAAAAGCATTAATGTGGTTCATAAGCAATGTATTAAATTAATTTTTTTTTTTAATCCACCCACGGGCGTCGCAATTGCGACGGAAACCCGTCGCAATGCGATGCAGGCGCCCGTCGCAATTGCTTGGGAGGTCCGTCGCGATTGCAACGGCCCTCCGAAGCCATGCGATGGGGGGGCGACGGCCATGCCGCTTCTTAAATCTTAGCCACATTACGACGGATAGGTGTCGCAATTGCGACGGCTACCCATAGACGTCGCAATTTGCGACTAAAAAATAGCGACGTCTATGGGTGTTGCTATTGCGACACATAGCTGTCGCAATTGCGACACATAGCCGTCGCAAAATGACCCAAAATGTATTAGTGCAAATATGCCCCTCTGCCCATGTACTTAGCTAGTTTGATAGGTGGCATTATGATGCCTGATAGGGGCCAGCATGGTTTCATGTGTGGCTGGTCCTGAGTTATAGGACAGATGATCCAGTCTCTTGGGAGATATGCCTGGGGTAGCTGTATCCTAGCTCACATGTACCGTGAGCTGCATGAGATTGTTTACCAACACTCCAGATCTATGACTATGGGGAGTGTTGTTCTACAGATCTGGGGATGGGAGCATATCCCCGTGACCCATCCCATTGTTGATAGGCACCGCGATACCAGTTTTCCTTACATTTACATGTATTCTGGATTCATTCAGTAGCCCCACCTGGGCAAGTTAGAGTATTGGCAGCGTCTCCTTGATGATGTGATAGATGTAGAGTGGAGGCCATATTTAGATTGTGAGGCTTGGCCCTCAGATGCCAGACAGATGTCATACTTCTTTCAAAAAAGATATCTTGTTGGTAGGACCTGCTATTGTGTGTGTGAATTTTGTACCTAGCTGTAGACACAACACTTCAGTAAAACATTAGAGGTTAGCAAAAATCAAAATCATGTAATGAAATTGAAACTAAGCTAACCAGGAGATTTACTGTCTTCTAATAGATGCGAGTATGATATTCTTAGATTGGATCGAGACCAGTGACAATGCAACACCTAAAGGAAGGATTTGAATGCAAAAGATGGATACGAGATGAATGCAGATTTATTCTATATTTTTGTATTTTCTATGCAATTATAATGAGAAACTTAATATGAAACTAAACTAAAATGAATGATAATGATATTGAATGTAGATTTAATCTAAGAATTCTATAAATGATATGAAAATCTATGATATGAAACTATGCAAAAACTATGAAAGATTATGATCAACTATGAAAGATTTCACAAATTGTCTGTCGTAAGTATTTAATCCTTCAATCACCAATTTGCCAGAGTAATTGTGCAAATTCGAGTGTTGATAATTATGAAGAGCCAGGCCTTGATTTTATAGAAATCCAGGGCTTTGGGGATGCAAGAGAAAAGCCATAAATCACTCTTGATAAACTCAAGTTAATTTTTGAGTTATCAGGAAATTAGAGATAATTAACTCACAAAAGCCATGCAAAAGCAGACTTTTACTCAAAATAGAGTTTAGATCAAATTTCAACTCATCATCAGATGTTGAGTTTCAATTTTAAAATTGATTGTTAATTTCTAGTTGCTTGCTTTTCTGATTGTGCATGATTTAATTATAAATTAATTTAAAAATAAAGTGATTTATTCTCAACTTAACCGATTTTTGAATTAAGACAATTGATTTATGGGTTAATCAATTATTAAATCAATATCTATTCTAAAACTATATCATTAAAAATTGACAACTGACTTTAATTAATTAAATAAGAATTTAATCAATTACTTATGAGATTTTAGATTTGTTGTCAAAATTAAATAATACAATTTAGGAATAAATATAATTAAATGTAATTAAACAATTAAGTGGCTATATTAAATCTAATTAATTAAATATTCAGAATATTCAATTAATCAAACTTTAGGATAAATAGGATTTATTGCTAAATAATTATTAAATTAGGAATAATTAGGATAACATAGGAATATTGCTAGGAATATTCCCTGATGCAGAATTTAGGATAATCAATTAAATTCGATAATGTGCAGATGTGCCTTAGGTTAGGACTTTTGTATCGATTTCATTCAATTTGAAGATGTAGGAGGTTAATGAACCTATAGCCCATTTTTGGGGTATTACATTTTGCCCCTCTTTGAATTACTGTGCCAAGTGCAGTGGTTCAAAGAATAGTCTGTGTATGATAAAGATGTATGAAACTAATTTGATTTGAAAGATTAACTGCTTCCAAGATAGAAAATGATTGAAAGATTTAAAGATTCAAGATTAAGGTCCTGAGTGACCAAAGATAATGTTAACTACAACAACAATGAACTGGTAATTACAAAAAAGTGCCAAAACACATGATTCTGAACCTTATGATTGCGAAGAAATGAGTGACCGATTCTAGACCTAAATTTCCTTGTATGAATCATATTGGTATCACATCCTAAACCCATCAATTATGAAGAAACAAGGAAATGACACAAATGAACCGTTGGTTACGAAAAGCTGATATAGTTTACAAGATAGATTTAGGATACTAGATTGATATGATGAATCTGATATGCCCCAAGAGATGATGGATTTTCCCCAAGCGATGAGGAATTTAGATGAATCATTAGCTAAACATAGTTGTTGTCTTGATCACTAAGGAAAGGTTTGATTTTCAGATTTTAGATTTACAAACTTTGAATGATGTGTAATACCATGCCCCCTTCGGGATTAAAATTGAAATCTGACAAGAAAAGTTAGCGTTATAGTTTAGAAGCATGTTAATTGATTTGAGAAGTGGTTATGCACGTTTGAGAATGTGTTCTATATCATTTAAAGGTCCTGAAGACCAAGTTTGACTAGGGTTGACCATGAGTTGACCATAGTTGACCAAGTTGAAATTTTGATAGTTTGATGTGAGATAATCAATTAAGTTAAATTCTAGATTTCTTTGATGTTTGAAGGTCGAATATGTAAGTAGTTAATAATATGAATGATCTCAGATTTCGATTTTGATCCCGAAAAAGGATTCTACTTGCTGTTTCATTGGAGGAACCTTCATACAATGCTCAATCCTTGTGTCATTTTTAGCATTTTTGGTTTTGAAGAATCATTTAAGTGTTCAAGCAATTTGTGAGATCATGGAAACATGTAAAATGCAAAGAGACATCCAGAATGAAATGCAACCTAAGATCTAGGACCTAGTCACTGATCATGTGTTGGCCATTTTTCGTTATTGAATTTTTAGGTAACCGAATAAATCAATACAATGCCTACTAGTTAGGAAACCATAGACATATGAATATCGATTTGTATGCTCAAAAGTTAATACAACGCCCACTGGCTAGACAACCATGGACATATGAATATTGATTTTTTTTGGGAATGTCAGATTAGATATAAGCCCAAGGCATAAACGTCAGGATGACTTGAATATCATGTCTATTTTGATATAGCAATTTGTATAAGCATCAAAATATAAACATCGTGATGACCTGAATACAGCTTGTGTTACAAACACATCAAGCAGTCAAGAGATCATTCTAAATCTAGTGTGAATTACCCATAGTGACCCTTTATCATTCACATCCTTAGGAAAGATCACATTTCACAGTAGGAGAAAGAACTCACTCAAAAAGACAATAGTTAGATCAAACTTCCTTGAATTTTCTGGGTATCAATGGTCGAGGTACTCATGGCCATCCAATACGAGATGGAGGCTCTTACAGACGAACACCATTTCAATCTAGAATTTCCAAAGTTGTTATATTTTCACATACAAGAAGTGTTAGGAATGAATGCTAAAGCCTTTGGTAGTCATTCTATAGTAGTGGTTGTTGCATTCATGACTATGCTTGTCATATATGTCAACACAGTGATATTCTGGAGTTTAGCAGAGAAGCAGACATAGTTTTGTTTTGCGCACATGTTATATTGCAAATTGAGTTATGCGTAGTTGATGGTATGTTCTTTGGTGTGTTATTAGCATATAGTTAAGAGTGCAAAAGGAAATTCATTTATTCATGAAAATTATAAGCATTTTGGTGGAAGCAGTATTCTGGCAGTATTCCTGAGTAGCGGTTTTTAGTAATTGGAGGATATCTCCTAACTGGGATAGAATCTGATTCTGCACAGTTAAAGGGAAGTTTGAGACTCATTGGTGGTGATGTGGTTCATAGCACAAACTTCGAGGTCACACGATTGGAAAGTTATTATATTTGGAAGCTGACAATTTTATGTAATTTTGATGTAGCGTGTTGAAATTATTATTTTGTATTTAGATGCCGACTCATTTGTAATTATTTGAGTGTGGTATAAAGGAAGGAATGTTTTCCTTATTGTAATGGGATTGTAATAGTTGTGATATGAAATTGTGAAATATTTGATGCGAATGTATGCATGAAGTGAAGAAAAGAGCTAATTCAGTAATGAAGGAAGACTTGTGAAGTACAAAGATCTGAATTTGTGATCTTGTGTAGCAGAGAGTGCGGTTTTGGCACAGTGTGAAAAAGGTAACATATTTCATATTATTCTATTGAATAATCTTAAGATCTATTCGATAGTGAGTTCAGAGATCTTGCCTTGAAGCTATTTGGGCAGTGGGTCCTTCTGTCTTCCATAACTCCTAACAGGGTTAGAATCTTTTAACAGGGATTCAAAATCTCCTAATAGAGATTCATATGTACTGAATGTATTTCATAAGACTCCTAACAGGGTCCATCCTTTCACAAGGAACTTTCATATTAGTGCATCATTTTGTGGGCATCATTCCCACTGGGGTTTACTCTTTGATCAAGAGGTTCCCTAGTTAACATATTTTGTGTTATTGTGTCATTGTGTATGATTATCCTTCTATGGTTGGTTACTACATTGATTATATGGTTTAAAGCTGTTGAAGTTGATATTGAAGTTGATAAATGGTTTAGTTATCAGATAACTGATTCACCCCCCCCCCCCCCTCTCAATTATCTTGGTCATCTTTACTTTCTAACAATTGGTATTAGAGCGGCAGGTCCTTGAAAGAGAAGTTTAACAACTTAAGGAGATCCATGGTGAATTTTAAGAAAGAAAGCCCTAAGTTTGAGGGAGTAAATTTTGACAGCTGGAAAGAAAAGATGAAGACACATCTCTTGTTTTTAGGACTAGGCTATTAGTTGATTACAAAGAATGAAAGGACTATAATTGAAGAAGACAATCTTGAAACAAGCACTAAAGATGAGGTAGATCTATTCATGTGTAACATACTTGCAAGAGAAGCACTTTTATCAGCACTTCTAGAGAATGAATACAATTAGGTAAAAGGTTTAACTAGATCTCATGATATTTGGAAAGCTTTACATTCTAATTTTGAAGGTGATGAACATGCAAAGAAAGCTAGGTTACATAATTGGATTTGTGCATTTGAAGACATAAGAATGATGGAAGATGAATCTGTTAGAAGCTATATTGGTAGGATGTCAGAAATTGTTGCAGGAATAAATTCTTGTGGAGGTGAAAATATAGAGAATGAAGTAATATGGAAGATTTTGAGAACATTAACACCGGTATTCAGGCAGACTACACAAATGATTGAACAAGTGATACCTTGTACACCAAACTTTTCAAGAGAGACTCTTCTTGGAAGATTGGAAGCAATAAAGATGAATTTGAGATTATCAAGAGAACTACCTAGAGTAGAGATAACATTTAGTGCTCTTAGCATTAGATCTACTTTGTCTAGAAGTACAAGTGTGAATGGATATTATGCCAGTAGTAGTAGATCCAAATCTGATGAAGATAAGAAGATTGAAGAAGGTATTGCCTTGCTTGTGAAAAGAGAACCAGATGGTAAGAAAATCTTTAAATGTTGGACATGTCAAGAATATGGTCATTTTGCATCTAAGTGTCCTAAGAGAGTTAAGAAGTATAGGAACAATTTTAAGCCTAGAAGATCTAAAGAATGTTATTATGAAAATGATGAAGAAATGTAAGCGGGAATTGAAAGACATTTGAGTGACAGTGATAATGATAACTTTGATGATATAGGATTTGTAGCAATTAAGGAAGAAAATTCTGAATCTAATGTTAAGGAAGAGAAAGCCTTAGTTTCCCAAGTTGAAAAGAAAGCTGATTGGATTATAGATAGTGGTTGTTCACATCATATGATTGGTGATAAAGGAAAGTTCATAAAGTTTAACAATTATGATGGAGGAGTTGTTAGAGTTGGTAACAATACACCTTGTTTGATTAAAGGTATAGGATCTATTACTCTTGATGGAAAGACTAATACTGATGATGTTTACTTTGTTGATGGATTGAAACATAATCTTTTGAGTGTTAGACAGTTAGTGGATAAGGGATATCAAGTTTGGTTTATTGAGAAAACTTGTGTGATAAAGGATAAAGATGGAAATCTGATTGGAACTAGATCTAGAAGCAGAGGTAATGTATTTCAGTTGAACCCTACTGAGATGACATGTTTGATGACTAAGATTGATGACAGTTGGTTATGGCATAGAAGGTTTTTTCATATAAACTTTGATAATATTGTGAAAGTAAGTTCTACACTTGCAGTAAGAGATTTACCTAAGATTATGAAGCCTACTAATATGATTTGCAAGGAATGTGTGATGGCTAAGTAGAAAAGGAGTTCATTTCCTAGCAAGAAGTTCACATCTACAAAGAACTTGGAGATTGTTCATATAGACTTGAGCGGTCCTACTAGGACTAGAGGATTCTATGGAGAAACGTATTTTATGATTCTTGTTGATGATTTTACAAGAATGATGTGGATTACATTTTTGAAAAAAAAACTGAAGCATTCGATAAGTTTAAGGTCATGAAGAATAAAGTTGAGAATGAATCAGGAATGAGGATTAAATTTTTGAGATCTGATAGAGGTGGAGAATTTACATCTAAAGAGTTTAACACCTTTTGTGAAGTAAATGGTATTAAGAGATAGTTATCAGCCCCTAGAACACCTAAACAAAATGGTATTGTAGAAAGAAGGAATAGATCAGTAACTGAAGCAGCTAGAGCTATGTTGTTTGAAGGTGATTTGGCAAAGACTTTTTGGAGAGAAGCAGTGAATACAACAGTATATACAATTAACATAGTACAAATCAGAGTAGACAAAGACAAGACACCTTATGAATTGTGGTTTGGACAAGCACCCTCAGTTAAGTATTTTAGAATTTTTGGAAGCAAATGTTATATTAAGAGAGATGATGATATAGGAAAGTTTGATCCTAGAAGTGATGAAGGAATTTTTCTTGGATATTCTTTGAAAAACAAAGCATATAGATGTTACAATAAGAGAACTAAGACTATTGTTGAAAGTGCAAATGTAAAAGTTGATGAGAAGTTTAAAATTCAAGAAAGAATGCTTGATTATGAATCTGATGAAGGAACTAACCCTCAGCCTAACATTGAAACTACTAAATAGTTTTTTGAGACTGACAGTGAATTGTTGAATGAAAGTCATGCTAAAGAAAATAGAGAAGAATCTACAGTTGAAGAAAGATCAGTGACTGTGACACCTAACAGGCATATATCAAAACATCATCCAGTTGAACAAGTGATTGGAAGTTTGGATAGGAGAGTTATGACTAGAAAGAAGGTACATTTATGTTTGATTTCTCAAATTGAACCTAAGTCTACTAATGAAGCTTGTGAAGATGAACATTGGATTAAAGCTATGAAAGAAGAACTAGATCAGATTGAAAAGAACAAGACATGAGAATTGGTCCTTAGACCTAAAGACAAAAATGTGATTGGAACTAAATGGGTATTCAGGAACAAGATGAATGAACAAGGAGAAGTAATTAGAAACAAAGCAAGATTGGTATGTAAGGGATACTCACAGTAAGAAGGAATTGACTATGAAGAGATTTTTGCCCTTGTGGCAAGACTTGAAGCAGTAAAAATATTTTTGGCTTATGCAGCATTTAATAAATTCAGTGTATCCGATGGATGTGAAGTCAGCATTTTTGAATGGTGAATTAGAAGAAGTCTACATTGAGTAACCTAAAGGTTTTCCTTTGACTCAAGAAGGAGACATGGTATGTAAACTAAAGAAAGCATTGTATGGACTAAAGCAAGCACCTAGAACTTGGTATGCTAGATTAGATAAGTATTTGTTAAAGTTGGGATTTACAAAAGGAATAGTTGATAGTAACTTATACACAAAAGAAATTGAGAATGGATTGTTAGTTTGGTTATTTGTGTTGATGACATTATTTTTGGAGAAGATGAAGCTAGTGACAAATTTGCTAATGAAATGAAGACAAAATTTGAAATGAGTATGATTGGAGAAATGAAATACTTTTTGGGATTACAAATAACACAAAACAAAGATGGTATCTTTGTAAGTCAGACAAAGTACTTGAATGATTTGTTGAAAAGATTTGGTATGGAGAATTGTAAACCAGTTGGAACACCTATGGTTACAGGACATAAACTATCTAGTAAAGATGAGACACCAGTAGTTTAGCAAAAGAACTACAAATCTATGATTGGTGGATTGTAGTACTTGACACACACTAGACCAAATATACAACATTCAGTTGGAATGGTAACAAGATTTCAAGCTCAACCTAGAGAGTCACACTATGCAGCACTAAAGAGGATATTGAGATATCTTAAAGGCACAATGGACTATGGATTGTGGTATGAAACTTCTGATGATTTTACCCCATGTACATATACTGATGCTGATTGGGGAGGCAACGTTGATGATAAGAAAAACACCAGTGGTGGATCCTTTTTTCTTGGAGGAAGATTAGTTTCTTGGTTGAGCAAAAAGCAAAATTGTATCTCACAGAGTACAGCAAAAGCAGAATATGTAGCAGCATCAAACAATTGTAATAAGATAATTTGGATGAAGCGGATGTTGATGGACATTGGAATCAAGTTTGATGAGCCTATTTTCATACATTATGACAATACAAGTACAGTTAGTATGTCTAAGAATCCTGTATTACATTCTAAAACAAAGCATATAGAGATCAAGTATCATGTTGTAAGAGAGAAAGTTGAAGATAAAGAAGTCAGACTGGAGTACATAAGCACAAAGGAGTAGATAGCAGATATATTTACTAAGCATTTGCCTAAGGATACATTTGAGTATCTGAGAGGTATGCTTGGGGTTATGCCCCAACCTACTCTTGAGTAATGATGTAGTTGGTTGCATCCGTCCAGTGGAATATGGTCCTATCTATTTTTTGGATTGGAATATGGCCCTATCTATTTTCTGAGTCATTGAGGACTCTAGTGAATATTTATTTTCTGAATAGTTTCTTTTGACATTGAGGTATTGTTTGAAATAGTGATAGAATTTCTATCATTGATGTCAATGGGGGAGAGAATCATGAAAAACATTGAGGAACTACATTTGTTGAAGAGATTGAATATGATAACGAAGCAAGATTTGATTGATGAAGAGCAGCAGAGCAGTTGAGCAATAGTGATTGGATTTTTAGAACATTGGATGTTTTTCATCTATGTTGCCATCAATCCAAATGGGGGAGATTTTTAGGAATGAATGCTAAAGCCTTTGGTAGTCATTTTGTAGCAGTGGTTGTTGCATTCATGACTATGATTGTCATTGATGTCAACACAGTGATATTCTGGAGTTTAGCAGAGAAGAAGACACAATTTTGTTTTGCACACATGTTATATTGCAAATTGAGTTATGCATAGTTGATGATATGTTCTTTGGTGTGTTATTATCCTATGGTTAAGAGCAGAAAAAGAAATTCATTTATTCATGAAAGTTATAAGCATTTTGGTGGAAGTAGTATTCTAGCAGTTTTCTTGAGTAGCAATTTTTCATAATCGGAGGATATCTCCTAACCGAGATGGAATCTGATTCTACGTAGTTAAAGGGAAGTTTGAGACTCATTGGTGGTGATGTGGTTCATAGTGAAAACTTTGAGGTCACACGATTGGAAAGTTATTGTATTTAGAAGCCAATAGTTTTATGTAATTTTGATGTAGCGTGTTGAAATTATTATTTTGTATTTGGATGCTGACTCATTTGTAATTATTTGAGTATGTTATAAAGGAAGGAATGTTTTCCTTGTTGTAATAGGATTGTAATAGTTGTGATATGAAATTGTGAAATTTGTGAGGTGAATGTATGCATGAAGTGAAGAAAAGAGCTAATTCAGTAATGAAGGAAGACTTGTGAAGTACAGAGATCTCAATTTGTGATCTTGTGTAGCAGAGAGTGCGGTTTTGACATAGTGTGAAGGAGGTAACATATTTCATATTATTCTATTGAATAATCTTAAGATCTATTGGACAGTGAGTTTAGAGATCTTGCCTTGAAGCTATTTGGGCAGTGGGTCCTTCTGTCTTCCATAACTCCTAACAGGGTTAGAATCTTTTAACAGGGATTCAAAATATCCTAACAGAGATTCATATGTACTAAATGTATTTCATAAGACTCCTAACAGGGTCCATCCTTTCACAAGGAACTTTCATATTAGTGCATCATTTTGTGGGAATCATTCCCATTAGGGTTTACTCTTTGATCAAGAGGTTCCCTAGTTAACATATCTTGTGTTATTGTGTCATTGTGTATGATTATCCTTCTATGGTTGGTTACTACATTGATTATATGGTTTAAAGCTGTTGAAGTTGATATTGAAGTTGATAAATGGTTTAATTATCAGATAAATGATTCACCCCCCCCCTCTCAGTTATCTTGGTGGTCTTTACTTTCTAACAAGAAGAAGACAAAGAAAAGATTATACCCCCAGTCATCACTCTCTAAATCCTGTAAAGGACATCATCGAAGAGCTCAAAGGAAACAATATGAAAAAATCTCAATGCGAACCAGTAAGCATACAAGGAGATAAAAGCATGTAAAAAGCATAGATTGTTTTCAATTTGTGTTTGATTATGTTGTTGTAGATGCAAAATCCTTTCTGGAGAGGAGACAGATAGATAGACTCAGATGAAGCTTCAAAGGACTTTGATTGGATACGACTCGTCTAAGATGTACTAGAGGCCATAGGATATGACTTTGATTGCCCCCAAGTTTGAAACATTGATAGGATATAGACGCTTGAACTAATTGGTATACAGACCAACTTATTGAAAATAGGAATGCAGAAACAAACATGGAAATATGTACAAACTAAAGCAAGACTGAAAGCTAGGAAAGACCAAGATTGCACTGATAGATGGAGCATTTTGAACAAGTGGAGTCCATTTGTTGGGTTTTCACCATCTTGGTAGAGATTCTATTTTTTCTACCAAGGCGCCTGTTTCCAGGTTTTCACCAAGGCACTTTTTCTTTTTCTCACTTTTTTGTATTTTTTTTTTTTTCAATTTTTTTTTCAATTTTTGGTATTTTTCCATTTTTTTGTGAATCATCAAGGTGCCCATTGCTAGGTTTTCACCAAGATGTTCATTTTTTTAGGACTTTTTAAGATTTTTAAGATTTTTTTAAGACTTTTTACCATACATTGAAGGCCTTAGGCATAGAATTTCTTCAGATGGAGAATGTTGATTGGTTCTCGAAGCTCTTCTCCTTCATTCATTGAGATTTGATAGGCTCCAGAGTCAAAAGTAGCAGTGATAACAAAGGGACCCAACTAGTTGGGTTCAAACTTCCCCTTGCACTCTCTATGTGATTGATTTTGAGGATTCTCTCTCAAGACTAGATCGCCAACCTAAAATTCTCTATGTATGACTTTCTTGTTGTAGTCTCTATACATTCTTTTTTGATATACTCTGAGATGATCATATTCTGCTTGTCTATGCTCATCTAGTAGTTCAAGTTCTTGCAACCTAGACACTCTGTAGTCATCATCAGTTACTAGACCATGCATTCTGATTCTTAGTGATAGGATTTCAACTTCAATAAGCAGTACTACTTCAGACCCATAAACTAAAGAGAAAGGAGTAGCCCCAGTGGGTGTTTTGATACTTTTTCTGTAGGCTTAGAGAGCTGGATTGATCATGAGATTCTAGTCTCTTCCTTTCTTATTAATTGTATGGTGTAAGATTTTCAATAGATTTTTGTTAGAAGCTTCTACTTATCCATTCCCTTGAGGATAGTAGATAGATGACCAATTTTGTGTAATCTTGAATTTGGCACATAAATCATCTAAGTCTATGTTCTTGAATTGACCACCATTATCTATGACTATAGAGTGTGGAATACCATACCGACATATGATGTAGTTCAGAATGAACATAGAAATTTGCTTGCCGGTTACTTGAGTCAAATGGACTGCTTCTACCCATTTTGTGAAATAATTTGTAGCTATTATAATATGGGTATGTCCATTAAAAGAATGAGGATGTATGGCTCCTATAAGATCAAATGCCCATTGGTGAAAATATCATTGTGTAGTGAAGGGAATTAGATCTCTCCCTGGTGCATGAATTAAGTTACCACATACTTGGCACTTTTGACAGTTCTTAACAAACATGATAGCCTCTTTTTCCATTTCAAGCCAATAGTACCCAACCCTAATAAGTTTTTGGGCTAGAGTTAAACTATTCGAGTGTGACCCAAAAATACTATCATGGACTTCCTCTAATGCACATTGAGACTCTTCCCATTCTAAACATCTAAGTAGTGTACCATCTAGACCTCATTTGTATAGATCATGACCAATGATGACATATTGGGAGGCATTGCAGATAAGGTATCTCTTTTCCTGGAGGTTAAAGGTATCGGGAATGATTTGGTCTTTGAGATAGGAGAATAGGTTTTTATATCTAGATGAATCATGACCTACAATAGTGCAAATCATGCAAGTTTCAGGGGAATCATATGCAGGATAAGATAGTGCTTCCACTAGGAACTCATAGCGTAACTCATGTTCAGGCTGCTGCAATAAAGTAGATAGCATTGCCATTGCATCGGTAGCCTTGTTCTCTGTTCTAGGTATTTTCTCAAAGGTGATAGATATGAAGTATTTCTTGAGATCATCTACCATTCTCTTTTATGGAATGAGCTTTTCATCTTTCATTTGATACACATCATTGACTTGATGGATAACAAGTTGGGAGTCTCCATGAATGTGTATTGTGTGCTATAATTGTGTCACACTTCTATGAATCATTACATTCAAGAACACTCAAGAATGAGGTCTCAAAAATTGATCCATAGCTCCCTAGGCATGGAGTGCAAGGGTTTTAAGAATACTCTCAACTAGAGCTATTTATCCTATAACCTTGCTAGTAAACCATGCAATGGGAGATTCAATGAAGAAAAGGAAAAGAATGCCAATATCCTCAAGAATCAAGAATGAAAATGCAATGCAATGCTATGTTAGAAATTGAAATGCAAGCTAAACTATGAAAATGAAAGATGCAAGTATTACAAAGCCTCCTAGTTAAGCTAGATGAATTAATCTAAAGCATAAAGGAAACTAAGCTAAGTATGAAGCTATGAATGCCATGATAATGCAAGAAATGAAACTATGATAACATGTAGATGAAAAAGCCAAGAATGTTCCAAATCTCCAAAAGCTCCAAATGTACCTAGAAAACTTGCAGCATAACATTAGCATAAAAGAGATAGATCTAAAATGAGGAAGAGAGCTCTGCTTTTATAAGAAATGAAAAGGAATGGACCATGGAGATTAAGAGGCAAAAGATCTAATCAATGGTGGAGCTTAAAAGAGGAGCAGTCCATATGCACAAATATCTTCCAATAGGAAAATAAGAGTTGACTTTTGTGTCCATATGAGACAAAAAGTGCTTTTTCCCTTTTTACAGAATAAGAATAATGCTTTATTTGTGCAACTTAGGATAAGAGGAAAAGTGGGGGTTTTTTATTTATTAAAAGGGGAGGAAATATTCTTTTTAAATAAATAAAAACTTAGGATAAAATGGTTAGCCCATAGAAAATAATCAAATAAATGACAGAACTAGGATTTGATCAAGAATAAGCAATTTATGATTTAGCAAAAGGGGCTAATAGTCTAGATGACTATTTTTAGGTGTATACATTTGCCCCTCTTTGACTAATGTGTGATCGATCTGGGAACACATGCAGTCAAAGGATGAATTTGAAATGTGAGATCGATTTGGGATCACAAAGCAACTCAAATCAGCCAAGAAAGCAAGAAGGCAAGCAGATAGTGATCTGACTCCAAAGAATGAAGTGCAGAGAGATAGAAAATCCTGCATGATCATTCTGGTAGCAACAGTACTGAACACTTAGGAAAGAGATAGTCAATAAGATATGATGTGTCTGCCCCCTCAGGATCGAAAGAAAAATCAAGTAGAGGGAATGTAGAAGCAAGAGCAACATGATCAAATCACTAGAAATCAGAATCGAAGAAAGAGAACAGAATAACCATCAAGTAGTGAAGATATGCCCCACACATGGGACACGGGGCACGAACCTATCTGTCCCTCAACCCATAAACACCACAGAGGGGGATTTGAACTTGGGATTTGAAAGTGAATGAAAGATTGGAATTTGGAAAGGGATGGGGATGAAGAGGTGAAGAATGCCCCAGTGAAGATCGAAGGATCAGGCCTCCAAAGGTCAGCCAACTACATGAAAGAAGAAGAAAGGTGAACGCGGATTTTAGTTTTGATCCCAAAATGAAGAGAAAATGATGGGATATGAAAGACAAGAAGTGACAGACATGATCGGAAAGAAGCGAAAGGGGAGCGTAGTTTGATTAACAAGTCCATGAAAGATAAAGGAGAGCTCTCTCCATATGCAAGATGCAAAACTAAACTAACATGAACCTAAGAATGCAAGCTACATGAAAAGTGGTTTACTTGCAAGGTTACAATGCTAATAGACATCTAATTATCATCATCGAGTGTTCTTGGTAGCATCACAAGATCATACAATACACACTAGCATAACTATGTGAATCTGAATATGATCTATATCAGATAAAAATGTGGAAATCCCATCTAGGCATCAAAGACATGCAGGTCAAGATGACTAGTGCAGTGAGATTACTTAAGTTTGATATAGCAAGATTATGCTCACATCGAGACACAAGAAATTCAAGATGACTAGATGCATGCACTTGTAAAACAGTCAAGGATAATACCTTGTAGATCCCAATGTCAAGTGGAACAAGCATAAATGCTAATGACAGTAAGGATCAACAAAATATACCCACAGGCAGAAAGAAAATAAAATATGTTCTCATTCCCTCAGTCTTCTAGCTATGCATCATCAAAAATGATCATAGGGGGAGAACACTCAGCAAAGAAATCATCATAGACAACACACAAAGAAATAAAGTCAAACAAATCTCAGCGAGTCAAGTGTGTGTGTGTAGGTCATAGAGTCAAACTTTGAGTATCGCATCTACCAGTGAGAAATATCGCATCATCTAGACTGCGGGTAGGACATCTGATAAGTGTTGAGAAACACTTGATGCTAGGGTAGTGTTGAAAAATATAGTTGGGGTGGTGTTGAAAAACACCATTTGTGAGGTGCCTAAGAAACCCAGACGCACAAAGAGACCCAAGATAAGCTTAAAACAACGTATGCCCCCTAGACTAAGACAAGAGTCAATTCCATGCTAGGAGAGGCAAAGCGAGAAGTGGAGTGAATGAGCGCCACACAAGACTGATAGACATAGGTGCAGAGGGTCTCAAGCAGTGCCTGTTTCTAGCTTTTCACCACTTGATAGATTTATTGCAATTTTTTCAAGACTTTTTATAAAAAAATTTTTGTATTTTTTGCTACCAAGGCACCTGTTTCCAAGTTTTCACCAAGGCACTTTTTTTCTACTTTTTTTTAAATTTTTGAATTTTTGAATATTTTTTTTGGTGAGACATCAAAGCGCCTATTGCTAGGTTTTCACTAGGATGCTCATTTTTTTGTAGTACTTTTTATGCTTTTTAGGATTTTTTCAGCATCATATATGAATTTTTTTGGAGTTTTTTTAAGATCATAAAGTATGTACAAAGAATGCCCCCAGACAGAATGGGCATCAAACTCCCAACCAAGATCACATCATGTAGTCCCAATGTCTAGCAAGGTGGGGAACAAGAGGGAGTAGCAAGCTAGTGGAGGAGATGGAAGACATGAGAATGAAGGAGAGTGAAGGGAAGAAATCCTCAAAGGAAAACTCCTCAAGAGTACCCAAGCTAGGGAAAAATTGTCATGAAAAGCATATTTGGACAAGCAATGAAAGGATAGCATAGGATAAGCCTCAAAAGTGTGGTATAAGAGTAGGAAAGGATGTAGTCCAAAGGAGTAGACATGTCAAGAGACTTCATAGCATCGTGTTTTACTCTTTTTATTAGATCAAGACCAAGGGGGAAAAGGATAGCGAAAGGATAGAATGAATGGAGGAAAATAAATATGAAGGCTAAACATGAATGGAATGAAAGAAAGATCATCGTAAGATAGCTCACAAGATAGCCAAATGTTTGTGTATAGCTCAGCATTGTCAAGATCAAAGAGAGAAGACAGAATGAATGAAATATGTAGAAGAACTACGCATGATGCCTGAGTGCCAGGTTTTCATCATGGTACTTATCTAAGGCACCACAAGAGAGTGGTTTTCACCATAGGATGAATTTATTTCTCTTTACTTTTTCTACCAAGGCGTCTATTTCCTGGTTTTCACCAAGGCACATTTTCAATTTTTTTCTTTTTTTTTTTTGAATTTTTCTATTTTTTGAATTTTTTTTATTTTTTTTGGAAGAAGGCGAGCTTTTTAGATAATGCTCCTTGAAAGGATAAACCATGATATGTCAAGGATTCAAAATGATATGCTCAAAGATGTTGATAGGGAAAGGAAAATGGAAGAGAAAAATGAAGGATAAGGTTTTATGTAAAGCGAGTGAGGTTGGAAGATAGGAGGAATAGGAAAATGAGGAAAAAGGATAGAAGGTAGAAGGATAATGAATGGAAGGATTGTGAAAAGGTAGATGGAAAGAAAGGTAAGATCAATGTCAATACATGCCTTGAAGGGTGGTGAGAGGATGGAGGAAATGTGAATGAAGGAATACGAGAAGGAATATGGTGAATATTTAGTAGAGGTTGTGGTTCAGGCACATGGAATGGAAGAATGTTTTTGGAAGAAGATGAAGTGGAAGCCTTTGGAAGCTTGAATGTCAACTTCACTTGTTGTTCAATATTAGACTCTTTCAAGAGAGACTTTGGAATCTATATAGCCTTAGGATTTTTATTTCCTTATGATGATTTAGAGAGAATATCTTCAATGATGGATTTTGGAACCCATACTTGTCTTGTAGTTTTCTTCTTAGATATCTCTTTGGACTTTATGCACCCATGTCGATTAGAGGAGACATGGTGATCTTTTTTTAATGGATTCTTGTATTTCTTCTTTTTCTTGTATTAAACATTCAAGTTACTTTCAAAAGACTTGGGACTTGTGGAAGAAGAAGGAGGATATGACTGGTTTAGATGGGTCGATGGATGAAAAGGATTCAAGGGTATGCATCTATGCTGATCTTGAGGAAAGGTAGGGCATGGAGGGATGTAAGGACCCAAAATAGATGATGAATTAGGAGAATTAGGAGGGGAAAGTGAAGGGACATAAGGACCTAAGATGGAGGGAAGACATGAATCCCTTAGCTGTGGTGGGAGAGGTCCAAGGATGGAAGTGGAAGATGCAAAAGGATAATCAATAAGTTCATCAACATCTATATGACAACCAAGGATATCAGCATCTTTGGAGTGAGCATTGGAATTTTTAATAGAATTGTGGACAATTTGAATAGGAGCATCTCCTTTGATAGGATTGTTCAAGCTTGCAAAGACTTAGGAAGAGTAGAAAGTGGAAGCGAGCATGGAGCAGTAGAACAAGAAGATGGAGGACTTTGATCTTGACAAGAACCTTTGGATAACACAAGTGCAAAATTTGCTTCTTGATCTTCAATAGGCTTAACATTAGCAGTAACAACACCATTTTTAATAACCTTAATGGAAACATCATCTTTGGAAAGTGCAAGTGTGGTAAGGTTATTGTGATCGTCAATAAGCTCAATGGTGCAAGTAGTAGCTTGATCTTGCTTAGGAGATGGTGGAATGAATGCAAAAGAGCGTAGAGGATCAAAAGAACCATGAAATGGATCAGAGACATCATGAAAATAATTGGATGACATGGAGGGTTCTTGATCTTGATCTCTTTTTATATTCTTTTCTTCATCATTTTTAGAGTCCTCTTGACATGAAGTCACTTCTAAGGACAAGGAAGCATGTTGGGATTGTATGGAAGACTTTAGAAGAGATGGTGAAGAATTAGCTGAAGTAGGTAGTATAGCAGATAAAGGATTAAGATATTTCAATTTAGCATCATTAGAAGTATTTGCAGCCAATTAAAGGTTAGCTTGAGTTTCTTTAAGAGGTAGCCCTTGAGGATAACTGTAGGGAACTGCATGAAAAGTATTAGGATCTTTGTTAGATGAAGGATTTGCGAAAGATTTGGAAGACTCAGAAGCTTTAGGAGATGTATGAGTATTGGAAGAAGTAGGGGATGGAGGTGGACCATCACAAGACAAAGGTTCAGCATTAACATCATCTTGCTCAGAAGTGCAATTTTGATTTTCAACAGTGGAATTCTTAGAGGAAAGATTCTTGTAGTAGTAACATTTATAATCAGCACGTTGCATTTTATAGTCCTCAGCAGTAGTAGATGGATCATCATCAAGGTATTGTCTACAAAAATAACTAAACTCTCTTTCGAAATTACAATCATATGGATCACCATCATAATCTCTCCAATATGACAACCCATTTTTAGTAAGCACAAGTCTACGACTAGGAGGACTCTGAGGAATAGAGGTGTCATAAGTATCACTACATTGTCCATCATCATAGTCATCAAAAGTATTATAAGGATTGTCACATTGCTCATTATGGTATGGCTCATGAAGAAAAGCAAGACTCTTGGGGGAAGTAGAGGAAGAACAAGATCGTGAAGAAGAGGAAGGTGAAGACCTAGTGAAAGAAGAAAACTTAGCTAAGGAAGAATTCAAATGATGTTGAGAAGAGTCATGATAAGATTTGGAAGTTGAAGAAGGAGAATAATGTCTAGAAAAGGTATGGTAAGATGTGGAAGATGAGGAATGATGAGAAGACCTAGAAGATAAAGAGTGTTTGGAAGAAGGAGATTGTGAGAGAATCATGTCTATAATCCTAGCAAAGGCATTGGACTCAAGCATCTTTTTGTTTACTCTTGCCTTAAGTTGATGACTTGCAGGATGGTTGGAAAAATAATACTGAATTGAGCAATGAGTTCAAGATCATCCCTTCTCAAGAGAGGTTCTATAGCAAGATAGTTGAAACTCATGATTCTAGAAGAGGAGGAATCAAGCATGGAAGAAATGAATAGAAGAGACGAAATAGAAGAAAGTAGACTAGATAATAAGAGGAAAAGAATCAAGAAGACATGAAAATTTAGGAAGAACCAAAAAGAAGCATGAAGAAGAGAAAGGATGAAAATGGGAGACTAGGAAGACATGAGAGATGTGGAAGAAAGGTGACCAAGAGTTATTTTGAGAAAATTGATACCATTGAAATTCATTTGGATATTGAGCAACATGTAATAACCCCTAAGATCTGACCTGGACTGACCAAGGAAGACCGAAAATGACACAAATCAAGCCAACAACAAATGTTCACTATGTGATAGTTTCAAGGCAAAAAGTATGACTCTTGACCAGTGAACATGAAAAACTCAGTTTTGAAAGCAAGTTGGTCAATGTTGTAGATTGGATAGTGCAATTTCTTAGTTTGACAAGTAGTAACAGCAGATAAAAGACATGTTTGCAAATAGTATAGGATCAAACATGTCATAGAACACTTGAAACGAGGGCAAAAGCAACCTTGCCAAGACAAGCACTTGTGATATCAAAATAGAAAATTTTATGAATGCTACTGTTTTATTGAATGTTGAGAATGTTTACACTGGTATAGCACAATCAAAGACAATTCAAGAAATTACTACCTAGAAGGACAAGGCTCATTACTTAGCAACTTGGCCCACAACTTGATGCTCCCTTGCCTCACACCAAGTGGTTTCCCACAAGAGATATTGGCATTGTCATGGAAGTGTCAAAAACACAACCAAAGGAACACATATGGTGAGTGTCTTGGGGTGATCCGGGTAAGTCCACTTGGATCAATCCTTGCACCAAGAAGCTAAGTGGCTAAAATAAGGTGGCTTCTAACTAATGGTTCATAGCAAGGGCTTCCGTTCATAACACCCCTCTTGCTCCTCATAAAGGACTAGGACCTTGCGGCCTCAAGAGTACCTTAAGCATTCTTGCTCAATGCTTTCCCCATGGTCGCAATCCCATGAGCTACTAACATCAAGAGAAGACAAGTGTTATGTCTACCAAGGTTTTGTGTCCTTGATAGCCTTGAGATTATAGTGGGTTGGAATAGCTCAGTATTAGCTTGTCCCCACTTGGTTCATTCCTCTTGATTGCTCAAGAGCAGGCCCGCTAAAGGATTCTAAATCTAAACAAAGAGTAGATCAATTTTTGAGGTTCAAGGTTTTTGGTTCACCACAAGGGTGAAGAGCATACTCCCCTATCTCAAAAATTTCTCCCAAACACACCAAGCAAACAGTTCAATTACTCTCTTGCTTCCAAAATCCCAAGATGGGTCAAGATTTTCTAGTTCACGACAAGGGTGAAGAGTATACTTCTCCTACCACCTCAAAATTCCTTCCACAAGATATTATGTTCTTATAAAAATGAAACAACTAGTAATTGCCACACTTGAAAGGAAATAAACACAAGCAATTTTTTTTTTTAATTTTTATGCTTTTGGGCAGCCCTGCAAAAACCATTAGTAGCCCTCTTTGACATGTATTTCTTTTGGAAAATTTTAAGCAATGAGAGCACCTACAAGCACAACTTGTTAGCTCCACAATGGTTAGCACATCAAAAATTAGATAATTTGCAAGTAAAACAGCTAATCAAATGGTAAAATCTGAGAATGAAACTAGCATGGTTGGATTAGGCTCGGAAAGACCTTTCCAATAATATATCACACTTAAACTTTTGATACCATTTGTGAAATTTTTTTTTAAAAATGGGTGCCCATTTTCCACAGTGGCATGGATTTGAAAATGCTGAAATTCTCAAAAGTTTCCAAAAAGATAGCAGAGAATCTAAAACTTTCAAGATAACAAAAAAAGCTAAAAACAAGCTCACTACTAGGTACAAGTGACACCACAGTCACTAGAAATGTCATGTGACACTTTTCTGTATATGGGTGTGACACTTTATCTCTGGGTGACAGTTCATGCTATATGCAGGCGATAGAACTCCTCACACAGTGCAACACTTTCTGTCAAAGGGGGTGACACTTTTAACTAGTAAAGTGTTGTGCCGCTATACAAAGAATTGTCACACGACACTGGAAAAATGTCATGCGACACTCTCAGACAAAAAAACTAGAGAGTAAAAATAAATCCAAAAATTGATGAAAATTTTGACGGAAAATGCAGAATTAAAGGACAAAGCTAATCTACTCTCCACTCAATTTCTATTTTCATACCATTTAAAAGGGCTTCATATTCAACAATATTGTTTGTACAAGGAAATTTGATTCTAAATACTTTAGGAATGGAGTATCCCTAAGGAGTGATAAAAAAAATGCCTGCTCCAGATCTATTCTGTGTATAGGAGCCATCAAAGAACAATTTCCATTCTCTAGAAGAAAGATTCATGATAGAGGAATCTGGAAATTCCATTTGCATTGGTGTGTCATCGAACAAAGGTGCATCTACTAACTGATCAACAATAACTTGGCCTTTAATATCTTTTCTTTCAACATATTCAATGTCAAATTCACTTAATAGCATGACCCGTTTGGCTAATCTACCCATGAGGGAAGCTTTGCTTAGCAGGTACTTTAGTGGATCAATCTTAGCTACTAAATGTGTGGTATGAGCTAACATGTAATGTCTCAGTTTCTATGATGCAAAGATCATAGCTATACAAGCCTTTTCAATCATAGAATAGTTCTTTTCATATGCCACCAATGTTCTACTGATATAGTATATAGCTCTTTCCTTCTTGTTCTCATCATGATGTGTAAGCAATGCCCCCAGTGATGTATCTATAGCGGAGACATATAAGATCAAAGGCTTCACTTGAATAGGAGGCATCAAGATAGGAGGATTTGATAGAAATTTCTTGATATGATTAAAGTTCTTTTCACATTCCTCACTCCATGCAAAGGTCACACCTTTATGTAATGTCTTTGTAAAAGGTTGTGATATGTTTGCTAGTTGAGATATGAAGCATCTGATAGATTGAACTCTCCCTTGTAATGTTCTCATTTGACTGATGTTCTTGGGAGGTTGCATCTCCATGATAGCTTTAACTTTTGCTAGATCAACTTCAATTCCTTTCTTTGAAACTATGTATCCTAAGAGCTTTCCAAAAGTGACACCAAAAGCACACTTCTTAGGATTTAGTCTAAGACTAAATTTTTCCATTCTATCTAGTATCTTGTTCAAGTCATTTAGATGTTCAGCTCTAATCATAGATTTTGATAAAGTATCATCAACATAATCCTCCATAGTTCGGTGCATCATGTCATGAAAAATAGATGTCATAGCTCTCTCATATGTAGCACCAGTATTCTTAAGCCCAAATGGCATGACATTCCAGTAGAAGGTACCCCATGCACATGTGAAAGTAGTTTTCTCTTGATCCTCTGGAGCAATTTTGATTTGATTATATCCATAAAAACCATCCATTAAAGAATACATCTCAAAGCCCGTAGTCATGTCCACTATCATATCAATGTTAGGTAATGGAAAATCATCCTTAGGGCATGCTTTGTTCACATCTCTAAAGTCTGTGAACACCCTGATTAATTTATCTAGTTTAGAAATAGGTACAATATTAGAGATCCATTCAGCATAGTCAATAACACGGATGAATCCAGCTTTTAGGAGCTTCTCTAATTCATCTTTTACCAAGAGTGCAACATGTGGATGCATCTTTCTCAATTTTTTCTTAACAGGTTTGATGTTTGGAGCTATAGATAAATGATGCATTATAAGATCAGGATCCAATCCTGACATATCTGAATATTTCCATGCAAATTTAATTTTTTTCTCTGTTAAGAATGTTGTAAATATTTGCTTCTCTTCTTTTGATAAGGATTGTGCTACATGGATCAACTATGGTTCTTCTGCTATTCCCAAGTTGATGGATTGAGTTGGCTCAATTAGAACTAAAGATTTTTCTTGTAAATGACTCGGAAGGAAATCAAATATCTCATCCTTAGATGCCTCAAAGAGGTTTTCACCTTCGGATACATCTTTTATTTTTACTTTTGTAGGTTCTGAGACTACCAAAAAGTGGTTTTCACCCTCATAACTCCTTTTCTTTTTAATTTTATTCTTATTTTTCTGACTAAGATACTTGATGTCTGACTCCGTCATGCTAACGCTCAGTTCACTAATGGAATTCCTCATAGGATCAACTACATTGAGGTAGCAAGAAAGGGCATAGTCATTTAGGAAGGTATAAATACCATAGCTCAGCTTTGTGGAAGTTTGGTCAAGAAAGTCAGGGCATTGGATAGTCAAAGTAGAGAAAGATTGGGAGATAGTGTTCATGGATATGGATCTATCATCATTGTTCCTAACTCGATGCTTGAGTTCGAAGGTGATATTAAAACTTAAGACATTCAATTCATGAATAGGCTCAAGGTCATTGTGGAAGTCCACTTCAGCTAGCGGTGGATCAGAATTGACAAGTTCATCATTTCACTCTAGACTTACATTGGGTTTAGGTGCATATTGGTGAATAACATCAACATGTTTCTCTATAATAAGCTCATCTTCCTCTGTAATGGCTCCCCATTCATAGTCATTAGATTCTTCATCTATGCCTCTAGGAAATCTAAGAACATGATTAAAGTCAGGATGAATACCCCAAGAAGGGTTACCCTCAGACTCTAATTTGAATTCATACTCATGGGAATCTATCTCAGAATAACTACCACCTTCCTCTTTGTCTGTTTGATTGTCTTTGAGATTAGCTGGTTCTTGTGTTGCAACTATCTCTTTCTCTATAGTAGGTCCTTGTGTTTCTACTACATTAATTATTTTTATTAGATCATCTTCAACATCAATGTGGTCTTTTGTTTCTTTAGGAAAACTCTCATAGGGAAGGAGATCTTCAGTGGTTTCTAAATCATCACTGTCAGATTGTCTTGTTGTTTCTCCCTTTAGTTGATTTGTTGTAGATGGTTTAATCTATTCTAAGACATGTGGGGAGTTCTTGCTAAGATAGAAAGGCTTCTTCTTGTATCCTAGACCTGTTGTATACTTATTTTCTCAGCCATGATGATCAAGAGTTGATAGAAGACCTTTACCCTATAGTCCTAGAGGTCCTTTTCCAGTATATCCCATTTTTGTGATCAATTTATCTCCTGGGCCATATGACTTAGAAGGGATATTCGGTATTTTAGCATCACATTTTTTAACAACTTGAGATTTAGGTTCATCTTTGTATAGCCATGCGAGCATAGCTTCAACTCCTTCAAACTCTTTTTTAGATACTTGTTCTGCAACAAAATTTCCTTAATATTCCTCAAGAAATTCTTTAGACTCTAGTTTGGACTGTTTCAGAGTTTGTCCATAAGACTTAGGTGAGATAGGGAGAGATGTCAAAGATAAGATTGGATCTATAGTATATTCTCCCATACCATTTTCTTTAATCTTAACCTCTTTAGCAATGTCTTCCATCTTGGATGTTGAAGCAACGTCTAGCTACTTAGTGGAAGATTTCCTATTATTAGGAACAAGTTTATCAACACTCTCTTTCAATGTATTGCAAGTTGTATATAGATCAACTGGAATTGTCACCTCTACTCCTTCATAAGGAAATTTCAAACATTGATGATATGTAGAAGGAATATCTTTCATCTCACATATCCAGGGTCTTCCTAGAAGGATGGTGTAAGCCAAAGGTAGATCAAGAGCTTGACATATAGTATCTCTAATGACAGGACCTACTCTGATAGGTAAGACAATTGTTCCTTTGGAAGATCTTTATTTCTCATCGTATGCCTTGATAGTTATCTTGTTTCTAGGATCAATGGCCATTTTTGAGAATCCCTATTGTGTAATCAAGCTGAAAGAACAAATGTTTAGACCAGCGCCCCCATTTATCAACACACGTTTGACACAACAGTTTTGGATCAAGACTTCAATATGCAAGGGCTGGTTATGCAGATGACTCAAGGAGTTATCATCTTCCTCTAAAAAGGAAATATACTATGGAAATGTAAGATGACCAACCATAGTCTAGAATTTGTCTAAATCAAGGTTATCAGGAACATTGGATCCGAGCAGAGCTTTGTCTAGAATGGTTCTATGAGCTGGAGATATCTGAAGCAACTCAAACATTGAGGTTTTTGCATTTGTGTGCTGGAGTTGTTGAACAATACTATATGAAGTAGGCCTTGTGTCTTTAGGATTTGAATATTTTGATGTAGCCTTTTTTTTAGAAGCAGATGAAAGATTGAAAGGTACCTTAGGGAAACTGGATGAATCTGGGATTTTTTCTAGTGCTTGTGTCTGAGCTTGTGATCGAGTAACTACATTAGATGATTGATTTTCTCTATCTCTTCATACAATTGTGATGAGATTGCAATGCTCAGATAGACATGGTTCAACCATATGGATGACAACATTGTTCCAGAGTAGGCATAATTGACTTTAGCACCCATATTAGGTTGAGAAGAAGAATCTTCTTTACCATGTTTTGGAAATGGCTCTTTGAATGTTGTATGATCTTTATTGCTTTTATGATTTTCAATTATGATTTCTCCATTATCAATTTTGTCTTGTATGATGTGTTTCAAGAAAATGTAGTTATTATTTTTATGACCCTTATTGCGATGGAAGTCACATAAATCATTCTCTCTCCACCATTTCAATTTAGGTTCAGGATCAAAGACTTTTATCTTAGGCAAGTAGATGATTTTGTTAGCCAATAGATGTTTCATAGTAGATTCCAAGGATTCTCCCAGAGGATTGAATTGTGGTTAGGATCTGTAGCCCAAGGTTTATAATCTGATGACTTCTTATTAGATTCAGATGTTCTAGCTTTAGAAGCTTTGATGGCCTAGGTACCAATAGTGAGATTGAAAGCAAGTGCCTTAGATGGGGCATGTATATTATCAAGAACGCTGTCAGTGACAATGCCTTTAGTCTTGTTCCAATTTTTACCTTTGTCTTTAGAATTAGATCCAGATTCATACTTGTCTTTTTAAAGTGATATGTCTCCTTTTTTCACAAGTACTTTCTCAATTTTAATTGCTTTTTCTACCATCTTATCAAAGGATGTGTGATTTTGTATTTGCAAATGGTAGTTGAGTTCTGGAGCAAGATTGTGATGAATGTTTCCAGCTTCTCAATTTTTGGAATGGGTCTAGCATATAGAGAAAACTTCTTCCTCCATCTTTTGAGAAATTTTAGGAATGGTTCACTTGGATATTGTTTCAGATTGTAGATGTTGATCATGGTGACTGGATGTTGAATATTGTAGGAGTATTGTTGATAAAATAGTTTGATTAACTCCTCAAAAGTTTTGATAGTAGGAGGCATTCTAGAGAACCAATGAATGGATGACCCTCCAAGAGATCGAGGGAAAAGATGCATTAAGTAAGTTGGTTCATGCATGAACTCCATGGATTGAGTATAGAATTATCTAACATGATCTTGAGGGTCAGAGTTTCCATCATATGTATCATATTTAGGCATCTCCAACCTTTTAGGGAATGACAACATGTACAAGTCTTTATCAAATGGAAAAGGACATAGGGCCTCCATGGAGAACTCCTTAGGTTCCTTTTCTTTTTCTAGTTTGTTAAGTTTGACTTGCATGGCATACATTTGTTTCATCATAGCTATGATTGGAGCTTCTTCCTCATGCATGATGATATCTTCAACATTAAAGTTAGGAGGAAGTTTAGCTCCTTGATGAGATAACTCTAGAAAATATGCCTCTCTATCTTCTTTAAAGAAATGCCTCATCATTTTCTTGAAGTCATCATCATTTTGATATCGAGAAATTTTAGAAGGTGTAGGATCTTGATCCATACCATGTTGAGAATGAGGTCCTTGAGACCCATGTTGTGTCCCTTCATGAGACATGTTAGGATTTTTAGGACTGCCTGGGATAGTGTGAGGAGGATTTTGTTGATTGCCTCCATGAGTTGATGGAGGGGGTATATAACTAGTTTTCAATCAAAAATTGCCAAGACCGTCATCTTCGTAAAGACCAGAATTGTAGAGTTTCTCAAGAGTTGGACCCTTGTGAGTATTCAAAGGTATGGTGTTGAGTACTTCACTAGATTTCTTATGTGAGGAAGCTCTAGTTTCCACCATTAACCTTGGGTGAAGTGAAAGAGCAAGATGAAGACAACTGAAGAATAACTTGATTTAAGAAGATCGAATGACACAACCTTGTCAAGATTGAATTGATTGAAGATTAGATCGAATGTAAATGAAGGATACTATACCACAGTAGTGTAGGTAGACACCCAACAAATGGTGAGCATGAGCTTTTGACAAGGTTTTGACACAAGATGAAAAAGACTCAAATTGATAAATCAGAAGACAAAATTAGACTCAAGAGCTCACTTGAGGAAAATGAATGAATGTGTTCTAGTTTCTAGTTTGTTCTTGACATAGTGATTTTCTCAATAGATTCTGGAAATAGGCTGTAAAAATTGGGTCTCTGACAATTTTGACAACTTTCTAGCAATAAAATTTCTCAAATGACTTTCTGCAGGATCGTACGATGGTGGGTATGCTCTAAAATGATAGTTGACAAAACTTGTATGACAATTGCAAAGCTCACACGAGAGTTGATAGCGAGATTTTGACTTTTTGCTTTTGGCTGGTGGCAAAACTTGTACGACACTATACAAGCTGTCATACGACAATACAAGGGTTCTAAGATGACAATTGCCAAAACTCATATGACTTTCTGACCTTGTGTGATGACTTTTGACTCCACAAAGGAATTTTACTTCAAATTTTGAAAGTTTTCAGTTTTCAGTTTCGGATTGTTCACAAATTTTTCTATCCAGGTTTGAAGATTATTCTGGGATCATTTGTTTTCAGTAACCAAATAGATAAAGAAGCACACAAAATAGCAAGCAAGTGATTCCAAGCACGTCTGAAAATAATGAACAGGGGACAAAGCAACCCTATGCATGAACAATCAAGTGACTAAATGTGCTAATCCCTAGGAGTGCTAATTGTGTATGTTCCAAAAAAATTTTCAATAATGCACATATTCCTAGAAAAATGAAAATTTGGCCTCACTAGGGTTTGTAGTAATGGTCTAACTCTGTAACTTTTATGATCTCAAGAGGGCGAACTCCAATCTAGGTGCACCAAGGTTTTGACACAGTCTGAGAATTTAATCAATCAGGAGCTACTAGGGAGATTTGACAACCCAATAAGATACCACACCTATGAGGATTTCCTCCACAAGGACATTTTATATAGCGACTACTGCTACCACAATGAAAATGGCTATTACCGCTTGAGGATCTGTCCATGTGGTTGACCTAATTAAGGGAATGTACACTATGGTTAACCCTCTCTAAAGGTGACTCACAAAAGATACCACATGGAGACTGGTTCCAGATTCAAGGATCTGAGTTTTTGATACTACCCAAAAAGGGAGTAGAGCATAGTCATCTATCCTTTTCACTTTTAACCGAAGCAAAGTAGACAGATTAATCTGACATGCTAAGACCAAGATTATCTCACAAGGATCTATGATGTCAACCACTTATGATCTATCAACCCCTCCAGAGAGAGAATGTATCAATCAAAAGCTAAAGATACAAAAAATCTAGTAGAACATGAGATGCTCTCAATAACCTCCCTACCTACAAGGGGATCCTTCATCAAGAAGAGCTTCGCATGCATGAACAAGCTAAAGAATCCCACTTTCTCAAGATCATCCACAAATAGTGTTCATAGGGCCTATTTACTATGTGTAATAGATATGCAGAAAGCAAATCTATGTTCGTTTTATAGCCCAAAATGAAGTCTGTGATATAAAAGCAAGAAAAGTCACACAAGCTTGACATGTGAGAGTTCATTTTATGTCCAAATTGAAGTGTTATCAGATCGTAGTAGAATACCTAAATTCCTCGCAATGCACTTAGTAGATTTTACCTATTTTAGTAATTTAGTTGCACTTTTTCCAATCAGATTCAACAAATATTAGTCAAAAATAGAAGATTTCAATTCTTAGGGTTAGCTGTTAGTCCAAATCTAAAAATCAAATTTGAAAAACTACCAAAACTTTTGAAATGATAATTGAATCCTGGAGTCAAAACTTGTATGACAGTGGATTACCTCCCAAACGATAGTCGAGAAAGTCGTACGATAGTGGGTGTCTTCTCATACAACAATTGAGCTTCCAAATGACAATGTGCAACTTCTAATACAAGCCTCAATAAGATCAACTATCGTATGACAATGGGTACCTCCTAGTATGACTTTCTGACAAAAGTCGTACAAAAAATGTACAGACAAAAAATAAAAGATCATAGTTTTAATTAGAAAATGACAAGGAATTGATAGAAATTGATAGAAATTGAATGGAAACCCATTTCAGGGCCCCATGGTGGGTGCCAGAAATGTGTGTGAATTTTGTATCTAGTTATAGACACAACACTTCAATAAAACATTATAGGTTAGCAAAAATCAAAATCGTGCAATGAAATGGAAACTAAGCTAACCAGGTGATTTACTACCTTCTAGTAGATGTGAGTATGATATTCTCAGATCAGATTGAGACCAGTGATAATGCAACACCTAAACAAAGGATTTGAATGCAAAAGATGGATACGAGATGAATGTAGATTTATTCTATATTTTTGTATTTTCTATGCAATGATAATGAGAAACTTAATATGAAACTAAACTAAAATGAATGATAATGATATTGAATGCTGATTTAATCTAAGAATTCTATAAATGATATGAAAATATATGATACGAAACTATGCAAAAACTATGAAAGATGATGATCAACTATGAAAGATCTCACAAATTGCCTATTGCAAGTGTTTAATCCTTCAATCACCAATTTGCCAGAGTATTGTGCAAATTCAAATGTTGATAATTATGAAGAGTTGAGCCTTGATTTTATAGAAATCTAGGGCTTTGGGGATGCAAGAGAAAAGCCATAAATCACTCTTGATAAAATCAGGTTGATTTTTGAGTTATCAGGAAATTAGAGATAATTAACTCACAAAAGCAGAGTTTTTCTCAAAATAGAGTTTAGATCAAATTTCAACTCGTCATCAGAGGTTGAGTTTCAATTTTAAAATTGATTGTTAATTTTTAATTGCCTACTTTTCTGATTGTGCATGATTTAATTATAAATTAATTTAAAAATAAAGTGATTTATTCTCAACTTAACTAATTTTTGAATTAAAATAATTGATTTATGGGTTAATCAATTATTAAATCAAACTTTATTCTAAAACTATATCATTAAAAATTGACAATTGACTTTAATTAAATAAGAATTTAATCAATTAGTCATGAGATTTTAGATTTATTGTCAAAATTAAATAATACAATTTAAGAATAAATATAATTAAATGTAATTAAATAATTAAGTGGCAGTATTAAATCTGATTAATTAAATATTCAGAATATTCAGTTAATCAAACTTTAGGATAAATAGGATTTATCGCCAAATAATTATTAAATTAGGATAAAATAGGAATATTGCTAGGAATATTCTCCGATGCAAAATTTAGGATAATTAATTAAATTCAATAATGTGCAGATGTGCCTTAGGTTAGGACTTTTGTATCGATTTCATTTGATTTGAAGATCTAGGATGTTAATGAACCTATAGCCCATTTTTGGGGTATTACAGCTACATCATAGAGTGGTTTTTTATCACTAGAGTATGTCAACAATACAGGAGAGTACAGGGCATATCTCTAGAGACATGTCTTTATGCACAGATCTGGAGTGAGGAGGCTTAGTGGGGAGCCCGATTGATTTTTGAGACAACAGTCTATGAGATATCCCACATGCAGCACGTCGACTGGGACTACCAGGTAGATATTCATGATGCAGGTGTCATTGACGAGTATCATGATTATTATTTGAGGCATCCATATCGTAGATTCACTACTCTTGATGATTACATTCTGCATATCAAGGATACACTGGACTATGATCTAGTGATGATGTTGGGGGTCGAGCTCAAGTTGCTGGAGGAGGTGACAGAGGGAGAGGTCATGATGGAGCCCATAGAGGTGGAGGGAGAGATGGAGATGGGGCCCGCAAAGGCTAAGGAGATGAAGGTGATGGAGATGATGGTGGAGATGATAGGGGTGATAGTGGTGTAGTGGGTGGTAGCAGACGGTGGGCCTCTGGAGGAGATACTAGTCATAGGCAGGGTAGAGTACGGGTCACTCCTCCTCAAAGAGATACAGGGACACTTTTACATTGGGATGTGCATGCTTAGTGACCTGTAGGAGGTGATGGAGATCAGCAGTAGTAGTAGGCATGACAGGATCCTCCTGTAGGTGGTGACAAAGATAGATTATCACAGTGTGAGTAGGAGAGAGCCGCTTTGAGATTACAGGTGGCTACCCTCATAGCGCAATTATCAAAGAGGGATTCACAGCTGGCATAGGTTAGAGCAAAGAGGGATACTCAGATTACCCAGCTGAGAGCAGATAGAGATGATCAGTTAGTGTAGTTGAGAGCATGCAAGGATTCACAGCTTGCGTAGTTGAGAGCTGAGATAGACCGATATGTGCATACTATCACTCACTAGGGATAAAGGGTGACATATTACTTCACATTATATTGTGTTGCAGTTCTTGCTGCTTAGAGGGCTCCACTATATTCAGTTATTGCCCAGTAGTCCAAGGGTGCTATGCCACCACCACCAACACCTGGTAGATCAGATGCACCCCCTCCCAATCCTCTAGCTGAGGATGAGGGGGCCATTGAGGTGTAGGCCTCTATGATATTTATATTTTGCATCTCTGGACACATTGTACTATATTGCATATCTTGTATCTGTACCATTTTTTATCAATGTACTTTTTATGTCCTTTGGACTCTGGACTTTTATTGATACACTATCCCATTGTTTCATTTATGCTTTGATATACTAATACTCTGACCCTATTGGTGATTTGATATGCTGATGGACATTCTTGATATTTCTATTTATGGACATTGTTGATTATATATTGATGTTCATGCTGATTTTTCCATAGATGTTCTTATCTGATTTATCTAATTTTCTATCTCTGATGTCTAACCTCTGATGGTTTTAATTCCTACACACATGATATCTAATGTTTATTTTATGCTTGGGATATTTGATGTGATTGTCATACTTGGTCAAGATTAGATTAGGTGATGATAAAATGATGTCACAACATATTTCACTGATATATGCTCATGTTTTTTGTTATTTTCAAAGTTTCCATGAATGTATGGATGGATGAGATGTATTGTGATGTGATGTATGGACATCTCACTTTTATTTATGTATGAATGAATATGGATGCAAAATGTGAATGGCTTTATGGAATGAAATGGTTTATTAATGCAAGTGGATATCAGTGATTTATACTCAATCATTTTAGGTTCAATTGCTTTATGATTCCATGATGCACTTGGTCACACATGTCAAATGGTTAATGCTTAATTCTTTTAGAATTTTCAGCTTATATCAAAATGTTTTAGATAGCTTCTCAATTCATATTAATGTCCCAGATAGTTGAATCCACATTTTCATGCTTATGCAAGACTAAGAATGAATGCAACTACATTAAAATGAATACAATTTAAAATGAATTTCAATGCAACTAAAGACAATGAAATGCATCTAAATGAACCTAATGCAAATTAATATGATATGCAACTAAAATGAATCATAATGAAATTAACCAATGAAATGCACCTAAGACACCTAGGACATTCACTGTTTACTCAAAGCAGGTTGTTTTTCATTATAGAGTGTTTGTTAGCAGGACCTCACTAGGATAGTACAATTTTCTCAAATAGATTTAGCAATCCTAAAAATATGAATACATCCTTTTTTATTCGCCATGTTGGAAGACAACCTAAACATTAAAGCACCTAGCTATAAATGTTGTTAGTTACTTCCCATTTGATATAAACCATTTATTTTCTAGTGCATAAAGTGTAAATGTATACCCGTAATGACCTTTCATGTTGTATTCATATCCTAGGGTATAATCCGATTTACCATGCTCTTTACTAGGAGATAGTTTATCTTTGTTAGTTTTTAAACAGGCAAGGAAATAGATCCAACCTCACTAAGATTTTCATAGGAAATAGGTTGAGGTATACATGGAGTTCCAATCATGCTGGAGGCTCTTATAGTAGACACCCATTCCCCATGATCACCTTAGATCATTGGATTTATTACCACAAATAGAAAACAAAGAAAATGCCATGCCCCTAGTCTTTGTTTCTCTAGTCCATAGACATCATCGAGTTACTCATGGAAACATAATAAAAATTTGATAATAAGAAAAGTTAATTGTCCTTTAACATGTTCATTGTATTTACAAAATATAAATAGACAGTTGTGATTATAGTGTTTAAAAACACTCTTTGGTTCATCTTGCAAACACACGCTTTAAGAACTATCGTCAATCAAAGATTTATTTCTTCATCCATAAGTGTCTCACCTGTTTTAGTGTTTAGAAACACTGTTTTCATCATGATTTTGTTTTGAGAAACACATTTTTAGATCATGTTGATTGGTGTTTAAAAACACCATTTTTTGTAGTTTATAGTCAATTGTGGACAAGGGTGGTATTGAGAAATATCATTGTTCATAGTTTATTGTCAATTGCAGATGCAACATACTATCAATGAATGTAATTTGATCAATGCCCCCTAGGGAAAAATAGTTTACCTAGGACCCTAATGTGGACAGATTCTAGTTTTAGGAAGGCACAATTTTTTGATAGTTCTTTTAGGATTTGGCGTGTCACGAAAGTGACTGAAGGATATTTACAAACTGATATTTACATAGGCCCAAGGTGCAAGCGTCATCTTGATAGATAGAGTGTTGATTACAAGTAGTGCCTATTGCCAAGTTTTCACCACTTAGCCACAGTTTTATTCCATTTTTTCTATCATGGTGCCTGTTTACCAGGTTTTCACCAAGACACTTTTTCCCTTTTCCAATTTTTTTGATTTTTCTATTTTTTTTGTATTTTTCTCTTTTTGGTTTTTTTTGTTGACATGTCAAGATGCCTATTGCTAGGTTTTCACCAAGATAGTCATTTTTCAAGACTTTTCCCAATGTTTTTGATTTTTTTCAAGATCCATATTTGATGTTTTTGAACTTTTTTAAGGACTCTTTTCACTGTACAGGAGCTTCCTCCAGAATGTCAAGCATAAAACCTTTTCAGATGTAGGGTATTGATTGGATCTAGAAAAAAATCTCCTTTAGGCATAGCCAATTGATAGGCTCTTGATCCCAATGCTGTTGTAATGACAAAGGGACCCAGCCAGTTGGGTTCAAATTTTCCCTTTTCTTCTCGATATTGTTGGTTTTTATGATTTTCTCTGAGAACTACATCCCCTATCTGAAAACTTTTGGGTTTTACTTTCTTGTTGTATCCTCTTGAAATTCTTTTCTGATAAGCCTTGAGATGGTCAAATGCATGTTGTCTGCACTCATCTAGTAATTCAAGTTCCTACAGTCTAGACATTCTATAATCTTCATCAGTCACTAGATGTTTTAGTGATACTCTTAGTGACGGAATCTCTACCTCAACAAGTAAGACTTATTCTGTTCCATAGACTAGTGTGAATGGAGTTGCACCAGTTGGTGTTCTTATGCTTGTTCTATAAGACCACAATGTTGGATTGATTTGCAAGTGCCAATCCCTTCTTTATTTGTTTACTCTCCTATGCAAGATTTTCAAAATATTTTTATTTGATGCCTCAGCCTGTCCGTTACCTTGAGGGTAATAGATTGAGGAATAGTGCTAAGTGATTTTAAATTGTAGACATAGCTCATTTATGTCTTTTTTCTTGAATTGTCCCCCATTGTCAGTCACAATTGATGGGGGTATGCCATAACAATAAATGATAGAATTCAAGATGAACATTGAAACTTGTTTTCCTGTTGCATTAGATAGTGGGATAGCCTCCACCCATTTTGTGAAATACTCAATTGTGGTGATGATATATTTGTGTCTGCTTGATGAATTGGGGTATATCTGACCAACCAAATCAAAGGCCCATTATTGAAATGGCCAATGTGTTATGAAAGGAATCAGCTCTCTAACTGGTGCATGTATGAGATTGCCATGGATCTCGCATTTCTTACAAGTTTTTGCAAAGTGAATAGCATCTTTCTCCATAGTGGGCCAATAGTATCCAACCCTTAGGAGTTTCTTGGCTAATGAAAAACCATTCGAGTGTGATCCACACACACCTTAATGAACTTCTTTTAATACACGATTAGACTCTTCATGTTCTAAACACCTAAGAAGTGTACCATCTAGACTACATCTAAACAAGTCATTAGCGATGATTACGTAATGTGATGCTGCTCTTAGGAGGGATCTCTTTTCATTTCTAGAATAGCCTTTGATAATTGTTTGGTCTTTAAGATAGGAGTAGATGTGGGCATATTTGGATAACACTTGAGTTTTAAGGACACAAACAATTTGGAATTCAGGAGAGTCATAAGCTGGGAAAGGGAGTTCTTCCATCGAGAAGTCATAGCGAAATTGGTGTTCTTCCAATTGTAACATGGATACCAAAGTAGCCATCACATCAGCTTCTCTATTTTATGAGCTCAAAATTTGTTGAAACACAATGAAGAAAAAGTACTTTTTCAAGTTCTCCACCATTGTTTTGTAGGGCATGAGCTTTTCATCCTTAGTCTAATAATCACCATTCACTTGATTGATAATGAGATGTGAATCCCCATAGATGTGTAGTTCAATGATTTTCCACTCTATTGCAAGCTTGAGCCCGTTCACAAGAGCTTCATATTTTTCCATATTGTTGGTACATGGAAAGATCATCTTATAAGCTTTTGGGATCTTATATCCTTATGGTGTAATGAATAAGTAACCAGCTCCTTATCCTTGTTGTGTGAAGGATCCATCAAAGAACATTTTCTAGGGATGTTCTATTAGGTGCATGATAGATTCATCTAGAAATTCCACAGTAATGGCTTATCATCAGTTAATGGCATCTCTTCAAGTTGATCAACAATCACCTTCCCTTTAATGGCTTTCCTATCCACATACTCAATGTCAAATTCACTTAGAATCAAGACCCACTTAGCACGTCTTCATGTCAGCATTGCTTTGTTCAATAAGTACTTAAGTGGATCAAATTTAGCCATTAGTTTCACCTTGTGTGCTAACATATAGTGTCTGAGCTTCTAGGATGAAAATACCACTACTAAGCATGCCTTCTCAGTCATTGAATAGTTTATCTCATATGTGACCACAGTTCTACTAATATAATATATGGCTCTTTCTTTCTTGGCCTCATCCTCTTGTGCAAGCAATACTCCTAGTGATGTGTCTGTTGCTTATATGTAGAGAAAAAAGGGTTTCCCATAAATTGGTGACATTAGGATTGGAGGATTCATCAGATAATTCTTGACTTGGGTAAAATTCTCCTCACACTACGCATCCCAAGTGAATGTGGTTCCTTTCCTCGTCAACTTTGTGAAAGGTTGTGCCTTATCAGCCAACTAAGATATGAACCTTCTTATGGATTATAGCTTTCCCTGTAAGGTTCTCATTTGACTAATGTTCTTTGGTGGTTTCATTTCTAGAATTTCCTTCACCTTTTCTAGATCCACCTCAATTCCCTTTGCTGAAACTATGAATCCTAAGAGTTTCCCAGATGACACACCAAATGTGCACTTCTTAGGATTAAGCCTTAATTGGAATTGTTCCATTTTGTCAAAGATTCTCCTCAAATCTTCTATGTGTGTAGTCCTTATTCTTGATTTCACCAAAGTTTCATCAACATAGTCTTCCATGTTCTTGTGCATCATATCATGGAAGATTATGGTCATTTCCCTTTGATATGTGGCACCCGCATTTTTTAGACCAAATGGCATCACATTCCAATAGTAGGTTCCCCATGCACAGGTGAATATTGTTTTATCTTGGTCCTCAGGAGCGATTTTGATCTGGTTATATCCTAAAAATCTATCCATTAGGGAATACATCTCATAACCTACTATTAAGTCCACAATCATGTCTATGTTTGGAAGTGGAAAATCATCTTTAGGACAAGACTTGTTGAGATCCCTAAAGTCTATGCATACTCTTATTGATTTTTCCACCTTAGAAACATGAACTATATTGGAGATCCACTCTGCATAATCAATTGCTCTAATGAATCCAGCTTTCAATAGTTTTTCCAGTTCTACTTTCACTAGCAATGCCACATGTGGATTCATTTTTCTAAGTTTTTTCTTGATAGGTTTTATATCTAGTGAAATAGACAAATGGTGCATAATCAAATCTGTATCCAATTTGGGCATATTTGAGTAAGACCAAGAAAAGTTGATCTTCTTTTCTTTGAAGAAATCAGTGAATTGGATTTTCTCATCTTCTATCAATGATTGAGCTATGTGGACTAACTGAGGAGCTTCTGATGTTCCCAAATTAATGGGTTGTGTTGGTTCAATCAAAACTGAGGACCTTTCTTAGAAATGATCTAGGAGGATATCAAGCATCCCATCCTTTGGTACCTCAAGGAGGTTTTCACCATTGGATATGTCCTTTTATTTTTCTCTTTTAGGGTCTGATACTACCACTAAGTGGTTTTCACCATCAGAACTCTTGTTCTTTTTGTTTTTCTTTTTAAGAATGAGAAACTTGATATCCTCCTCAGTCATGATTTCACTCATTACGTTGGTGAAAGAATAGAATGGTTCACAAGCATTAAGATAAAAGGCTATGGAATAGTCATTGTTAAAGGATGGCAAGCTTGTGTTTATAGGTTCATCCCAGTCTATCAAGTCAAGGTATTTCAAGGGAAAAGATTAAATAGGTTCAAGAGATAGCACCACATGGTTATCACTATTCATGACTTGCAAAACATCATCTATTAAGTTTTCTTCTAGATAAGTGTTAGGATTATTTGAGTTAGATTTGTTATTATTAGAGTTCATGTTAATGTTATGCAGATCTAACTCTAGCGATATAACATTAGAACTTTCTCCTTCAATCAAGACCCTAGGAGAAAACTTGTGTATCACATCTATTTCTATGTCCATGGTTGCATCAGAAAGGATGTCCCATTCATACTCATGTGAATCCACCTGACTCCCAAAAAGTGGACAATAGTCATAGGCACCTCATTTTTTTCATTAGCATGGTTCTCTTCTTATTGCAATGGTTCTTGTGGATTCATTGCTTCTGGTTCTTCATCAAAGTGTGGTGTATCAAAGATGAGAGGTTCTTGTCCTTGTTATTCATTAGGTTCATCTACTTATTCTATTTCTGAATCTTGTTCAAGACTTGTACCAAGGAATGTAACATATGGGTCCCCTTGTAAGAGTAACAACCTTTCATAAGGAATGGGTTTTCCTTCCACCTCCTCTTCATCATCAGAATCTCCTAATCTATTGAATACATGACCTTTTTCTGCTATGGGATGAAATCTAGCCTCTCTGAAGCCTAGTCCAGTCTTGTCCTTAGGATTTCTAAAATCCATGTTTAAGGGTTCCACTAGTCCTTTGTTGTTTTTTCCCAATGGTACTTTGCCTTTGTACCCCATTTGTTTCATAAGCTCATATCCTTTCCCATATTTTCTTGAGGAAATTTCAACATGTTTAACATTCTCATCTTCTTTGGGTTCTTTATAAAGCCATTGCAAAACAACTTTTCCCTCATTCTCTTCTTCTAGGGATACCTTTTCTTTCACCATTCTAGTTCCTTCATGTATAGTCAAAGTAGTGCCATTAGGTGTAAATGTAGATGAGGGCATCCCTTGTGTCCTAGGAGATATAGGAAGATCTATCAAAGATGTTGCAGGATCTATTTTTTACTCTCCCATGTTTGTTTCTTGG
Organism: Chamaecyparis obtusa; assembly: GCA_027943335.1. NCBI lineage: Eukaryota > Viridiplantae > Streptophyta > Pinopsida > Cupressales > Cupressaceae > Chamaecyparis > Chamaecyparis obtusa. The sequence goes on along the minus strand of BSBK01000938.1, from coordinate 1,627,968 downwards.
ATATTGATCTTCTTTGCAAAGCTCTTCAAGACTATTTATTTAGATGTCTTTGCCTTGGTGGACCTTTCTTTGTTATGGGGAACCATGCTTTCAGTTTGTTTGAGGTTATTACAAGTATATGTGGTATCCACTGGAATAGTCACCTCCACTCCATTATGAGGAAACTTTAGGCATTGATGATATATGGAAGGAATTGCTTGCATTAAATGTATCCATGGTCTCCCAAGAAGAATGTTGTAAGCAAGGGGTAAATCAAGAACTTGACAAAGGACATCTTTCTCTACAAACCCTACTCTGATGGGTAAGACAACCAATCCTTTAGAGGATCTCTCTTCCTCATCATATGCCTTGATTATTATATTTCTCCTAGGATCAATTGCATGTTATGAGAAACCTAGTTGTTTTATTAAATTATAAGTACAAATGTTCATAACAGTGCCTCCATCTATCAAGACACATTTGACTCGGTGTTTATCAATAAGAACCTATAAATGAAGGGGGTGATTATGTGGTTGGTTTGATGATTTATCATCCTCTTCTAAAAAATATAGGTAATGTGGGGAACTCATGTGACCAACCATGGCTTGGAATCTATCCACATATAAGTCTTTTGGTACATTGGTGCTCAATAGGGCATGATTAAGAACCTCCCTATGACTAGGGGAGATTTTCAACAACTCTAGAATAGATATCTATGTGGGTGTCTTTTGCAATTGTTCCACAAGATTGAAGTTTGGAGATGGCACCACTTTTTTAGATGTTGTTGTCGTAGGTGGTGTGTTAGATGTTGAGACTCCTTTAAGAGTAAGCTTTGCTTGGCTTCATGTTATAGCATTCAAAGATTCAGATTTGTTTTTCACTCCTTTGAGAGTGATCATGTTAACAAAATATTCACATGGTTCTATCATGTTGATTATATTATCACCATCAGTGTATGTGTAATTAATCTTATTGCTTTTAGAAGTGTCTCCTTTTTCATAGTTAGGTAGTGGAGTTTGAAATTATTTGTGATCATTGTTCATGTGGTGTCCATCTACCTTGACTTTACCTTGTTCAATAAGATCCTAAATAACATGTCTCAATTTCAAGAAATTATTAGTGGTGTGTCCTTTATTATGATGGTAATCGCAATATTCATTATCATTCCACCACTTGGTTTTGTCTTCTGGATCCTAGGGCTTGCCAGGATCAGGAATTATAATGATTTTGTTCTCCATAAGTGATTTTAAAACCACTTCCAAGGTGTCTCCCAATGGTGTGAATGTTCTCTTAGGCCATGGTGCCCAAGGTTCTCTTCGAGGTTTGTTGAAAGTATTGTTCATTGTCGGAGTCACAGTAGGATTCAGACTCTTGTTAATTTGAAGACTTGTTGTGAGATTAACAACATCTAGTTTGGGTTTTGGATTAGGAGTATCAACCAATCCATCATTAACCACATGCTTGTTCTTGTTTTCATATTTTTACTTGTCCTTAGTGGGATAGGACTTGTCTTTATGTTCCTTGTTAATGAAAATGTCACCTTTCTTGATTATAACTTCCTCTATCTTGAGAGAATTATCGATTATTTTGTCAAATCTTGGTGGTCCTTGTAATTGAATTGGGAAATTCATTTTTGGAACCAAGTTGTTAATGAAGATATCCATCTTCTCATTTTCAGGTATTTCCCTAGCATATCGTGCAAATATTTTTCTCCATCTTTGTAGGAAACTCAAGAATGATTCTCCTATCTTCTGTTTGGTATTGCATAAATCCAACATTGTGACCATGTGTTGGATGTTGTAGGAGTAGTGTTGTATAAATTTTTGCACCAATTCATCAAATGTTTTGATTCCAATAGGTAATTTGGAAAACCACTCTATAGATTGTCCACCTAGACTCATGTAAATAGCCTCATGAGGTATGTTTGTTAATGCATGAACTCCATACTAGTTGTACAAAAATCCCTCACATGATCTTGAGGGTCAGAATCTCCCATGTATTTGTCATACTTTGGTATTGTAACATTTTTAGGAAATGGAATCACTGTGAGTCCCTTGTCAAAAGGGAAAGGACATATGTGCTCCAAAGAATATTATTGTTTTGGTTTGTCCTTTGATTCCTTGAGTTCTTGAATTTATGCTTTCATGATAAGGAATTGTCTATTCAAAATTGACATAGGACTAATATCTACTTTTTGTTTGAGTTGATCCACATCATAGTCCTTAGGTAATTTCACACCTCGGGAAGCAAGTTCTAAGAAGTATTTTTCTTTGTTTTCTTCCAAGGCTCTTTCAAGAATTTTATGAAATCATTTGCTACTTAAAGCTCTATTGTATTCTTGTTCAATAGGATCTACATCATCATCAATATAATCCTCATCATCATCACATTGGGCTTTTTTTTTTGTCTCTCATGTTCTTCTTGTTCATTTTGTGCATGGAATATTTCATCACATCGGTATTCACCTTGATCATCCATGTTTATTGGTTTGGGTGTTGCCATATAAGTAGTAGTAGGTGTAGCACCATAAAAGGGATTGAGTCTTGACATTTCTCCCATTTCTAATGTGAATATGGGTTCTCCTTTCGAGAACAGGTTTATTTCAAAATTATAAGTTTTGTGCCTAGTAACAACCATGAAATCCAAATTGAGGAACCAATGAGTGTCTTGTGTTTAAGAGTGGGTCTGATAGTTCACAATGTCTGATTGTGAATCCAAGGATGAAAGAGTGGGTTTGAAATGTCTTTATGGGTCCAATGTCAAATGGGGTTAGAATGCCCTATTTATGAATTGGGAACCAAACTACAAGTGGGTTTGAAAGTGAAATTTTCAGTGTCAAAGGGTGTCAAAGATGCCCTATTTATGAGCTAAGAACTTGTTTGTAATTGATTAGGTAAACTGACTCCACAATTGGACAATGTGGTTTTGGACCATGCAAGATGACAAGACGTTCTCAAAAATGACTCTTTCTAGGTATCAGATGACTATGTTTTGGCAATAGGAACCTACTAATTAGCCAAATGGGTATCTGGAAATGTGAAAATTTTTCTTATGGGATGTATATAAATTCTCTTTGTCCCAGATGCAATCCTAAACAGTGACTGGTGAACAAATTGGAACCCCAGATGCCATGCAAGAAATATAGTATGCGACTCAAAAAATGGAATGTGCCTCCAGATGCAACTCAAGAAATGGTGTGACTACCAGATGTGACTCAAGTTTGAATAGATGTGATCTAGGATGTGGGGTGTGACTCTAGAATACCGGATGTGATCTTATGATGACCAAGAATTTGCAATTTCAATGTTCCTCAAAAAATGTGCCATATCTATTAGATTCCAGTGACTGCCAGGTGTTTGTAAGTGCTTGAAAATGTCATGTGCTTGTTCATTGACTTAGGAACACACCCAAAGACTCTTCAAAATATCACAGTCCAATAACATGCAATGGATATTGGAGGCCATATTTGCCAAGTGTTAACGTCGATGGGGGCTCGATATGGTGAATTTCTTGGGGAAATTACTATTTTCCTCGCACAAGTGATAACAACCTTTCAGGGGTGATCTAGGTGACATCTAACATAGATCTTTTAATGAAGGCATACATTTACAATTATCTCCCATAGTCCCACAAGTAGGATTAAGACTGTTAACCCTATAGGAACCTGAAAGTGTGTAGTTTTGAGAAGCGAGATTAAAGTGGCTCTACTCTACACAAAATCCAAGTCAATCATTGGGATTGATCATCAATCTCCCAAGACAAGATAAATCATGTCTTCCAAGGCTTTAGCCTCAAGGAAGCTTTAAATTTTATAGTGGGGTGGAAGAGTCGACAAAAGACTTGTTCGCACTTGGGTCATTCTTGGGAGATTTTTTCCTCAACCGATAGGACCTCTAAAGGTTTGCAATAAAGTAAATAGATAAGTGATGGTAGGCTCTAGATTTTTGGTTCTCCATGAAGGAGAAGAGCATAATCTCCTAACTTGTACCACAAATCTGAAGTACATCAAGCATGTTTAAAGTTCAATTACCCCAATTTGATGCCAAATAGAAAACCAACGGTTGAGTTTCTGGTTTTCCCTCAAGTGGAAAAGAGCATAATCCTCTAGTTGATTTGCAGCTTGATCTCAAATTGTTTAAGATTCCTAAAAAAAACAAGCATGAAGTTCTTTTGTTGATTTTTCTTTAGAGGTAACATGCATGACAAGTATTAGTAGTCTTTTGTTTTTGGTCTTGGGAAAACGTCCTGCAAACATCCTTTAGGCTTTCAAAATCAATCAAAAACACCAAGTTCACCCATTAGCTTGTTATTTGGTTAGAAAATCCAAAACCCAAAAATAATACTTCAAGGAAAATTAACTATACAAATCATTAGCATTCATTTCTCAATTTAACCCCAAAATATAAGCCATTCAGTGCTCAAAAACAAAAGTATAATGTTCATTTTACCCTTAAAGAAAATAAAAAACACAAGTTAGTATTTGAATTTTCTATCTTTTCAACCTACAAACCATAGTTAAGCTGCCAAAAACTAGAGGTAATTAACAATGAAATTTGTTAGGTGTTACACAAACCCAATTATGCAATAAAAATCCCCAAATGTGATCCTAGATTTTCCCCCCAATTTCTAGAAATGATTCAATTTCCCACATGCGACCCAATTTCCAACATACAACCTAGATCACAAGATATGATCCTGCATTTTAAATAGATGTGACCTTGATACCAAATACGATCCACAAATATGGGATGCAATCAAAGAAATACTGTATGCAGCTAATCTTCTCAGATGTGACCGTCTGACAGAAAATTATATGACGATAGTTAGTTAGAAATGCTTGTAAAATGAAAAATATGATGCTCGACCCTATGGTGGGAGCCAGAAATGTGTGTGTGAGTTTGTGACCTATAGCACAAAACTTTAATAGGATAATAACATCACTTGTTAGAGAAAAATAAGAATTTAATTTAAAAAAAAGCTAACAAACAAAAGCATCCTATTGCTCTCTAATTAATGTGAGTATGAAATTCAAGAGTAAATGCATGAAATCATAATGAAGCATGAAATCCTAGTTCTTTCCATTTTAACCCAATTTAAAGTGTTTGCTAATTAAACAAAGCTTGAAAACATGGAAACAACTATCAAATTAAGCATTAGTGGATAAATCCTCCAAGCATGAGAGTTCAATAATCATGGATTATGAAGCCTCAAATTCATAAGAAAGCATATCAAAAGTCTAAGCATTAGGAAGAAGAATAAAGTCTTTTGAAAAATTATATTTTATACAAGATTGAAGGGATTCAACGATTGAGATGCATCTGTGAGGAGTGGTTAAGATGCATCTTGGCTTGATCCTTGATCCATATGCAAGCCTCTTAATCATGAAAGTGTGTTTGTTGTGTTTGTTTGATTTAGGAGGTATTTATGAATTTCTTTTAATTAATAACTCTAGCCTTTGCATTTGATGGGATTGGATTAATTAAATAGGCCTAGAGTTAATATCTTTGATTTTTGCTTGAAACCTTAGTAACTAATGCTTGATTTAGGATTTGATGGAGTTTATTGAATTTTTGAGAATTTATGCTAATGATCGGGGATTGAATTAACATAATTAAGGTCACATACCAAATTAAGGGAAAATAGGGCCTTAGGTTCTATTAGCCAAATTTTAGGCGATTACAAAAGTTTGCTCAAAGCAAGGAAGTCAGTATAGTGTTTGTAGCTAAAAATTTGACTGTTTCCAAATTTGGTGAAAGTGGTCTCAAATCAAAGATCTTGTCGAGATAAACCAAAAAGCACATTGAATCTTAAAAAATGGAGCCTCTCTTCTCAACATACGAATGGTCAAAGTTTGGTCAAAGCAAGGAAGTCAGTAACATATTCCTAGCTAAAAATTTGACTATTTCCAAATCTCGTGAACGTGGTCTGAAATTGAAGATCTCATCAAGATGAACCAAAACACCTTGAATCTTGAAAAATGGAGCCTCTCTTCTCAAGATAAGGATGGTCAAAGTTTGGTCAAAGCAAGGAAGTCAGTACAGTGTTCGTAGCTAAAAATTTGACCATTTCCAAATCTGGTGAAAGTGGTCTCAAATCAAAGATCTCATCGAGATGAACCCAAAAACACCTTGAATCTTAAAAAATGGAGTCTCTCTTCTCAAGATACAAAGGGTCAAAGTTTGGTTAAAGCAAGGAAGTTAGTACAGTGTTTGTAGCTAAAAATTTGTCTATTTCCAAATTTGGTGTAATGAGTCTCAAGTCAAAGATCTCGTTGAGATAAACCAAAAAACACCTTGAATCTTGAAAAATGGAGCGTCTCTTCTCAAGATACGGATGGTCAAAGTCTGGTAAAATCTAAGAAAGTGGTCTCAAATTGAAGATCTTGTCGTGATGAACCAAAAACCACTTTGAATCTTAAAAAATGGAGTCTTTCTTCTCAATATACAGATGGTCAAAGTTTGGTCAAAGCAAGGAAGTCAATATAGTGTTCGGAGCTAAAAATTTGACCGTTTCCAAATCTAGTGCAAGTGGTCTCAAATCGAAGATCTTGTCAAGATGAACCAAAAAACACCTTGAATCTTGAAAAATGGAGCCTCTATTCTTAAGATACGGATGATCATAGTTTGGTCAAAGAAAGGAAATCAATAAAGTGTTCATACCTAAAAATTTTACCATTTCTAAATCTGGTGAAAGTGGTCATGAATCAAAGATCTTGTCGAGATGAACAAAAAAACATCTTGAAACTTAAAAAATTGAGCCTCTCTTCTCAAGATACAGATGATCAAAGCTTGGTCAAAGCAAGGAAGTAACTACAGTGTTCATAGCTAAAAATTTAACCATTTCCAAATCTTGTGATAGTGCTCTTAAATCAAAGATCTCATCGAGATGAACCAAAAAATGCCTTGAATCTTGAAAAAAGGAGCCTCTCTTCTCAAGATATAGATGGTCAAAGTTTAGTCAAAGAAGGGATGTCAGTACAATGTTCGTAGCTAAAAATTTGACTGTTACCAAATCTGGTGAAAGTGGTCTAAAAACAAAGATCTCATCGAGATTAACCAAAAAATACATCGAGTCTTGAAAAATGGAGCCTCTTTTCTCAAGATACGGACAGTCGAGCTTTGGTCAAAGAAGGATTGTCAATACATTGTTCGTAGCTAAAATTTGACCATTTCCAAATATAGTAAAAGTGGTCTCAAATCAAAGATCTCATCGAGATGAAGCCAAAAACACCTTGATTCTTGGAAAATAGAGCCTCTCTTCCCAAGATACGGATGGTCAAAGTTTGGTCAAAGCAAGGAAGTCAGTACAGTGTTCGTAGCTAAAAATTTGATAATTTCCAAATCTAGTGAAAGTAGTCTCAAATGGAAGATCTCATTAAGCTGAACCAAAAGGCACCTTGAATATTGAAAAAGGGAGCCTCTCTTCTCAAGATACAAACGGTCAAAGTTTGGTCAAAGTATGTAAGTCAGTACAGTGTTCGTAGCTAAAAATTTGGTTATTTTCAAATATGTTGAAAGTGGTCTCAAATCAAAGATCTCATCGAGATTAACTAAAAAACACCTTGAATCTTGAAAAACAAAGCCTCTCTTCTCAAGATACAAACGGTCAAAGTTTGGTCAAAGCAAGGAAGTCAGTACAGTGTGTGTAGCTAAAAAATTAACCATTTCCAAATATGGTGAATCTGGTCTCAAACCAAAAAACACTTTGCATCTTGAAAAATAGACCCTCTCTTCTCAAGATATGGATGGTCAAAGTTTTGTCAAAGTAAGAAAGTCAGTACAGTGTTTGTAGCTAAAAGTTTAACCATTTCCAAATCTGGTGAAAGTGGTCTCAAATTGAAGATCTTATCGAGATGAACCAAAAAGCACCTTGAATCTTAAAAAATGATGTCTCGCTTCTCAATATACGGACGGTTAAAGTTTGGTCAAAGCAAGGAAGTCAGTTCCGTGTTCGTAGCTAAAAGTTTGAACATTTTCAAATCTTGTGAAAGTGGTCTCAAATTGAAGATCTCATCGAGATGAACCAAAACAACACCTTGAATCTTTAAAAATGGAGCCTCTCTTCTCAAGATATAGATGGTCAAAGTTTGGTCAAAGTAATGAAGTTAGTATAGTGTTCATAGCTAAAAATTTGATCATTTCCAATGTTGGTGAAAGTGGTCTCAAATGGAAGATCTCATCAAGATGAACTAGAAAACACATTGAATTTTGAAAAATGGAGCCTCTCTTCTCAAGATATAGATGGTCAAAGTTTGACCATTTCCAAATCTGTTGAAAGTGGTCTCAAATCGAAGATCTCATCGAGATGAACTAAAAAACACCTTGAATCTTGAAAAATGAAGTCTCTGTTCTCAAGATACAGACGGTCAAAGTTTGGTCAAAAAAATGAAGTCAGTACAATGTTCATAGCTAAAAGTTTGACCATTTCAAAATTTGGTGAAAGCGGTCTCAAATCAAAGATCTCATCGAGATGAACCTAAAAAATCCTTGAATCTTGAAAAAATAGAGCCTCTATTCTCAAGATACAGACGATCAAAGTTTGGTCAAAGTAAGGATGTCAGTACAGTGTTTGTAGCTAAAACTTTTACCATTTCCAAATCTGGTGAAAGTGGACTCAAAACAAAGATATTATCGAGATGAACCAAAAAAAAATTTGAATCTTGAAAAATGGAGCCTCTCTTCTCAAGATGCAGACAGTTAAATTTTTGTCAAAGCAAGGAACTCAGTACAGTTTTTGTACCTAAAAGTTTGACCGTTTCCAAATCTAGTGAAAGTGGTCTCAAATCAAAGATCTCATCGAGATGAACCAAAAAACACATTGAATCTTGAAAAATGAAGCATCTCTTCTCAAGATACGGACTGTCAAAATTTTGTCAAAGCAAGTAAGTCAGTACAGTATTCGTAACTAAAATTTTTACAGTTTCCAAATCTAGTTAAAATGGTATCAAATTGAAGATCTCGTCGACGTGAACCAAAAAACATCTTGAATCTTTAAAATAAGAGCCTCTCTTCTTAAGAGACAGATGGTCAAAGTTTTGTCAAAGCAAAGAAGTTAGTACAATGTTCGTAGCTAAAAATTTAACCATTTCCAAATCTGGTGAAAGTGGTCTCAAATCAAAGATCTTATCGACATGCACCAAAAAACACCTTGAATCTTGAAAAATGTAGCATCTCTTCTCAAGATACTGACGATCAAAGTTTGGTCAAAGCAAGGAAGTGAGTATGGTGTTCGTAGTTAAAAGTTTGACCATTTCCAAATCTGCTGAAAGTGGTCTCAAATTGAATATCTCATCGAGATGAACCTAAAAATACCTTGAATCTTGAGAAATGGAGCCTCTCTTCTCAAGATATAGATGGTCAAAGTTTGGTCAAAGTAAGGAAATCAATATAGCATTCATAGCTAAAAGTTTGACCATTTCCAAATCTGGTGAAAGTGGTCTCAAATCGAAGATATCATTGAGATGAACCAAAAAACAACATGAATCTTGAAAAATGGAGCTTCTCTGCTCAAGATACGAACGGGCAAAGTTTGGTCAAAGCAAGGAGGTCAGTACAGTGTTTGTAGCTAAAAGTTTGACCATTTCAAAATGTTTTGAAAGTGTTTTGAAATCAAAGATCTGATCAAGATGAACTTGAAAACACCTTGAATCTTGAAAAATGTAGCCTCTTCTCAAGATACAAACGGTCAAAGTTTGGTGAAAGTAAGCAAGTTAGTAGAGTGTTCATAGCCAAAAAAGTGGCCATTCCCAAATCTGGTGAAAGTGGTCTCAAATTGAATATCTTATCGAGATGAACCAAAAAAACACCTTGAATCTTGAAAAATGGAGCCTCTCTTCTGAAGATACGGGGGTTAAAATTTAGTAAAAGCAAAGGAGTCAATACTAAAAAACACCTTGAATCTTGAAAAATATGGCCTCTCTTCTTAAGATACAGATGGTCAAAGTTTGGTCAAAGAAAGGAAGTCAGTACAGAGTTTGTAGCTAAAATTTTGACTGTTTCCAAATTTGGTGAAAGTGGTCTCAAATTGAAGAACTCATCGAGATGAACAAAAAAACACCTTGAATCTTAAAAAACAAAGCCTCTCTTCTCAAGATACGAATGGTTAAAGTTTGGTCAAAGCAAGGAAGTCAGTATAGTGTTCGTAGCTAAAAATATGACCATTTCCAAATTTGGTGAAAGTGGTCTCAAATTGAAGATCTCGTCAAGATGAATCAAAAAATAGCTTGAATCTTAAAAAAGGGAGCCTCTCTTCTCAGGATACAGAAGATGAAAGTTTGGTCAAAGCAAAGAAGTTAGTAGAGTGTTCGTAGCTAAAAATTTAACCATTTCAAAATCTTATGAAAGTGGTCTCAAATTGAAGATCTCATCGAGATGAACCAAAAAACACCTTGAATCTTGAAAAATAGAGCCTCTCTTCTCAAGATACAGATGGTCAAAGTTTGGTCAAAGTGAGGACATTAGTCTAGTGTTCATAGCTAAAAATTTGACCGTTTCCAAATCTGGTGAAAGTGGTCGCAAATCAAACATCTTGTTGAGATGAGCCAAAAAAAACCTTCAATATTGAAAAATAGAGCCTCTCCTCTCAAGATACGGAAGGTCAAAGTTTGGTTAAAACAAGAAAGTCAGTATAGTGTTCATAGCTAAAATTTTGAACGTTTCCAAATCTACTGAATGTGGTTTCAAATCAAAGATCTCGTCAAGATGAACTAAAAAACACCTTGAATCTTGAAAAATGGAGCCTATCTTCTCAAGATACAGATGATCAAAGTTTGGTCAAAGAAAGGAAGTCAGTATAGTGTTCGTAGCTCAAAATTTGACCATTTCCAAATCTGGTGAAAGTTTTCTCAAATCAAAGATCTCATCGAGATGAACCAAAAAACACCTTGAATCTTGAAAAATAGATACTCTCTTCTCAAGATACCGTTGGTAAAAGTTTGGTCAAAGTAAGGAATTCAATATAGTGTTCGTAGCTAAAAATTTGACCATTTCCAAATCTGGTGAAAGTGGTCTCAAATCGAAGATCTCATCAAGATAAAGCAAAAAACACATTGAATCTTGAAAAATAGAGCATCTCTTCTCAAGATACAGATGGTTAAAGTTTGTTCAAGGTAAGGAAGTCAGTACAGTGTTCATAGGTAAAAATTTGACTATTTCCAAATCTGATGAAAGTGGTCTGAAATCAAAGATCTCATCCAAATGAACTAAAAAATACCTTGAATCTTTAAAAATAGAGCCTCTCTTCTCAAAATACAGATAGATAAAATTTGGTCAAAGTAAGGAAATCAGTAAAATGTTCATATATAAAAATTTAACCGCTTCCAAATTTGATGAAAGTGGTCTCAAATCAAAGATCTCATTCAAATGAAACAAAAAACACCTTGGATCTTGAAAAATAGAGCCTCTATTCTCAAGATACAAATGGTCAAAGTTTGGTCAAAGTAAGGAAGTCACTATAGTGTTCGTAGCTAAAAATTTAACTATTTTCAAAACTGGTGAAAGTAGTCTTAAATCGAAGATCTCATCGAGATGAACCAAAAAATACTTTGAATCTTAAAAAATGGAGCCTCTCTTCTCAAGTTACGAATGGTCAAAGTTTGGTCAAACCAAGGAAGTGAGTACAGTGTTTCTAGCTAAAAATTTAGTCATTTTCAAATCTAGTGAAAGTGGTTTCAAATTCAACAACTCATCGAGATGAACCAAAAAACACCTTGAATCTTGAAAAATGGAGCCTCTCTTCTCAAGATACAGATTGACAAAGTTTGGTCAAAGTAAGGAAGTCAGTACAGTTTTTGTATCTAAAAATTTGACCATTTCTGAGTCTAGTGAAAGTGGTCTCAAATCAATGATCTCATTGAGATGAACCAACAAACACCTTGAATTTTAAAAAAATGGAGCCTCTCTTCTCAAGATACAGACAATCAAAGTTTGGTCAAAGCAAGGAAGTCAGTACAATGTTCGTAACTAAAAATTTTACCATTTCTAAATCTGGTGAAAGTGGTCTCAAATTGAAGATCTCGTCAATAGGAACCAAAAAACACCTTAAATCTTGAAAAACATAGCCTCTCTTCTCAAGATAAGAATACTCAAAGTTTGGTCAAAGTAAGGAAGTCAGTACAGTGTTTGGAGGTAAAATGTGACCACTTCGATATCTGTTGAAAGTGGTCTCTAATCAAAGATCTCATTGAGATGAACCAAAAAACACTTGAAATCTTCAAAAATGGAGTCTCTCTTCTCAAGATACAGATGGTCAAATTTTGGTCAAAGCAAGGAAGCCAGTACAAAGTTCGTAGCTAAAAATTTGGTTGTTCCCAAATCTAGTGAAAGTGGTCTCAAATTGAAGATCTCCTCGAGATGAACCAAAAAGACCATGAATCTTGAAAAATGGAGCCTTTTTTTTCAAGATACGGATGGTCAAAGTTTGGTTAAAGAAATAAAGTCAATACAGTGTTTGTAGCTAAAAATTTGATAGTTTCCATATCTTGTAAAAGTGGTCTTAAATCGAACATCTTGTTGCGATGAAGCAAAAAATACCTTGAATCTTGAAAAATGGAGCCTCTCTTCTCAAGATACAGATGGTCAAAGTTTTGTCAAAGTAAGGAAGTTAGTAGAGTGTTTGTAGCAAAAAATTAGACCGCTTCCAAATCTGGTGAAAGTGGTCTCAAAAAAAAGATCTCATCAATATGAACCAAAAAACACCTTGAATATTGAAAAAGAGAGCCTCTTTTCTCAAGATACAAATGGTTAATGTGTGGTCAAAGCAACGAAGTCAGTACAGTGTTCGTAGCTAAAAATTTGACCATTTCCAAATCAGGTGAAACTGGTCTCAAATCGAAGATCTCATTGACATGAACCAAAAAAATACCTTGAATCTTGAAAAATAGAGCATCTCTTCTCAAGATACGGACTATCAAAGTTTGGTCAAAACAAGGAAGTCAATACAGTGTTCCTAGCTAAAAATTTGGTTATTTCCAAACCTGGTGAAAGTGGTCTCAAATCGAAGATCTTGTCAAAATGAACCAAAAAATATCTTGAATCTTTAAAAGTGGAGCCTCTCTTCTCAAGATATAGATGGTCAAAGTTTGGTCAAAGTAAGGAAGTCAGTACAGTGTTCGTAATGAAAAAATTGACTATTTCCAAATTTGAGGAAAGTGGCCTCAAATCAAAGATCTTGTCGCTATGAACCAAAAAACACCTTGAATCTTACAAAATGGAGCCACTCTTCTCAAGATACAAATGGTCAAAGTTTAGTCAAAGCTTGGAAGTTAGTATAGTGTTTGTAGCTAAAAATTTCACCATTTCAAAATATGGCTAAAGAGGTCTCAAGTCGAAGATCTAGTCAAGATGAACCAAAAAACACCTTGGATCTTGAAAAATGGAGCCTCTCTTCTCAAGATACAAATGGTCAAGGTTTGGTCAAAGCAAGGAAGTTAGTATAGTGTTCGTAGCTAAAAAATTGACCATTTCCAAATTTGGTGAAAGTGGTCTTAAATCAAAGATCTCATCGAGATGAACCAAAAAACACCTTGAATTTTTGAAAATTGAGCCTCTCTTCTCAATATACGGATGGTCAAAGTTTGGTCAAATCAAGGAAGTCAATATAGTGTTCATAGCAAAAAAATTTACTATTTCCAAATTTGCTGAACGTGGTCTCAATTCAAAGATCTCATCGAGATGAACCAAAAAATGGAAAATCTCTTCTCAAGATACAGACGATCAAAGTTTGGTCAAAGAAAGGATGTCAGTATAGTGTTCGTAGCTAAAAATTTGACCATTTCCAAATCTGGTGAAAGTGGTCTCAAATGGAAGATCTTGTCGAGATGAACCAGAAAACACCTTGAATTTTGAAAAATAGAGCCTCTCTTCTCAAGATATAGATGGTCAAAGTTTGGTCAAAGCAAGGAAGTGAGTACAATGTTTGTAGGTAAAAATTTGGTTGTTTCCAAATCTAGTGAAAGTGGTCTTAAATTGAAGATCTCATCAAGATAAAACAAAATCCACCTTGAATATTTCAAAACAGAGCCTCTTTTCTCAAGATACGGACCATCAAAGTTTGGTCAAAGCAAGGAAGTCAATACATTCTTCGTAGCTAAAAATTTGACCATTTCCAAATCTCGTGAAAGTGGTCTCAAATTGAAGATATCATCAAGATGAACCAAAAAGTACTTGAAATATTGAAAAAGAGACCCTATCTTCTCAAGAAATGAATGGTCAAAATTTGGTCAAAGTAAGGAAGTAAGTACAATATTCGTAGCTAAAAATTTGACAATTTTCAAATCTGGTGAAAGTGGTCTAAAATCAAAAATCTCATCAAGATGAACCAAAAAATACTTTGAATCTTAAAAAATGGAGCGTGTTTTCTCAAGATACAGATGGTAAAAGTTTGGTCAAACAAAAGAAGTCAATATAGTGTTCGTAGGTAAAAATTTTACCATCTCCAAATCTGGTGAAAGTGGTCTCAAATCAAAGATCTCGTTGACATGAACCAAAAAACACCTTGAATCTTGAAAAATGGAGACTCTCTTCTCAAGATACGAATGGTCAAAGTTTGGTTAAAAATATGAATTCAGTACAATGTTCATAGCTAAATATTTCACCATTTCTAAATTTGGTGAAAGTGGTCTCAAATCGAAGATCTTGTAAAGATGAACCCAAAAATACCTTGAATCTTAAAAAATGGAGCTTCTCTTCTCAAGATACAGATGGTCAAAGTTTTGCCAAAGCAAGGAAGTCAGTACAGTGTTCATAGCTAAAAATTTGATAGTTTCCAAATTTGGTGAAAGTGGTCTCAAATCAAAGATTTCATTGAGATGAACTAAAAAACACCATGAATCTTGAAAAATGGAGCCTCTCTTCTCAAGATACGAAAGGTCAAAGTTTGGTCAAAGCAAGGAAGTGAGTATAGTGTTTGTAGATAAAAATTTGACAGTTTTTAAATCTGGTGAAAGTGGTCTCAAATTGAAGATCTTGTTGATATGAACCAAAAAACACCTTAATCTTTAAAAATGGAGCCTCTCTTCTCAAGATACAGATAGTCAAAGTTTGGTCAAAGTAAGGATGTCAGTACAATGTTTGTAGTTAAAAATTTGACCATTTTTAAATATGTTGAAAGTTGTCTCAAATTGAAAATCTTGTCGACCTGAACCAAAAAATATTTAGAATCTCAAAAAATAGAGCTTTTCTTCTCAAGATATGGACTGTCAAAGTTTGGTCAAAGAAAGGAAGTCAATACAATGTTCGTAGCTAAAAATTTGACAATTTCCAAATCTGGTGAAAGTGGTCCCAAAATGAAGATCTCATCGAGCTGAACCAAAAAACACCTTGAATCTTTAAAAATGGAGCCTCTCTTCTCAAGATACGGATTGTCAAACTTTGGTCAAAGCAAGGAAGTTAGTATAATGTTCGTAGCTAAAAATTTGACCGTTTCTAAATCTTGTAAAAGTTGTGTCAAATCAAAGATCTCGTCGAGATAAACTAAAAAGACCTTGAATCATGAAAAATGGAGCATCTCTTCTCAAGATATGGAAAGTCAAAGTTTGGTCAAAGTAAGCAAGTCAGTACAGTGTTCGTATCTAAAAGTTGGACTGTTTCCAAATTCGATGAAAATGGTCTCAAATCAAAGATCTCGTTGAGATGAACCAAAAAACACCTTAAATTTTGAAAAATTGAGCCTCTCTTCTCAAGATACGGATGGTCAAAATTTGGTCAAAGAAGAGAAGTCTGTATAGTGTTCGTAGATAAAAATTTGACCATTTTCAAATATGGTGAAAGTGGTCTGAAATTGAAGATCTCATTGAGATAAACCAAAAGACACTTTGAATATTGAAAAATGGAGCCTCTCTTCTAAAGATATAGATGGTCAAAGTTTGGTCAAAGCAAGGAAGTTAGTACAGTGTTCATAGCTAAAAATTTGACCATTTCTAAATCTTGTGAAAGTTGTCTCAAATTGATAATCCTGTTGAGATGAACCAAAAAACACCTTGAATTGTGAAAAATGGAGCCTCTCTTCTCAAGATACGGATGGTCAAAGTTTGGTCAAAGTAAGTAAGTCACTACAATGTTCATAGCTAAAATTTGTCTATTTCCAAATCTGGTGAAAGTGATCTCAAATCGAAGATCTCGTCAAGATAACCAAAAAAAAACCTTGAATGTTGAAAAATAGAGCATCTCTTCTCAAGATATAGAAGGTCAAAGTTGTTTAAAGCAAGGAAGTGCGTACAGTGTTTATAGCTAAAAATTTGACCATTTCCAAATCTAGTGAAAGTGGTCTCAAATCGAAGATCTCATCGAGATGAACCAAAAAATACTTTGAATCTTAAAAAATGGAGCCTCTCTTCTCAAGATGCGGATAGTCAAAATTTGGTCAAAGCAAAGAAGTCGGTATAGTGTTCGTAGCTAAAAATTTAACCATTTTTTAATCTAGTGAAAGTGGTCTCAGATCAAAGACCTCGTTGAGATGAACCAAAAAACACCTTGAATCTTGAAAAATGGAGCCTCTCTTCTAAAATGCGGATGGTAAAAGTTTGGTCAAAGCAAGGAAGTCATTACAGTGTTCGTAGCTAAAAATTTAACCTTTTCCAAATCTGGTGAAAGTGGTTTCAAATTGAAGATCTCATCAGATGAACCAAAAAACACCTTGAATTTTGAAAAATGGAGTCTTTCTTCTCAAGATACGTATGGTCAAAGTTTAGTCAAAGCAAGGAAGTTAGTATAGTGTTCGGAGCTAAAAATTTGACTGTTTCCAAATCTGGTGAAAGTGGTCTCAAATCAAAGATCTCACCAAGATGAACCAAAAAACACCTTGAATCTTGAAAAACGGAGCCTCTCTTCTTAAGATATAGATGATGAAAGTTTGGTCACAGCAAGGAACTGAGTACAGTGTTCGGAGCTAAAAATTTGTCCATTTCCAAATCTGGTGAAAGTGGTTTCCCATTGAAAATCTCATTGAGATGAACCAAAAAATACTTTGAATCTTGAAAAATAGAGCCTTTCTTCTCAAGATACGGACGGTTAAAGTTTGGTCAAAGCAAGGAAGATTGTATAGTGTTCGGAGCTAAAAATTTCACAGTTTCTAAATCTAGTGAAAGTGGTCTTAAGTCAAAGGTCTCATCAAGATGAACCAAAAAACACTTTGAATCTTAAAAAATGGAGACTCTCTTCTTAAGATACGGATGATCAAAGTTTGGTCAAAGCAAGTAAGTCAGTATAGTGTTCCTAGCTAAGAATTTGTTTGTTTCCAAATTTGGTGAAAGTGGTCTAAATACGAAGATCTTGTCGAGATAACCTAAAAACCACCTTGAATCTTGAAAAATAGAGCCTCTCTTCTCAAGATACATACGGTCAAATCTTGTCAAAGCAAGGAAGTCAGTACAGTGTTCATAGCTAAAAATTTAACCATTTCTAATTCTTGTGAAAGTGTTCTCAAAGTGAAGATCTCGTCAAGATGAACTAAAAAACACCTTCAATCTTGAAAATCGGAGCCTCTCTTTTCAAGATATGGATGGTCAAAGTTTGATTAAAGTAAGGAAGTTAGTACAGTGTTCGTAGCTAAAAATTTGACCATTTCCAAATCTGATAAAAGTGGTCTCAAATCAAAGATCTCGTCAAGATGAACCATAAAACACCTTGAATCTTGACAAATGGAACCTCTCTCCTCAAGATACAGATGGACAAAGTTTAGTCAAAGAAAGGAAGTCACTACAGTGTTCCTAGCTAAATATTTGGCCATTTCCAAATCTGGTGAAAGTTGTCTCAAATCAAAGATCTCATCGAGATGAACAAAAAAACACCTTGAATCTTGAAAAATCAAGGATCTTGTCAAGATGAAACAAAAACACCTTGAATCTTAAAAAATGGAGCCTCTCTTAGCAAGATACGGATGGTCAAACTTTGGTCAAAGTAAGGAAGTCAGTACATTGTTCAGAGCTAAAAATTTGACCATTTCCAAATTTGGTGAAAGTGGTTTCAAATCAAAGATCTCATCAAGATGAACAAAATAACACCTTGAATCAAGAAAAATGGAGGCTCTCTTCTCAAGATAGGGACAGTCAAAGTTTGGTCAAAGCAACGAAGTCAGTACAGTGTTTGTAGCTAAAACTTTGACTATTTTGAAATCTGGTGAAAGTGGTTTCAAATCAAAGATCTCATCAAGCTGAACCAAAAAACACCTTGAATCCTTAAAAATTGAGCCTCTCTTCTTAAGATACAAAAAGTTAAAGTTTGGTCAAAGCAAGGAAGTCAATACAGTGTTTGTAGCTAAAAATTTGACTATTTCCAAATCTGGTGAAAGTAGTCTCAAAACGAAGATCTCTTCGAGATCAAATGGAAAACACTTTGAATCTTAAAAAATGGAGTCTCTCTTCCAAAGATATAGATGACTAAAATTTGGTCAAAGCAAAGAAGTCAGTACAGTGTTTGTAGCTAAAAATTTTACCATTTCCAAATTTGGTGAAAGTGTTCTGAAATCAAGGATCTCATCAAGATGATACAAAAAATACCTTGAATCCTAAAAAATGGAGCTTCTCTTCTCAAGATACAGATGGTCAAACTTTGGTCAAAGCAAGGAAGTCAGTACATTCTTCTTAGCTAAAAATTTGAGTATTTTCAAATCTAATGAAAGTGGTCTCAAATTAAAGATCTCATCAAGATGAACCAAAAAATACCTTGAATCTTGAAAAATAGAGTCTCTCTTCTCAAGATACAGACTGTCAAAGTTTGGTCAAAGTGAGGAAGTCAATATACTATTCATAGCTAAAAATTTGACCGATTCCAAATCTGGTGAAAGTAGTCTCAAATAGAATATCTCATCGAGATGAACAAAAAAACACTTTAAATCTTGAAAAATGTAGCCTCTTTTCTCAACATATGGACGATCAAAGTTTGGTCAAAAGAAAGAAGTGTGTATAGTGTTCGTTGCCAAAAACTTGACCATTTCCAAATTTGGTGAAAGTGCTCTCAAATCAAAGATCTCATTGAGATGAACCAAATAACACTTTGAATCTTGAAAAATAGAGCCTCTCTTCTAAAGATACGGACGATCAAAGTTTGGTCAAAGTGAGGAAGTCAATATAGTGTTCATAGCTTAAAATTTGACCGATTACAAATCTGGTGAAAGTAGTATCAAATCAAAGACCTCATCGAGATGAACCAAAAAACACCTTAAATCTTGAAAAACATAGCCTCTCTTCTCAACATATGGACGGTCAAAGTTTGGTCAAAGGAAGGAAGTGTGTACAGTGTTCGTTGTTAAAAATTTGACCATTTCCAAATTTGGTGAAAGTGGTCTCAAATCAA
Organism: Chamaecyparis obtusa; assembly: GCA_027943335.1. Taxonomy (NCBI): domain Eukaryota; kingdom Viridiplantae; phylum Streptophyta; class Pinopsida; order Cupressales; family Cupressaceae; genus Chamaecyparis; species Chamaecyparis obtusa. The sequence continues at coordinate 1,608,700 of BSBK01000938.1, read as the reverse complement.
AGATCTCATCGAGATGAACCAAATAACACCTTGAATCTTGAAAAATGGAGCCTCTCTTCTTAATATACGGACAGTCAAAGTTTGATAAAAGCAAGGAAGTCAGTATAGTGTTCGTAGCTAAAAGTTTGACCGTTTCCAAATCTGGTGAAAATGGTCTCAAATCAAAGATCTCATCGAGATGAACTGAAAAACACCTTGGATTCTGAAAAATGGAGCCTCAGTTCTCAATATACAAATGGTCAATCTTTTGTCAAAGCAACGAAGTCATTACAGTGTTCGTAGCTAAAAATTTGACCATTTTCAAATCTAGTGAAAGTGGTCTCAAATCAAAAATCTTGTCAAGATGAACCAGAAAATACCCTGAATTTTAAAAAAAGGAGCCTCTCTTCTCAAGATACGGACGTTCAAAGTTTTGTACAAGCAAGGAAGTCAGTACAGTGTTCATAGCTAAAAATTTGACCATTTCTAAATTTGGTGAAAGTTTTCTCAAATTGAAGATCTTATCGAGATGAACCAAAAAACACCTTGAATCTTGAAAAATAGACCCTCTCTTCTCAAGATAGAGATGGTACAATGTTCCTAGCTAAAAAAAATTTCATTTCCAAATCTGGTGAAAGTGGTCTCAAATCAAAGATGCTGTCAAAATGAACCAAAAAACAACTTGAATATTGAAAAAGAGGCTTCTCTTCTCAAGATACAAACGATCAAAGTTTGGTCAAAGCAAGGAAGTCAGTATTGTGTTCATAGCTAAAAATTTGACCATTTTCAAATCTTGTGAAAGTGCTCTCAAATCGAAGACCTCGGGGAGATGAACCAAAAAATAAATTGGATCTTGAAAAATGGAGCTTCTCTTCTCAAGATACGGACTGTCAAAGTTTGATCAAAACAACGAAATCATAAAAGAGTTTGTAGTTAAAAATTTTACCATTTTTAAATCTGGTGAAAGTGGTCTCAAAACAAAGATCTAATCAAGATGAACCAAAATACACCTTGAATCTTTAAAAATGGAGCCTCTCTTATCAAGATATGGACGGTAAAAATTTGGTCAAAGCAAGGAAGTTAGTTCAGTATTCGTAGCTAAAAATTTGACAATTTCCATATCTGGTGAAAGTGGTCTCAAATCGAAGATCTCGTCGAGATGAACTAAAAAAAACCTTAAATCTTGAAAAATAGAGTCTCTCTTCTCAAGATATGGCCGCTCAAAGTTTGGTCAAAATAATGAAGTCAGTACAGTGTTCGTACCTAAAAATTTGACTATTTCTAAATCTGGTGAAAGTAGTCTCAAATTGAAGATCTCGTTTAGATGAACACAAAAACAACTTGAATCTTTAAAAATAGAGCCTCTCTTCTGAAGACATGGATGGTCAATGTATGGTCAAAAAAAGAAAGTCAGTACAGTGTTCATAGGTAAAAATTTGACGGTTTCCAAATTTGGTGAAAGTGGTATGAAATAAAAGATCTCCTCAAGATGAACCAAAAAACACCTTGAATCTTGAATAATGGAGCCTCTCTTCTCAAGATATGGATGGTCAAAGTTTGGTCAAAGCAAGGAATTCAGTACAGTGTTTGTAGCTAAAAGTTTGATCATTTCCAAACTTGATGAAATTAGTCTCAAATAAAAGATCTCGTCGAGATGAACTAAAAAGCACCTTAAATCTTGAAAAATGGAGCCTCTCTTCTCAAGATATGGATGGTCAAAGTTTGGTCAAAATAAGAAATTCAGTACAATGTTCATAGCTAAAAATTTGACCGATTCTAAATCTGGTGAAAGTGGTCTCAAATTGAAGAGCTCGTCGAGATAAACCAAAAAACATCTTGAATCTTAAAAAATGAAGTCTTTCTTCTCAAGATATGGATGGTCAAAGTTGGGTCAAAGGAACGAATTGAGTATAGTGTTCCTTGCTAAAAATTTGACCATTTCCAAATCTAGTGAAAGTGGTCTCAAATTAAAGATCTTGTCGAGATGAACCAAAAAACACCTTGAATCTTGAAAAATGGAGCCTCTCTTCTCAAGATACGGATGGTCAAATTTTGGTTAAACAAAGGAAGTCAGTACAATGTTCGTAGCTAAAAATTTAACTATTTCCAAATTTGGTGAAAGTGGTCTCAAATCAAAGATCTCATCGAGATGAACCAAAAAATACCTTGTATCTTAAAAAATGAAGCCTCTTTTCTCAAGATACGGACGGTCAAAGTTTGGTCAAAGCAAAAAGTGAGTACAGTGTTCGTTGTTAAAAATTTGACCATTTCCATATCTAGTGAAAGTCATCTGAAATCAAAGATGTCATCGACATGAACCAAAAAACACCTTGAATATTGAAAAATAGAGCCTCTCTTCTCAATATATGGATGGTCAAAGTTTGGTGAAAGCAAGGAAGTCAGTACAGGGTTTGTAGCTAAAAATTTGACCATTTTCAAATCTGGTGAAAGTGGTCTCAAATCGAAGATCTCGTCAAGATGAACTAAAAAAACCTTGAATATTGAAAAATAGAGCCTCTCTTCTCAAGATATGGATGGTCAAACTTTGGACAAAGCAAAGAAGTCAGTATAGTTCTCGTAGCTAAAAATTTGATCATTTTCAAATCTAGTGAAAGTGGTCTCAAACCAATGATCTCGTCGAGATGAACCAAAAACCACCTTGAATCTTGAAAAATCTAGCCTCTCTTCTCAATATATGGATGGTCAAATTTTGGTCAAAGCAAGGAATTCAGTACAGTGTTCATAGCTAAAAATTTAACCATTTTCAAATCCCGTGAAGGTGGTCTCAAATAAAAAATCTCATCGAAATGAACCAAAAAACACCTTGAATCTTTAAAAATGGAGTCTTTCTTCTAAAGATATAGACGGTCAAAGTTTGGTCAAAGCGAGGAAGTTTGTATAGTGTTCGTAGTTAAATATTTGACCATTTCCAAATCTAGAGAAAGTGGTCTCAAATTGAAAATCTCATCAAAATGAACCAAAAACCACCTTAAATCTTGAAAAATAGAACCTCATTTCTCAACATATGGATGGTCAAAGTTTGGTCAAAATAAAGAAGTGTGTATAGTGTTCGTTGATAAAAATTTAACTATTTCAAAATTTGGTGAAAGTGGTCTCAAATCAAAGATCTCATTGAGATGAACTAAAAAATACCTTGAACCTTGAAAAATGGAGCCTCTCTTCTAAAGATACGGATGATCAAAGTTTGATCAAAGCAAGGAAGTCAGTACAATGTTCATAGCTAAAAATTTGACGGTTTCTAAATCTGATGAAAATGGTCTCATATCGAAGATCTCATCAAGATGAACAAAAAACACCTTGAATCTTGAAAAATGGAGCCTCTTTTTTCAAGATACGAACGGTCAAAGTTTGGTCAAAGAAACGAAGTCAGTACAGTATTCGTAGCTAAAAATTTTACTATTTCTAAATTTGGTGAAAGTGGTCTCAAATCGAAGATCTAGTCAAGATGAGCCAAAAAAGACCTTGAATTTTGAAAAATGGAGCCTCTCTTCTTAAGATACAAACGGTCAAAGTTTGGTAAAAGCAACCAAGTCAGTACAGTGTTTGTGGCTAAAAATTTGATCATTTTCAAATGTGGTGAAAGTGGACTCAAATCGAAGATCTCATCGAGATGAACTAAAAAACACCTTGAATCTTGAAAAATGGAGCCTATCTTCTCAAGATATAGATGGTCAAAAAAAGGAAGTAAGTACAGTGTTCATAGCTAAAAATTTGATCATTTTCAAATCTAGTGAAAGTGGACTCAAATCGAAGATCTCTTTGAGATGAACCAAAAAATACCTTGAATCTTGAAAAAGAGAGCCTCTTTTCTCAAGATAAGAATGGCCAAAGTTTAGTCAAAGCAAGCAAGTCAATATAGTGTTCATAACTAAAAATTTTTCTATTTCCAAATCTGGTGAAAGGTGTCTCAAATCGAAGATCTCGTTGAGATGAACCAAAAAATACTTTGAATCTTAAAAAATGGAGCCTCTCTTCTCAAGATACGGAAGGTCAAGGTTTGGTCAAAGCAAAGAAGTCAATACAGTGTTCGTAGCTAAAAATTTAACCATTTCTGAATCTGGTGAAAGTGGTCTCAAATCGTAGATCTCGTCGAAATGAACTAAAAACACAGTGAATCTTGAAAAATAGAGCCTCTCTTCTCAAGATACAGATAGTCAAAGTTTTGTCAAAAAATAGAAGTTACTACAGTGTTTGTAGCTAAAAGTTTGGCAATTTCTCAATCTGGTGAAAGTGGTCTCAAATTGAAGATCTCGTCGAGTTGAAGTGAAAAATACCTTGAATTTTGAAAAATGGAGTCTCTCTTCTCAAGATATAGATGATCAATGTTTGGTGATGTACACACTAAAATAGTGCACTTCTATGAACCATTACATGCAAGGTTGCTCAAAAATGAGGCCTCACAAAGCGGCTCATAGCTCTCTATGCATGGAGTTGCAAGGGACTATGATGTGTTTTCTCTCAGCTAGAGCTACAAGCTTGTGACCTTGCTAGTCAACCATACAATGAGAGATTCAAGTGAAGACAAGGGCAACAATGCCAATATCTCCAAGAATCAAATATGCAATGCAATGCAAATTTAAATGAGAATGTAATCTAAGCTATGAAAGGAAAGTACAACGCAACTAATCTATGAAAGGAAATAACAAGTGTTACAATGCCTCTTATTTAGACTATGTGAACTTATTCTATTGCATAAAAGGAAACTAAGCTAATATGCCATGATCATGCAAACTAAACAAATGAAATATGTAACTAAATGATGTAATGAAATGAAGCAAGTCTTCAATATCTTTAAAAACTCCAAATGTACCTAAAACCTGCAGCATAACATTAGCATAAAAACATGGTATGCAAATGAAGGAGAGAGCTCTCCTTTTATAAGAAATGAGGTGAAATGGACCATGGAGATTAAGAGGCAAAAAGTCTTAATCAGCGGTGGAGCTTGAAAGAGGAGCAATCCATGTGCACAAGTATCCTCCAATAGGAAAATAAGAGTTGACTTTATGTCCATATGAGACAAAAAGTGTTTTTCTCCTTTTTATAAAATATGAATAATATTTTATTTGTGCAACTTAGGATAAGAGGAAAAGTGGGGCTTTTTATTTAATCAAAAAGGGAGGAAATATTCTTTTTAATGAAATAAAGACTTAGGATAAATGGTTAGCCCAAGGATAAAAATCTAATATATGATCAAAATTAAGACTTGATCAAGAAATTGATAATGTTGAAAATATTGATTATTGATAAAAATGATTCAAGATTGATAAATTGAATAAATGGGGCCCAAAGTCTAGGCGACCATTTTTGGGTGCATACATTTGCCCCTCTTTGACTAATGTGTGATCGATTTGGGAACATATACAGTCAAAGAAGAATTGAAATGTGAGATCGATCTAGGATCATAAAACAACTCAAATATGAGGTCAATTCGGGATCATATCCGGACAAAGCATAAACAAAGGTCTTTGAACATGAGGTTGATTCGGGATCACATTCAAAGTAAGAGATAAGAATCTCAAATTTGAGCAAAAGCTCACAAAAGATGTCTGAATCAAGAGAATCAAGCAATTGAGGATGAGAATCCCATAAATACTGCCTGCTCAGAGTCGAAATCAAAATCAGATAGAGGAGAGACAGCAAATCGATAAGGTTGATCAAATCATAATAAAATCACAATCGAAGGTAAGGGTCAATAGGTTAACCATTAGGCAATGAAACATGCCCTAGCCTGACTGAAAAAGATGCAGTCAAACATGAGAAAGGAGGGAATGGAATGAAGATGAATGAAAGACTAGAAGTTTGGAAGACATGGAAATGAAGAAATGACAATGCCCCAACAAAGATCAAAGGATTAGGCCTCAAAAAGATGTAGCCAACTGCGCAGAAGAAGGGAAGATTTTGAAATGTGATTTTGACTATCAAGATGACCTTGGATTTTGATTTTAAGTCCGAAAATGGATCCAGGACATTGAAATTAGCTAGGGGTACAATTTTCACGCAATTTTGAGGTGTTTTGAAAATGAGGTCAAAAAGTCAAAAGGCTATAAAAGGGGTCAAAATGTCATTTTCAAAAATCATTTGTCTTTTAGTGATTTGAGAATTTTCAGAGCTTTAGAGAGAGAAAATGGCCCAGCAAGCAGGAGTTCCCATCCATAAGCATCGATTCAAGCGCGCCCGGTTACACAACCGGCCACCACACTATCCTGCCCCGGTAAGTTTTCAAAAAACTCAAGCTTTTTGAGTCATTTTGCGCATTCAATACCTTTTTAACACATTTTTAAAATTTTTTAATTTCAAATTTTTGAAGTTGAGCGAACTATCACGCGATACTTTATAAGTATCGCACCCTTTGGGGAGAAGTGTCACGCGATACTTCGCGAGTCCCCAAAGTATTGCACGACCTAAGACACCAGTATCGCATGATACTGGGCGAAAGATCGCACGATACCGGGTGAAGTATTGCGCGGCATAAGGTATATCGCCCCACTATAGGGAGAAGTATCGCGCGATACTTCTCCAAAAAAAAATATCGCCCAAGTTAAAAATTTGATTTTTGATACATTTTTTAGCAAAAATGACATGGGTCTAGACAATGTTACGTTTTAGAGTGTTTTATACTAATTTTTAGACATCCATCATGATATGTGCTAACAACTAGCTTGGTTTTTGGCTTGCATGAGGTCTTTCTGGCGCTGATCATCAGAGCGTCGAAGGTGACTGGGTTGCAGTGTGTCTGAGATCTGGATGATCCGGGCAATGCCGATTTCAGGGCCATGGGATTCTAGTATTTGTTGAGGTTCCCATATATCAGAGCTGACCATGGGTTGTTGACTGCTCTTGCCAAGAGATGACATAGTGAGCACAACACCTTCCACTTGCCTACCGGAGAGGCATCCATTATTCTGGAGGATGTCTACAAGATCCTACGAGTGCCATGCCATGGTGAGCCTGTGAGTATAATCATGTCTTGAAATATAATCATAAATGTAATGTTTCCATATGATGAAAACTGACATGATTTGTTTGTTGGCACAGGTGTACTATGATCAAGATGCCACTGAGGGGCGCCGACTAGTTTAGGAGATGTTTCATGATGTTACCATTCTAGACAGGCATATCAGCTGGGAGAGGCTGATAGATGACTTTGGCAGGGATTATCTAGTGACATGCATAGTGGCGTCTATCATCTCTCAGATCCTGATGACTGACCGCAGTCAGAAAGGTTTCCTGCTTGGATGGGTGGTAGATTTGGTAGGCAGGCCTCATCGGATGGTATGGGGTCCTGTCATATTGGCAGAGATGTATCATGAGTTGCATGAGATCATCTACAGGGATGGTTGGACATGGGCGTGTGGTGCCATCCTGGAACAGGTGTGGGCTTGGGAGCACATCGTTGTGGTACGCCCTAGAGTTCAACCGAGGTAGAGGAGGTACCCCTTTATCTACAAGTACCTAGGATTCATATCACATGCCCATATTGGGGATGTGACATATTACAGGAGGATTCTAGATGAGATAGCTTCTTTCACATGGAGGCCATACAGGGAGGTGGAGGTCTGGGAAGATGCAGTCGATGAGCTGAGCTACATGATGTGCACTCAGCCACTGGTAGGTCAATATGATGAGATAGTGGAGAGATTTTGTATCACTCAGGTGTGGCAACAGTTTGGGAGGCAGCAGCGAGTCTCGACAGAGACTACGACATATGCTAGGGCTAGGGATGAGGAGGGTCATGGGTGGCTACCCATGTTGGATTATCAGCAGGCTGTCGCAGAGACAGCGAGTATCAGGAGTGAGCCCTGAGAGTATTTCCCAGATGTGGCAGATGCGGGGGCTGATGCAGCATATAGGGCAAAGTGGCGGAGGGTGCCATTCCCTTAGTTTATGATACCAGATGCACAGGTACCAGCATAGGGAGGAGACAGAGGGGATGACGGGGGAGACGGAGGAGATGGAGGGGATAGAGGGGAGGGAAGGGATGAAGGAGATTGTGGGAGGGGGAGAGGGAGGAGGATGGATAGAGGAGAGGGATCAAGATCAGGTGGCTAGAAATGGTCACGGGGATAGAGATCGTCGATGCCCAAGGATGAGGCAAGACCAGCTCGTCGGTAGGTAGAGGTATAGCAGGACCAACCTGCGGGTGGAGATGAGCTGAGAGCAAGGATACAAGCTCTCGAGGCTGAGATGCAGCAGCTCCAGATCACCATAGTAGTGAAAGACCAGTAGCTACTAGATCTGAGAGCGGAGTGAGATCAACAGATAGCCGATCTCAAGGTAGAGATAGCACGCCGTGAGGTGATGGCACAGGCAGATGCACTAGAGATCCGACGGGAGTCAGTGAGAGTAGCATATTATCACGGACTCTACCTGCAGGCCATTTGAGAGGGTGAGAGAGCACCATCATACTCTCAGATGACCGGGGTATTAGATGCGGTACTCGATAGGAGAGTCATGCCTCCTCCACCACCACGAGCTCCTCACGAGGGTGGTAGCGAGTCTTAGGGTTAAGTCTTAGGTTGATAGATGTTTATACATATCTTGAGACATTGATCCAGATTATGGGATCCCATTTGTATATTGTATCATGACATTGATGTATATGTGAGATTACTAGATGTTTGATTGTATCATGTGGTCATGTCTCTCTTGTGATGAATGTATTAGTTTATGTATATTGTCTTGTCATTTTGCTCAAAAATACTTATGTATATGCTTATGTATGTTCTCTCTCATAGATGTATGTTTAATTCTCATGTGTATGATATAGACTCATGTTTCTTAAAAATGACAGTTTTGATATAAATATGATGATATGATTAACCCCTTGTGATGAACAGGAACAGGTTCGAGATGAAAAGGACAAGAAGTGAAAGACATGATCAAAAAGAAAGAAAGGTGAGCGCAGTCGACTGACAGGTCCACATAAGATGAAAAGAAGAGCTCTCTCCATATGCAAGAAATGCAAAACTAGACTATCATGACCCTAAAAATGCAAGCTACTATGAAAGTGGTTGACTTGCAAGGTCACAACACTTATAGACATCTAATTATCATCATCAAGCATTATTGGTAGCATCGTAAGATCATACAATGCACACTAGCATAACTATGTGGATATGAATATGATCTTTATCAGATAGAAATGTGGGAATCCCACCTAGGCATCAAAGACATGTAGGTCAAGATGACTAATGCAGTGAGATTACCTAATTTTGATATGGTGAGATTATGCTTGTATCAAGACACATGAAAATCAGGATAGCTAGAAGCATGCACTCGCAAAACAGTCAAGGATAATACCTTGTCAATCCATAGTGTCAAGTAAGACCAGCATAAAGGCTCATGATAGTTAGGATCAACAAAATATACCCACAAGCAGATAAAGAAATAAAACATGTTCTTAGACCCTCAGTCTTCTAGCTATGCATCATCGAAAACTTCTCAGGGAGAGACCACTCATCAAAGAAATCCTAATAGACAGTACACAAAGAAAAATAAAGTCATCATATCGCCAGCGAGTTGATTGTTTAAGTGTGTGTGTGTTGGTCATAGAGTCAAACTCTGAGTATCATATCTACTTAGTGAGAAATATCACATCATACGAGACTGTTGGGTAAGACACCTGATAAGTGTTAAGAAACACTCGACGCAAGGGTAGTGTTGAAAAACACAGTTTGGGGTGGTGTTGAAAAACACCTATTGTGAAATGCTCCAAGAGACAAACATACCTAAAAGGCCTATGCTAATAGTTATGCCCCCTAGACAAAGACAAAGACCAATTCCAGACTAAGCCAAATAAGGTCAAGGCATGATGGGAAGTGGCTAAGTGTCGAGAACGTATGCTAACAAATAGGAGTGCAAAAGCCTCAAGTAGCGCCTGTTTCTAGGTTTTCACCACTTGGATTCTTTTTCCATTTTTTCATTTTTTGGATTTTTTGCTTCCAAGGCGCCTGTTTCCAGGTTTTTACCGAGGCACTTTTTTCTATTTTTTGATTTTTTTGTATTTTTTCAAGACTTTTTATACTTTTTAGGATTTTTTCAGCATCATATATCAATTTTTTTGGTATTTTTTTAGGACCAATAAGATATATACAAAGGATGCCCCTAGACAGAAATGAGCATCAAGGATAGAACTTCTTGAGGTGCACAATGTTGATGGGATCAGGGAGCTATTCTCCATCGGGATCAGACAATAAATATGCACCGGTACCAAAAGCAGCTGTGATGACATATGGTCCAAGCCAGTTAGATTCAAACTTGTCCTTTTGCTCTCTATTCTGTTGGTTCTTAGGGTTCTCTCGCAAAACAAGATCACCTATTTGAAATTCTCTAGGGTGAACCTTCTTGTTGGATGCCTTGGACATACGCTTCTAGTACACCCTCATATGATCAAAGGAATCCTTACGCTTCTCATCTATAAGTTCTAGTTCCTGTAACCTCATGGCGCGGTAATCCTCATCTGTAATCAAACCTTTGAGTGAGACTCTAAGTGATGATATCTTGACTTCTAAAGGCAATACCACTTCAGCACCATAGGTGAGAGAAAAAGGAGTGGCTCCTGTAGGTGTGCAAATGCTTGTTCTATAAGCCCATAGTGCTTGATTGATTTGTAAGTGCCAATCCCTACCATTCTTGTGCACTGTCCTATAAAGAATTTTAAGAATGGTTTTTTTAGAGGCTTCTGCCTATCCGTTTCCCTGTGGAAAATAGATGGAGGACCAATGTTTCTTGATTTTAGACTTTTTGCATAAATGCTTTAGGTCCTTATTCTTGAATTGACTGTCGTTATCAGTGATAATCTCAGAAGGCACTCCAAATCGGCAAATAATATGATTCAAGATGAACAAAGAGATAGTCTTTCCTGAAGCAATAGAAAGTGGCATAGCTTCCACCCATTTTGTGAAGTAGTCAGTGGCAGTAATAATGAACTTATGTCCACCTGATGAGTTGGGATGAATCTACCCAACTAGATCAAAGGCCTAGCACTGAAATGGCCAATGAGAAACAGAAGGGATCAGCTCCCTACCTAGAGCATGAATCAAGTTTCCATGTTTCTGACATTTTTCACATGACTTAGCAAAGGTGACTGTGTCTATCTGCATTGTGGGCCAATAATATCCCTCCCTAAGCAACCTTCGGGCCATGGCAAGACCATTAGAATGTCCACCGCAAATGCCCTCGTGGATGTCAACTAACGCTTGGTTGGATTCCTCCTTTTCCAAGCACCTAAGGAGCGTCCCATCTAAAACCCTCCTATATAAATCACCAGAGATGAGGGTGTGGCTAGAGGTGTTATGAATGAGGTTTTGGTGTTCAAAGTGGTTGAATGTGTCGAGGATGATGCCATCATGAAGATATGAATAGATAACACCATATCGGGAAGATTCGTGTGTAACAATGGTACAAATGACATGGCTTTCAGATGAGTCAAAGATGGGATGGTGTAGCTCTTCCACCAGGAATTCAAATTTGGATTCATGTGTCTCCAACTGAAGAAGGGAAGCTAATGTGGCCATGGCATCTGCAGCTTTGTTCTCTATCCTAGAGATCTGTTGAAATGTCACAAAGGTGAAATAGCGTCTCAAAGAATCAACCATCTTTTTGTAGGGTATCAATTTATCATCCTTGGTTTGATACTCCTCATTGACCTGGTTGATGATTAACTAGGAATCCCCAAAGACATGTAACTCTATGATGTTCCATTCTATAGCCATTCTCAAGCCATTGGTTAAAGCTTCATATTCTGCAATATTATTCGTACATGGGAATAAAAGTTTTTAAGACTTTGGAATATTGTACCCATGTGGAGAAATGAATAATACTCCAACACTTGATCCATTTTGCATGCGGGAACCATCAAAGAACATTGTCCAAGTGCGAGTAGTCATATACAAGATGTGTTAGTCTGGGAATTCCACTTGGACCGACATACTATCCTGAATTGGGAAATCAACTAATTGGTCAGCAATAGCTTTCCCTTTTATGGCCTTCCTTTCAACGTACTCTATGTCAAATTCAGTTAGGACCATCATCCATTTAGCAAGTCTACCCGTGAGGGCAGCCTTACTAAGCAAGTATTTAAGAGGATCAATTTTGGCAACCAAATGTATGGTATGAGCAAGCATGTAGTGGCGCAACTTTTGAGAAGAAAACACCACTGCAAGACAAGACTTCTCAATGTTATTGTAGTTGATCTCATAGGAGACTAGAGTATGGCTGATATAGTATATGGCCCATTCTTTCCTAGTATCATCTAATTGAGCCAACAATGCTCCCAGGGAAGTGTCTGTAGCTAAAATATATAGGATCAATGGTTTCCCAGGAATAGGAGGCATTAGGATCGGAGGATTAGCCAAGTATTGTTTGATCTGATCTAGGCTCTTTTGGCAATCCTCGTTCCAAACATAAGAAGCACCCTTATGTAATGTCTTGTTAAAGGGTTGTGCTCTATCTGCAAGCTGAGAAATAAACCTCCTAATCAATTGAAGATGTCCCTGAAGACTTCTCATTTGGCTGATATTTTGAGGAGGTGGCATATCTAGAATTGCTTGGACCTTTTCGGGATCAACCTCGATACCTTTTGCTGATATTATAAATCCTAAAAGTTTTCCTGAGGTGACACCAAATATGCACTTCTTTGGATTCAATCTAAGTTGAAACTGTTCCATGCGATCTAGAATTACTTCCAAATCATCGAGGTGTGTGTCCCATTTTCTTAATTTTGCTAGGGTATCATCCACATAATCTTCCATGTTTTTGTGCATCATATCTTGAAAGATAGTGGTCATAGCTCTTTGGTAGGTTTCTCCCACATTCTTTAATCCAAATGGCATGACGTTCCAACAATAGGTTTCCCATGCACATGTGAACTCTATTTTCTCTTGGTCTTCGGGAGCTATTTTGATTTGATTATATCCTGAGAAACCATCCATTAGAGAGTATATTTCATAGCCCGCTGTCATGTCCACTATCATGTCAATGTTTGGAAGTGGAAAATCATCCTTTGGGCATGCTTTGTTTAAATCTCTAAAATTTGTGCATACGCGAATGGACCCATCATGTTTGGAAACTGGTACTATGTTTGAGATCCATTCTACATAATCGATGGCTCTAATGAATCCAGCTCTCAAAAGTTTTTCTAATTCTGCTTTGACAAGGAGAGCTACATGTGGATGCATTTTTCTAAGTCTCTATTTCACTGGTTCGATGCCTGGAGCTATGGATAAGTGATGCATTATAAGATTTGTGTCAAGCCCTGGCATGTTTGAATAGGTCCATGCAAAATTAATTTTCTTTTTTTGTAAGAACTGTACATATGCCTTGGTCTCTTCTTCTGATAAAGATTGAGCAAGATGGACTATTTGAGGAGTTTCTTCTGTGTTCAAATTGACTAGCTTTGTTGGCTCAATCAATACTGATGATCTATCCTGGAAATAACTTAGCAAGTTATTAAGTACCCCATCCTTAGGCACCTCAAAGAGGTTTTCACCCTTGGATACATCATTTCTTTTTACTATTTTTGGCTCTGATACTGCCACAAATTGGTTTTCGCCATCAGACCTATTTTTCTTTTTTTCTTTCTCTTTTATTTTTAGACTGAGGTACTTAATATCAAGCTCTATCATGCTGGTTGTTGGTTCACTGGTGGAAGAAGCCATGGGTTCAAGAGCATTCAGATAGTAGACAATTTCATAACCATTCTGAAAAGTGAGGAATATAGGCTCTTGATGGCATTGAGACCAGTTAATTAGGTCAAAGTGAACAAGGGGTAGGTCAATGACTGGTTCAATGTTATTTATGTGAAAGGTGTCATCTCTGGTGACCATACAATCAGGATTCATCAAGTCTTCTCCTAAGATACCCGAACTAGGATTCATCCTACCAAATGAAGCATTGTCCACTAAGGCAATTTGAGGAGTGCAATCCTCTAGTCCTACACTAAGCTCGTTGGCCGCATCGGGTTGGGTACTATAAGCATGGACAATATCTATGTCCAAATCAACTGTTGCATCTGAAAGTGAGTCCCATTCATATTCATGGGAGTCTGTGTCTGAGTCATCATTTGGGCCTCGTGATGTAGAAGCCTCAAGGTTAGGAAGGGTTTCCCCCTCTCTAGTGCTTGCATTGGTACTATCTGTCGCAGCTAGGATAGCAACACTTTCCATTATCGATCTAGCAGTCATATAGTCACTATCTGTCGCAATTGGGATAGTAGGACTATCAAGTATCAAATCTATGGAATCTCCCCAAAGGAGATTTTTTGAGGGCACCCAATCATCAGACACATCTTGTTGATTAGAAAGATCAGGCGTATAGTCTGAGCCACTGTCACTGTCTGTTGTAGCTGGGACAAGGACACCTTTCTTCTTCTTATTTTCAAAACCTAAGCCAACCGTGGACTTATTCTTTCATCCAAAAAGAGCATGATCAAGAGGCTTAGCTTTAGCATCCAGCCTATGACTAAGGGGACCATATCCAGGATAACCCATATTCTTAACCATTGTATACCCTCTCCCATAAGCTTCAGGTGAAGGAGAAAAATTCTCATTGTGTTTGTATTTTTCCTCGTGATAATCCAGTCCCTTATGGAAACTTCCTCTTTCTCTTCCTAAATAGGGACCGAAGACTCAACAAATTTTCCAAATAATGTCATTGCTGATGACGAAGGCTTCATATTTGGTGATGGTCTCCCATAAGACCTAGGAGAGATTGGCATGTTTGTAAAAGAATCAATTTTATAATCTCCCATCCCAAGATCTATGGTCTTAAACTTCTGCTTGCATTGTTCAAGTGAACTACTAGGACTATCAGCTTCCCTATTCAAAGGTACATGTGATCCAGCAGAAATGTTATTAACTGACAAAGCACTATCTCTAGGTATGCAAATTTCTACACCATTATGGGGAAATTGAACACACTGGTGATATGTTGATGGGACTGCTTGCATTTCATGAATCCATGGCCTACCTAGCAAAATGTTGTAGGCTAAAGGTCCAACATCAACAATTTGAAATAAGATATCCTTTTCTACTGGACCAATACGAATAGGCAAAATGGCCAATCCCTTAGAACTTCTTTCTGCTTCATCATATGCCTTGATTGTGATCTTTTTCCTTGTGTCAATGACGTTCTTAGAATATCCTAGAGCCAGCAACAAACTCATGGTACAAATATTGAGCCCCGCACCCCCATCTATCAGTACATGTCTGACATGGGTTTTATGAATCATGACTTCGATGTGTAAGGCCAAGTTATGTGGGTGACTGATGGATTTTTCATCTTCTTCTGAGAAGGTGAGGTAATGAGGGCTAGCCAAATGGTTGACCATATTCTAGAATTGATCAATATCTAAGTTGTTAGGGACACTGGCTGCTCGCAAAGCATCTTTAAGGACACACTTATGCTTAGGGGACAATTCTAAAAGCTCAAAAATGGATATCTGCACAGGTGTACGTTGTAATTGGTCAATAAGATTATAATTGGAATCAAGACCAACAGTAGATTTGGGAGGAATGCCTTTGGACATGGGCTGCTTAGACTTGCTAGTGCTAGGACCTCTGATAATAATGGGTGCTTGGGCCTGACCTCTAGTGACAGCATTGAGGGACTGGGGCATTCTTCGTGAGTGAGGGCCTCTTATCACCATAGCAGGTCTTTCATCAGTCATAGGAGTTGAGTCCACATCATATCCATAAGGATCTTTCTCTCTCATCATGTTGATGTTATCGTCAGCCACTTCAAGCATGTTAATCACATTTTTAGCATTTGTGTATGTATAGTTGATAGCAACCTTACCATGCTTGTTAGAATTTTCCCCTTTTTCATATTTGGGCAAGGGTTCCTTAAAAGCCTTATGATCTGCGTTAGTGGTTAAACCATCAACTTGTAATTGTCCTTTTTCAATAAGGTCTTGGACAAGATGCTTGAGTTTAAAACAATTTTCTATGTCATGTCCAATCCCATTATAGAAAATGCAAAAAGCCTTCGCATCCCACCAATGAGGTAAAGGATCCGACATATGATTTTTTGTAGGATCCTATGGGTGTGCCAAATTATGAGCAACTAATGTCTTAAAAACATCTGCATAAGATTCTCCCAATTTGGTAAATTATCTCTTCTCTATTTTAGATCTCCTTTGATACTTAGGTTTGTCTTGTTGTGTTGAAGACGTTTGAAACTTCATAGCTTGAATTGCATGAGAGAGGTTAAGAACTCTTTCATTTTTGGGTTGAGATGAGTCAACAACTCCATCATTGACCACTTGCTTGTTTTTGTTCCAATAGGAGTTCTTTTTATCCTTGTTACCATTAGTATTATTATTTTGGCTATTGTTGTTATTTGTTGGTTTAGCGAAAATTCCTTGTTCTTTTAGGACATCTTCAATGCGACATGCCACCTCTACCATAGTATCAAAGGAATTAAATGGGATTTTCTTGACTTCATATCTTAGTTCTAGTATTAGATTGCTCACAATGATATCAATTCTCTCCTCCTCAAGAATTGTCCTTGGGTATTTTGAACACAATCACCTCCATCGTTGTAAAAATGTGACAAAAGATTCTCCTTGATTTTGCTTGAGTTTGGACAAATCAAGCATTGTGACCGACCTCGATAAGTTGTAAGCAAAATGCTGAACAAACCTTTGGACAAGTTCTTTAAATGTCTTTACTGGAGGGGAAAGGTTGGTGAACCACTCCATGGCTTGACCTTTTAAACTCCTTGGGAATAATCTCATCAAGTAGGAGTCTTCATGGTGAAAGGAGAAGCTCATTATGTAGAACTATCGAACATGGTCGTGAGGGTCACTAGTGCCATCATATTTGTCATATGCTGGGAACTCAACTTTCTTAGGGAATTCTACCATCACCACACTTTTGTCAATGGGGTTAGGACATATGGAGTCCAAATGAAACATGCTCTTGGGAGCCTTCATCCTATCTATATCCTTTTGCATTTGTAAGATCACCTCATTAGTTGAAGGGCTCTGTCTCTTGATCTTTTGGTGAACATCAAAATTATATGGAACTTTAGCGCCTTTGTTAATAAGACTTTCCAAGAATTGGTCTTTATTTTGTTCCACATATTGCTCCACATATGCTTGAAAGGATGGTTCTTGTTGCATAGTCATGAAATCCATATGATAAAATTTAGCATAACTTCCTCCATGTTGTGAGCCATGATGTGCTCATTGGGAGGGTTTCTTTGAATATCTATGAGATGACTGTCTCTTATGATGGTCATATCTTGAAACCCTTCTTCCTCTAGGACTTGGGGATCGTGAGGGCATCCTTGATCTTCTTCTAGGACTGGGCGAAGGGGTAGATGGGGGTGAGTTGGTCCCACTATTGGTTCCCCTCCCATTGAATCAGCTTTGGAGTTGTTGTGCGTAGAGTCTATCTTCTTCTTCTTGGGTGACTCTTTTCTTTATATCCAACAACGCACGTTCCTCTTCTTCTAGTAGTCTGAATTTTTCTTTTTTAGCAGCTTGTTCATCCAAATAGGCTTGCTTCTCTCTCTCAATGCTTCTCAATCTTGTATTTGCATATCAAGAGGTGTCTTTAAGTGGGGAGGATGGTCTCGAATGCCTTATAGCATTAGCTACATTTATGTGGTGATCACTAGATTCATTTTTCTGATCTTCGTGTTGTGACTTTGAATTTGAGTGAGCTTGCTTATGATGTCTCTCAGCTCATTGGTGAGCATCAAAATACCTCGTGTTGTTGGGAGGTGACCCGGGTGGACTAGCATGAGAAGAACCACCATACTCTCTTCTATGTCATTGGAAGATATCCTCAAGAGTTTGATTCATGGCTTCTCTTTGTTGTCGGGTGAAAGTATAACTCATGTCCATACTTGATGAAAGTGGTACAAAAGAGGTGCTCACTTCACTAGGATTAGCTCCTGGATTAAAACAAACCTCAGATTCACTCTTAGGAGATTGATCAAAAAGGGGTCCTTTTCCCTTATGTTGTCGACGAGTCTTGATGGGTGGTAACTGGCTAAAGGCAACAGGGGGTCGCTTCCCTTGATTGACTTGATACCTTGTCGTAACTGACATGAAAGAAAGATACTCTTAATGATAAGGTGACCTCTCAAAGTGTCAGCGCCAAACTAGGATAATCAAAGTCCTCTATTGTCCAAAGAGAAATGAGAAAAAAAAAAGGGGTTTTACCAACACTGTCAAAGAGGTGCTTCAAATCAAAGGGTGACTACCCTTGCACTTTTGAACCAGGAGGTTGGACTAGGCCAAAATATAGTTGAAATTGAGATTTAAATGAAAGCGATTCAGACAATAAGAGCACTAAAATTTTCCAAGAATGTAGCTAAAAATCTTAGAGATGAACCTTGGCACCAAGAATGGCCTTCTAACTTGACAATTATTTCAAAGTGATTTCGTAAATCAAATGATGCTATCCCAGAGGACTAAAACTGGAAATTTAGAGTCAAGACAGGTCTCAAACGTCAGAGCAAGAAGCCTACTCTAAGACCTAACCTGATTAACAGCAACTAAAACTGACCAAATTGTAAGCACGACAGAAATTAACCAGGTGATATACTCCAAGCTACTGGGGTGATATACCTATAACCACGTGATACTTCACACTTAGCCAGGTGATATACCTCAGTACTGGTGGGTGATATACTCCAAGTAGGTCGGGTGATAGTCCGTTCAGGGTGAACTATCACACGATATTTCTCTTCAAAGCAGGCGATATTTTTAGCAAGCACAAAGTATCGCACGATATTTCACTTTACAGAGTGCGATACTGTTGCAGAATTTTTCAACTCTTTGACCAGAATTGTGTAAAATTTGCATTTTTGGGTCTGCTTGGTCAAAAAATTTTAGTCTGAGGGTTGATGTTTTCGATTTCAGTCACAATATCAGCAGAATTTTGGTAGGTTTGCAAACAGTGAGGGATCAAACATGTCTCAAGCACTTGAAACAAGGGCAAAAGCAACCTTGCCAAAACAAACACTTGTGATATCAGAATTGAAAAAGCACCCTATGAATGCTACCGATTGTTTGTATGTGAGAACATTTACACTGGCATCACACAACTGAAGACAATTCAAGCAAGTCTATCCTAAAAAGTCAAGGCTCAATACTTACCAACTTAGCCCACAAATTGGTGCCCCCTCGCCTCACACCAAGTGGTTACCCACAAGAGATGTTGGCTTTGTCATGGAAATGTCAAATGACACAACCAAAGGGACACATATGGTGAGTATCTTAAGGTGATCCAGGTAAACCACTTGAATCAATCCTTGCACTAAGAAGATAAGCGGATGAACAAGGTGGCTTTTATCTAATGGTTCTTAATAAAGATTTCTGTTCACAACACCCCTCTTGCTCCTCATAAAGGACTAGGACCTTGCGGCCTCAAGAGTACCTTAAGCATTCTTGTTCAATGTTTTCCCCATGGTCGCAATCCCATGAGCTACTCACATCAAACAAAGATAAGTGTTATGTCTACCAAGGTTTTTGGTGTCCTTGATAGCCTTGAGATTATAGTGAGTTGGAATCACTTGCCACCAAGGAAAATGATGATAAGGTTGTCCCCACTTGAGTCATTCTTCTTGATTGCTCAAGAGCAGGCCCGCTAAAGGATTCCTAAACTAAACAAAATGGATAATTTCTGAGGTTCAAGGTTTTTGGTTCACCTCAAGGGTGAAGAGCATACTCCCCTATCTCAAAAACTTCTCCCAAACACACCAAGCAAAGAGATTCAATTACTCCCTTGCTTCCAAAACCTTAAGATGGGTCAAGATTTTCTGATTCACCTAAAGGTAAAGAGCATACTTCTCCTACCACCTCAAAATCTCTTTCACAAGGTTTTAAAGATTCCTAATACAATTAGTGAATGCCACACTTAAAAGGAAAGCAAATAAACAAGCAAGATTTTTTTTTTATTTTTATGCTTGGGCAGCCCTACAAAAACTGTTAGAAGCCCTTTTTGATATGTGTTTTTAGCAAATTTCAAGCAATGAGAGCACCTACAAACACAACTTGTTAGACCAACAAGGTTAGAAAAATCAAAATCCAAATGTAAATATGCAATAAACTAATAGATTCAAGCTAAAAGATGCAGGTTAGACCTATCTAAACACAATAAAATAAAATAGAAAACTAAAATGATCAAATTCGAATGATAAAACTAGAAATGCAGGTCTCTATCAGATCAGGTGATATACTTCAGACTTCACCAGTATCGCGCGACACAGTTTCCTATAGTCGAGTGATATACCTCAGTCTGGGCGATACTCTTCACTATGGGCGGGTGATACTTCGCACGATGCCAGGTGATATACCTTAGTACTAGCAGGTGATTCTTCTCTCACGTGAAGTGTCACACCACTATACAAAGGTATATCACGTGATATTCCTGAGAAGTATCATGCGATACTCTGAGATAGAAAACCAGAACTACAAAATTTCTGAAAAATAATCTGAAAAATGATGAAAATGCAAATGAAACAAAAGATAAAGACTATCTACTCTGCCCCACGGTGGGTGCCAAAAATGTACACACTAAAATGGTGCACTTCTATGAACCATTACATGCAAGGTTGCTCAAGAATGAGGCCTCACAAAGCGGCTCATAGCTCTCTATGCATGGAGTTGCAAGGGACTATGATGTGTTTTCTCTCAGTTAGAGCTACAAGCTTGTGACCTTGCTAGTCAACCATACAATGAGAGATTCAAGTGAAGACAAGGGCAACAATGCCAATATCTCCAAGAATCAAATATGCAATGGAATGCAAATCTAAATGAGAATGCAATCGAAGCTATGAAAGGAAAGTACAATGCAACTAATCTATGAAAGGAAATAACAAGTGTTACAATGCCTCCTATTTAGACTATGTGAGCTTATTCTATTGCATAAAAGGAAACTAAGCTAATATGCCATGATCATGCAAACTAAGCAAAGGAAATATGTAACTAAATGATGTAATGAAATGAAGCAAGTCTTCAATATCTTCAAAAACTCCAAATGTACCTAAAACCTGCAGCATAACATTAGCATAAAAACATGGTATGCAAATGAAGGAGAGAGCTCTCCTTTTATAAGAAATGAGGTGAAATGGACCATGGAGATTAAGAGGCAAAAAGTCTTAATCAGTGGTGGAGCTTGAAAGAGGAGCAATCCATGTGCACAAGTATCCTCCAATAGGAAAATAAGAGTTGACTTTATGTCCATATGAGACAAAAAGTGCTTTTCTCCTTTTTATAAAATATGAATAATGCTTTATTTGTGCAACTTAGGATAAGAGGAAAAGTGGGGCTTTTTATTTAATCAAAAGGGGAGGAAATATTCCTTTTAATGAAATAAAGACTTAGGATAAATGGTTAGCCCAAGGACAAAAATCCAATATATGATCAAAATTAAGACTTGATCAAGAAATTGATAATGTTGAAAATATTGATTATTGATAAAAATGATTCAGGATTGATAAATTGAATAAATGGGGCCCAAAGTCTAGGCGACCATTTTTGGGTGCATACAGGTAAAAGCAAGGAAGTCGGTATAGTGTTCATGGATAATAATTTGACCATTTCCAAATCTGCAGAAAGTGGTCTCAGATCAAAGATCTTGTCGAGATGAACAAAAAAAACACATTGAATCTTGAAAAATGGAGTCACTCTTCTCAAGATACGGATGGTCAAAGTTTGGTCAAAGAAAGGAAGTCAGTATAGTTTTCATAATTAAAAATTTGACTGATTCCAAATCTTGTGAAAGTGGTCTCAAATCAATGATCTCGTCGAGATGAACCAAAACACACCTTGACTTTTGAAAAATGGAGCTTATCTTCTCAAGATATGGACGGTCAAAGTTTGGTCAAAGCAAGGAAGTCAGTACAGTGGTCATAGCTAAAAATTTGACCATCTGGTTAAAGTGGTCTCAAATCAAAGATATCGTCGAGATGAATAAAAAAACATCTTGAATCATGAATAATAGAGTCTCTCTTCTCATGATACGAATGGTCAAAATTTGGTCAAAGTAAGGAAGTCAGTATAGTGTTCGTATCTAAAAATTTAACCATTTCCAAATCTAGTGAAAGTGGTCTCAAATCAAAGATCTCATCGAGATGAAAAAAAAACACCTTGACTCTTGGAAAAAGGAGCCTCTGTTGTCAAGATACAGATGCTCAAAGTTTGGTCAAAGCAAGGAAGTCAATAGAGTGTTCATAGCTAAAAAATTAATTGTTTCTAAATCTAGTTAAAGTGTTCTCAAATGAAAGATCTTGTCAAGAAAAACCAAAAAACACCTTCAATCTTTAAAATTGGAGCCTCTCCTCTCAAGATACAAATGGTCAAAGTTTGGTCAAAGCAAGGAAGTCAATATAGTGTTCATAGCTAAAAATTTAACTATTTTCAAATGTGGTGAAAGTGGTCTCAAACCAAAGATCTCCGCGAGATGAACCAAAAAACACCTTGAATCTTGAAAAATGGAGCCTCTTGTCAAGATATAAAGTGTCAAAGTTTGGTCAAAGTAAGGAAGTCAGTATAGTGTTCATAGCTAAAAATTTGACAGTTTCCAAATCTCTTGAAAGTGGTCTCAAATCGAATATTAGGTCGCGATGAACTAAAAAACACCTTGAATCTTAAAAAATGTAGCCTCTTTTCTCAATATACAAATGGTCAAAGTTTGGTCAAAGCAAGGAAGTCAGAACGGTATTCATAGATAAAATTTGACTATTTCCAAATCTGGTGAAAGTGGTCTCAAATCAAAGATCTCGTCGAGATGAATAAAAAAACACCTTGAATGTTAAAAAATGGAGCCTCTCTTCTCATGATACAGATGGTCATAGTTTGGTGAAAGCAAGGAAGTCAGTACAGTGTACATAGCTAAAAATTTGATCATTTCCAAATCTGGTGAAATTAGTCTCAAATCAAAGATCTACTCTAGATGAACCAAAAAACACCTTGAATCTTGAAAAATGGAGCCTCTTGTCAAGATCCAAAGAGTCAAAGTTTGGTCAAAGTAAGGAAGTCGGTATAGTGTTCATAGCTAAAAATTTGATCATTTCCAAATGTGGTGAAAGTGGTCTCAAATCAAAGATCTCGTCGAGATGAACCAAAAAAGACCTTGAATCTTTAAAAATAGAGTTTCTCTTTTCAAGATACGGATGGTCAAAGTTTGGTCAAAGTAAGGAATTCAGTACAGTGTGCATAGCTAAAAATTTAACCATCTTCAAATTTGGTGAAAAAGGTCTCAAATTAAAAATCTCACCGAGATGAACCAAAAAATATCTTAAATCTTAAAAAATAGAGCCTCTCTTCTTAAGATACCAATAGTCAAAATTTGGTCAAAGCAAGGAAGTCAGTATAGTGTTCGTAGCTAAAAATTTGACCATTTCTAAATCTGGTTAAAGTGGTCTCAAATTGAAGATCTCATCGAGATAAACCAAAAAATATCTTGAATCTTAAAAAATAGAGCCTCTCTTCTCAAGATATAGACGATCGAAGTTTGGTGAAAGCAAGGAAGTCAGTACAGTGTTCACATCTAAAAATTTGACCATTTCCAAATCTAGTGAAAGTGGTCTCTAATCGATGATCTCATTGAGATGAACCAAAAAACACCTTGACTCTTGAAAAATGGAGTCTCTCTTCTCAAGATACAAAGGGTCAAAGTTTGGTCAAAGCAATGAAGTCAATGTAGTGTTCATAGCTAAAAATTTGACCATTTTCAAATGTGGTGAAAGTGGTCTAAAATAGAAGATCTCATCGCGATGAACCAAAAAACACCTTGAATTTTGAAAAATGGAGCCTCTCTTCTCAAGATACAGATGGTCAAAGTTTAGTCAAAGTAAGGAAGTCAGTACAATATTCGTAGCTAAAAATTTGATCATTTCCAAATTTGGGGAAAGTGGTCTCAAATCAAAGATTTTGTCGAGATGAATCAAAAGACACCTTGAATCTTGAAAAATAGAGCCTCTCTTCTAAAGATACAGATGGTCAAAGTTTGGTCAAAGCAAGGAAGTCAGTACAGTATTCGTAGCTAAAAATTTGATCGTTTCCAAATTTGGTGAAAGTGGTCTCAAATCAAAGATCTTATCGAGATGAACCAAAAAACACCTTGAATCTTGAAAAATGAAGCCTCTCTTCTGAAGATACACACTGTCAAAGTTTGGTCAAAGCAAGGAAGTCAGTACAATGTTGGTAGCTAAAAATTTGACCATTTCCAAATCATGTGAAATTGGTCTCAAATCAAAGATCTCATCGAGGTAAACCAAAAAACACCTTGAATCTAAAAAATCAAAGCCTCTCTTTTTAGTCGACGGATGGTGAAAGTTTGGTTAAAGCAAAGAAGTCACTACAGTGTTCATAGCTAAAAATTTGACCATTTCCAATTCTAGTGAATGTTGTTTCAAATAAAAGATCTCGTCAACACGAACCAAAAAAGACCTTGAATCTTAAAAAATAGAGCATCTCTTCTCAAGATACAGATGGTTAAAGTTTTGCCAAACCAAGGAAGTCAGTATAGTGTTCGTAGCTAAAACTTTGACCGTTTCCAAATCTAGTAAAAGTGGTCTCAAATACAAGATCTCCTCAAGATGAACCAAAAACACCTTGAATCTTAAAAAATGGAGCCTCTCTTCTCAAAATACGGAGGATCAAATTTTGGTCAAAGCAAGAAACTCGGTACAGTGTTCGTAGCTAAAAATTTGACCGTTTCCAAATATGGTGAAAGTGGTCTCAAATTGAAGATCTCGTCAAGATGAACCAAAAAACACCTTGAATCTTGAAAAATGGAGCCTCTCTTCTCAAGATACAGATAGTCAAAGTTTGGTCAAACCAAGGAAGTCAGTATAGTGTACGTAGCTAAAAATATGACCATTTCCAAATCTGGTGAAAGTGGTCTCAAATTGAAGATCTTGTCGAGATGAACTGAAAAACACCTTGAATCTTGAGAAATGGAGCCTTTCATCTCAAGATATTGATGGTCAATATTTGGTCAAAGCAAGGAAGTCAATATAGTGTTCGTAGCTAAAAATTTAAACATTTCCAAATCCTGCGAAAGTGCTCTCCAATCAAAGATCTTGTTGAGATAAACCAAAAAACACCTTGAATCTTGAAAACTAGAGGCTCTCTTCTCAAGATATGGATTGTCAAAGTTTGGTCAAACCAAAGAAGTCAATACAATGTTCGTTGCTAAAAATTTGACCGTTTCCAAATATGATGAAAGTACTCTCAAATCAAAGCGCTTGTCCAGATGAACCAAACAACACCTTGAATCTTAAAAAATAGAGCCTCTCTTCTCAAGATACAGACAGTCAAAATTTGGTCAAAGCAAGGAAGTCAGTATAGTGTTTGAAGATAAAAAATTGACCATTTCCAAATCTGGTGAAAGTGGTCTCAAATGGAAGATCACATCGAGATGAACTAAAAAACACCTTGAATCTTGTAAAATTGAGCCTCTTCTAAATATACAGAAGGTGAATGTTTGGTCAGAGTAAGAAAGTCAGTACAGTATTTGTAGATAAAATTTTGACCATTTCTAAATCTAGTCAAAGTTGTCTCAAATCGAAGATCTCGTCGAGATAAACTAAAAAAATACCCTAAATCTTAAAAAATGGAGCCTCTCTTCTCAAGATACAAAAGGTCAAAGTTTAGTCAAAGTAAGGAAGTCAGTACAATGTTCGTAAGTAAAAATTTGATGGTTTCCAAATATGGTAAAAGTGGTATACAATCAAAGATCTTGTTGAGATGAACCAAAAAACACCTTGAATTTTTAAAAAGGGAGTCTCTATTCTCAACATACGAATGGTCAAAATTTGGTCAAAGCAAGAAAGTTAGTATAGTATTTGTAGCTAAAAATTTGATCATTTCCAAATCTAGTGAAAGTGGTCTCAAATCGAAGATCTCGTCAAGATGAACCAAAAAAACCCTTGAATCTTAAAAAATGGAGTCTCTCTTCTCAATATACAGATGGTCAAAATTTTGTCAAACCAGGGATGGTGAAAGTGGTCTCAAATAAAAGATCTTGTCAAGATGAACCAAAAACACCTTAAATCTCAAAAAATAAAGCCTCTCTTTTGAACATACGGATGGTCAAATTTTGGTCAAACCAAGGAAGTCAGTATATTGTTTGTAGCCAAAAATTTGACCATTTCAAAATCTGGTGAAAGGGGTCTCAAATCGAAGAACTCATCAAGATGAACTAAACATCATATTGAATCTTGATAAATGGAGCATATCTTCTCAAGATACAGATGGTTAAAGTTTGGTCAAAGCAAGGAAGTCAGTACAAT
The DNA here is from genome assembly GCA_027943335.1 of Chamaecyparis obtusa. Classification (NCBI taxonomy): domain Eukaryota; kingdom Viridiplantae; phylum Streptophyta; class Pinopsida; order Cupressales; family Cupressaceae; genus Chamaecyparis; species Chamaecyparis obtusa. The sequence goes on along the minus strand of BSBK01000938.1, from coordinate 1,582,444 downwards.
ATTCGTAGATAAAAATTTTACCATTTCCAAATCTGGTGAAAGTGATCTCAAATCAAAGATTTCATCAAGATGAACCAAAAAACTCCTTGAATCTTTAAAAATGGTGCCTCTCTTCTCAATATATGTATGGTCAAAATTAGGTCAAAGAAAGGAAGTCAATAAAGTTTTCGTAGCTAAAAATTTGACTATTTCAAAATTTGGTAAAAGTGGTCTCAAATTGAAGATCTCCTCAACATGAACCAAAAAACACCTTGAATCTTGAAAAATTGAGCCTCTTCTAAAAATACACAAGGTCAAAGTTTATTTAAAATAAGAAATTCAGTACAGTATTCGTAGCTAAAATTTTGACCGTTTCTAAATTTGGTCAAAGTGGTCTCAAATCAAAAATCTCATCTAGATGAACAAAAAAAATATCTTGAATCTTGAAAAATGGAGCCTCTCTTCTCAAGATACGAATGGTCAAAGTTTGGTCAAAACAAGAAAGTAAATCAATGTTCGTAGGTAAAAATTTGACTATTTCCAAATCTTGTGAAAGTGGTATCAAATCAAAGATCTTGTTGATATGAACCAAAAAGCACCTTGAATATTGAAAAATGGAGCCTCTCTTCTCAAGGTATGGATGGTGAAAGTTTGCTAAAAGAAAAGAAGTTAGTACAACATTCATAGCTAAAAATTTGACCATTTCCAAATCTGATGAAAGTGGTCTCAAATCAAAGATCTCGTCTAGATGAACCAAAAAACACCTTGAATCTTGAAAAATGCAGCCTCTCTTCTCAAGATATGGACAGCCAAAGTTTGGTCAAAGGAAGGAAGTGAGTATGGTGTTCGTTGCTAAAAATTTGACAATTCCAAATCTGGTGAAAGTAGTCTCAAATCGAAGATCTTGTCGGGATGAACTAAAAATCATATTCAATCTTGAAAAATAGAGCATCTCTTCTCAAGATACGGATGGTTAAAGTTTGGTTAAAGCAAGGAATTCAGTACAGTGTTCGTACCTAAAAATTTGACTGTTTACAAATCTGGTGAATGTGGTCTCAAACCAAAGATCTAATTGAGATGAACCAAAAAACACCTTGAATCTTGAAAAATGGAGCCTCTCTTCACAAGATACAGATGGTCAAAGTTTGGTCAAATTAAGGAAGTCAGTACAATGTTTGTAGCTAAAAATTTGACCGTTTCCAAATTTGGTGAAAGTGGTCTCAAAGGAAAGATCTCATCGATATGAAGCAAAGAATACCTTAAATCTTGACAAATGGAGCCTCTCTTTTTAAGATATAGATAGTCAAAGATTGGTCAAAGAAAGGATGTTAGTAAAGTATTCGTAGCTAAAAATTTGACCAGTTCCAAATATGGTGAAAATGGTCTCAAATCAAAGATCTCGTTGAGATGAACTAAAAAACACCTTGAATCTTAAAAAATTGAGCCTCCCTTCTCAAGATATGAATGGTCAAAGTTTGGTCAAAGCAAGGAAGTCAGTACAGTATTCGTAGCTAAATATTTGACCATTTCCAAATCTGGTGAAAGTTTTCTCAAATCAAAGATCTCATTGAGATGAACCAAAAAACACCTTAAATCTTAAAAAATGGAGCCTCTCTTCTCAAAATACGGAAGGTGAAAGTTTGGTCAAAGCAATCAAGTCAGTACAATGTTCATAGCTAAAAATTTGACCATTTCCAAATTTGGTGTTAGTGGTCTGAAATTGAAGATCTCATCGAGATGAACCAAAAAACACCTTGAATCTTAAAAAATAGAGTCTCTCTTCTCAAGATACGGACAGTCAATGTTTGGTCAAAGCAACGAAGTCAGTACAATGTTCATAGCTAAAAATTGGACCATTTTCAAATCTGGTGAAAGTGATCTCAAATCAAAGATCTCATCGAGATAAATGAAAAAAACACCTTGAATCTTGAAAAATAGAGCTTATCTTCTCAATATAAAGACGGTCAAAATTTGGACAAACTAACGAAGTCAGTACAGTGTTTGTAGCTAAAAAATTGACTAATTCTAAATCTAGTGAAAGTGGTCTCAAATCAAAGATCTCATCAAGATAAACCAAAAAACACCTTGAATCTTGAATAATAGAGCCTCTCTTCTCAAGATACAGATGGTCAAAGTTGGGTCAAATCAAGGATGTAAGTAAAATGTTTGTAGCTAAAAATTTTACCATTTTCAAATCTAGTGAAAGTGGTCTCAAATTGAAGATCTTGTTGAGATGAATTAAAAAACATCTTGAATCTTGAAAAACAAAACCTCTCTTCTCAAGATATAGACAGTCAAAGTTTTGTCAAAGCAAGGAAGTCAATATAGTGTTCGTAGCTAAAAATTTGATAGTTTACAAATTTGGTAAAATTGGTCTCAAATTGAAGATCTCATCGAGATGAACCAAAAAATAAATTAAATCTTAAAAAATAGAGCCTCTCTTCTCAAAATACAGACGGTCAAAGTTTGGTCAAAGCAAGGAAGTCTGTACTGTGTTCGTAGTTAAAAATTTGACTGTTTTCAAATCCAGCGAAAGTGGTCTCAAATCGAAGATCTAGTCGAGATGAACCAAAAAAAACCTTTAATCCTGTAAAAGGAAGCCTTGCTTCTCAAGATACAGACAGTTAAAGTTTGGTCAAAGCAAGGAAGTCAATAAAGTTTTTGTAGCTAAAAATTTGACCATTTTGCAATTTGGTGAAAGTGGTCTCAAATCAAAGATCTCATTGAGATGAACCAAAAAACACCTTGAATACTCAAAAATGGAGCCTCTCTTCTCAAGATATAGACGGCCAAAGTTTGGTCAAAGCAAGGAAGTTAGTATAGTGTTCGTAGCTTAAAATTTGACCGTTTCCAAATCTGGTGAAAGTAGTCTCAAATCAAAGATCTTGTCGAGATGAACAAAAAAACAAATTGAATCTTGAAAAATAAAACTTGTCTTCTCAAGATACAAACTGTCAGAGTTTGGTCAAAGCAAGGAAGTTAGTAAAGTATTCGTAACTAAAAATTTGACCATTTCCAAATCTGGTGAAAGTGGCCTCAAATCGAAGATCTCGTTGAGCTAAACCAAAAAATACCTTGAATCTTGAAAAATAAAACCTCTTTTCTGAAGATACAGACAGTCAAAGTTTGATCAAAGTAAGGAAGTCAGTACAATGTTTGTAGCTAAATAACAAAAAATACCTTGATTCTTGAAAAATGGAGCCTCTCTTCTCAAGATACAAATAGTCAAAGTTTAGTAAAGCAAGGAAGTCGATACAGTGTTCGCAGCTAAAAATTTTACCATTTCCAAATCTGGTAACAGTGGTCTCAAAGTGAAGATCTAGTCGAGATGTACCAAAAAACACCTTAAATCTTAAAAAATGGAGCCTCTCTTTTCAAGATATAGATGGTCAAAGTTTGGTCAAACCAAGGAAGTCAGTACAATGTTCGTAGCTAAAAATTTAAATATTTCCAAATTTGGTGAAAGTGGTCTCAAATGGAAGATCTCATCGAGATGAACCAAAAAGTACCTTGAATCCTTAAAAATTGAGCCTCTCTTCCCAAGATATAGATGGTCAAAATTTGGTCAAAAAAAGGAAGTAATTATAGTGTTCGTAGCCAAAAATTTGACCATTTCCAAATCTGGTGAAAGTGGACTCAAATTGGAGATCTCATCAAGATGAACCCCAAAACACCTTGAATCTTGAAAAATGGAGCCTCTCTGCTCAAGAAATAGAAAATCAAAGTTTGGTCAAAGTGAGGAAGTCAGTACAGTGTTCGTAGCTAAAAATTTGACCGTTTCCAAATCTGATGAAATTGGTCTCAAATCAAAAATCTTGTCGAGATGAATAAAAAAACACCTTGAATCTTGAAAAATGAAGCCTCTCTTCTTTAGATACGGACGGTCAAAGTTTGGTTAAAGCAAAGAAGTCAGTACAGTGTTCATAGCTAAAATTTGACCATCTCTAAATTTGGTAAAACTGGTTTCAAATCGAAGATCTCGTCGACATGAACCAAAAACACCTTGAATCTTAAAAAATGGAGCCTCTCTTTTGAAGATAGAGATAGTAAAAGTTTGGTCAAAATAATGACGTCAGTACAGTGTTTGTAGCTAAAAATTTGACCATTTCCAAATATAGTGAAAATGGTCTGAAATCGAAGATCTCGTCAAGATGAACCAAAAAACATATTAAATCTTAAAAAATAAGGCTTATCTTCTCAACATACAAATGGTCAAAGTTTGGTTAAAGCAAGGAAGTCTATATAGTGTTCGTAGCTAAATATTTGACAATTTCAAAATCTGGTGAAAGTGGTCTCAAATCAAAGATCTCATCGAGATGAACCAAAAAATAACTTGAATTTTGAAAAATAGAGCCTCTCTTCTCAAGATACAGATAGTTAAAGTTTGGTCAAAGCAAGTAAGTCAGTACAATATTCGTAGCTAGAAATTTGACCGTTTCTAAATTTGGTGAAAGTGGTCTCAAATTGAAGATCTCGTCGAGATGAACCAAAAGACACCTTGAATCTTAAAAAATGGAGCCTCTCTTCTCAAGATACGGTCCATCCAAGTTTGGTCAAAGAAAGGAAGTCAGTATAGTGTTCATAGCTAAAAATTTTATTATTTATAAATCAAGTTAAAGTCATCTCAAATTGAAGATCTCATCGAGATGAACTAAAAAATACCTTGAATCTTAAAAAATGGAGCCTCTCTTCTCAAGATACAAATGGTCAAAGTTTGGTGAAAGCATGGAAGTCAATACAGTGTTTGTAGCTAAAAGTTTGACCATTTCCAAATTTGGTGAAGGTGATCTCAAATCAAAGATCTCGTTGAGATGAACCAAAAAACTACTTGAATTTTGAAAAATAGAGTCTCTCCTCTCAAGATACAAAGGGTTAATATTTGATCAAAGAAAGGAAGTTAGTACCATGTTCATAGTTAAAAATTTAACAATTTCCAAATTTGGTGAAAGTGGTCTCAAACCAAAGACCTTGGCGAGAAGAACCAAAAAACACCTTGAATCTTAAAAAATGAAGCCTCTCTTCTCAAGATATAGATGGTCAAAATTTGGTCAAAGCATGGAAGTTAGTACAGTATTTGTAGCAAAACATTTGACTATTTTCAAATCTTGTGAAACTGGTCTCAAATCGAAGATCTCATCAAGATGAACTAAAATACAATTTTAATCTTAAAAAATTCATCCTCTCTTATCAAGATATAGATGGTCAAAGTTTGGTTAAAGTAAGGAAGTCAGTAGAGAGTTCGTAGCTAAAATTTTCATAATTTCCAAAACTAGTTAAAGTGGTCTCAAATCGAAGATCTCGTCGAGATAAACCCAAAAACAACTTGAATCTTGAAAAATAGAGCCTCCCTTCTCAAGATAAGTGTCAAAGTTTGGTCAAAGTGATGAAGTCAGTAGAGTGTCCGTAGATAAAAAATTGACCATTTCCAAATCTAGTGAAATTAGTCTCGAATCAAAGATCTCGTCAAGATGAACAAAAAAACAACTTGAATATTGAAAAATGAAGCCTCTCTTCTCAACATATAGATGGTCAAAATTTGGTCAAAGTAAGGAAGTCAGTACATTATTTGTAGCTGAAAATTTGAGAGTTTCCAAATCTGGTGAAAGTGGTCTCAAATCAAAGATCTCATCGAGATAGACCAAAAAACACCTTGAATCTTCAAAAATGGAGCTTCTCTTTTGAAGATACAAACGGTTAAATTTTAGTCAAAGCAAGGAAGCCAGTACATTGTTTTTAGCTAAAACTTTTACCATTTTCAAATCTGGTGAAAGTGGTCTCAAAGAGAAGATCTCCTCGAGATGAACCAAAAACACCTTGAATCTTGAATAATGGAGCCTCTCTTTTCAAGATATTGATGGTCAAAAGTTGGTCAAAGAAGGGAAGTCAGTACACTGTTCATAGATAAAAATTTGACCATTTTCAAATATGGTGAAAATGGTTTCAAATCGAAGATCTCGTCGAGATGAATCAAACAACACCTTGAATCTTGAAAAACTGAGCCTCTCTTCTCAAGATACAGATGGTCAAAGTTTGGTTAAAGCAACGAAGTCAGTATAGTGTTCGTAGCTAAATATTTGACCATTTCCAAATTTGGTGAAAGTGGTCTCAAATCGAAGATCACATCAAGATAACCAAAAAACACCTTGAATCTTGAAAAATAGAGCCTCTCTTCTCAAGATACAAACAGTCAAAGTTTGGTCAAAGCAAGGAAGTCAATACAATTTTCGTAGCTAAAAATTTGACACTTTACAAATTTGGTGAAAGTGGTCTCAAATTGAAGATCTCGTCGAGATGAACCAAAAAACACCTTGAGTCTTAAAAAATGGAGCCTCTGTTCTCAAGATACAGACTGTCAAAGTTTAGTCGAAGCAAGGAAGTCAATACAGTGTTTGTAGCTAAAAATTTGATAGTTTTCAAATCTGTTGAAATTGGTCTCAAATCAAAGATCTTGTCGAGATGAACCAAAAAACAACTTGAATCTTGAAAAATGGAGACTCTCTTCTCAAGATACGTACGGTCAAGGTTTGGTCAAAGCAAAGAAGTCATTACATTGTTCGTAGCTAAAAATTTAACCATTTCCAAATCTGGTGAAAGTGGTCTTAAATCAAAGATCTCATTGACATAAACTAAAAAACACCTTGAATCTTGAAAAATGGAACATCTCTTCTCAAGATACAAATGGTCAAAGTTTGGTCAAAGTAAGGAAGTCAGTACAGTATTTGTAGCTAAAACTTTGACCATTTCCAAATTTGGTGAAAACGGTATCAAATCGAAGATCTCATCGAGATAAACTTCAAACCACCTTGATTCTTGAAAAATAGAGCTTATTTTCTCAAGATATGGACGATCAACATTTGGTCAAAGCAAGGAAGTTAGTACAATGTTCATAGCTAAAAATTTGACCATTTCTAAATATGGTGAAAGTGGTCTCAAATCAAAGATCTCGTCGAGATGAACCAAAAAATACCTTGAATTTTGAAAAATAGAGTCACTCTTCTCAAGATATGGACGTTCAAAGTTTGGTTAAAGAAAAGAAATCAGTACAATGTTCAAAGTAAGGAGCCTCTCTTCTCAAGATATAGATGGTCAAAGTAAGGAAGTTAGTACAGTGTTCGTAGATAAAAATTTGACCGTTTCCAAATCTAGTGAAAGTGATCTCAAATCGAAGATCTCGTCAAGATGAACCAAAAAACACATTGAATCTTGAAAAATGGAGCCTCTCTTCTCAAGATACGGGCATTTAAAATTTGGTCAAAGCAAGGAAGTCAATATAGTATTCATCGCTAAAACATTGACCATTTCCAACTTTGGTGAAAACATTATCAAATTGAAGATCTCGTCGAGATGAACCAAAAACCACCTTGAATCTTAAAAATAGAGCCTATTTTCTCAAGATATGGATAGTCAAAGTTTCATCAAAGCAAAGAATTTAGTACAATGTTCATAGCTAAAAATGTGACCATTTCTAAATTTGGTGAAAGTCTTCTCAAATCAAAGATCTCATCGAGATGAACCAAAAAATACCTTGAATTTTGAAATATAGAGTCTCTCTTCTCAAGATATGGATGGTCAAAGTTTTGTCAAATAAAGGAAGTCTGTACAATGTTCGTAGCTAAAAATTTGACCATTTCCAAATCTGGTGAAAGTGGTCTCAAATTGAAGATCTCGTCGAGATGAACCAAAAAATATCTTGAATATTAAAAAATAAAGCATCTATTCTCAAGATATAAATGGTCAAAGTTTGGTCTAAGCAAGGAAGTCAGTATAATGTTTGTAGCTAAAAATTTGAACATTTCCAAATCTAGTGAAAGTGGTCTGAAATCAAAGATCTCAACAAGATGAACCAATAAACACTTTAAATCTTGAAAAATAGAGCCTCTCTTCTCAAGATACACATGGTCAAAGTTTGGTCAAAGCAAGGAAATCAGTACAGAGTTCGTAGCTAAAATTTTGACCATTTTCAAATCTGGTGAAAGTGGTCTCGTCGATATGAACCAAAAAACACCGTGAATCTTGAAAAATGGAGCCTCTCTTTTCAAAATATAGACTGTCAAAGTTGGGTCAAAGCAAAGAATTCAGTACAATGTTCGTAGCTAAAAATTTCACCATTTCCAAATCTGGTGAAAGTGGCCTCAAATCAAAGATCTCGTCGAGATGAACCAAAAAACATGTTTAATCTTAAAAAATGAAGCCTCTCTTCTCAAGATATAGGTAGTCAAAGTTTGGTCAAACTAAGGAGGTCAGTACTGTCATCGTAGCTAAAAATTTGACCATTTCCAAATCTGGTGAAAGTGGTCTCAAATCAAAGATCTCGTCGAGATGAATGAAAAAATAGCTTGAATCTTGAAAAATGAAGCCTCTCTTCTCAAAATACGGACGGTCAAAGTTTGGTCAAAGAAAGGAAGTCAGTACAGTGTTCGTAGCTAAAAATTTGACCATCTCAAAATTTGGTGAAAATGGTCTCAAATCGAAGATCTCGTTGACATGAACAAAAAAACACTTTGAATCTTGAAAAATGGAGCCTCTCTTCTGAAGATACAGATAGTTAAAGTTTGGTCAAAGCAAAGACGTCGGTACAGTGTTTGTAGCTAAAAATTTGACCATTTCCAAATATGGTGAAAATGGTCTAAAATTGAAGATCTCATTGAGATGAACCAAAAAACATCTTAAATCTTGAAAAACAAGGCTTCTCTTCTCAACATACAAACGGTTAAAGCTTTGTTAAAGCAAGGAAGTCTGTACAGTGTTCGTAGCTAAATATTTGACCATTTCAAAATTTGGTGAAAGTGGTCTCAAATCAAAGATCTCGTTGAGATAAACTACAACAAAATTTCAATCTTGAAAAATAGAGCCTCTCTTCTCAAGATATAGACGGTTAAAGTTTGGTCAAAGCAAGGAAGTTAGTACAATATTTGTAGCTAAAAATTTGACCCTTTCCACATTTGGTGAAAGTGGTCTCAAATTGAAGATCTCGACGAGATGAACCAAAAGACAACTTGAATCTTGAAAAATAGAGCCTCTCTTCTCAAGATACGGCGCATCCATGTTTGGTCAAAGAAAGGAAGCCAGTATAGTGTTCGTAGCTAAAAATTTGACTATTTCCAAATCTGGTGAAAGTGGTCTCAAATTGAAGATTTCATCGAGATGAACCAAAAAACACCTTGAATCTTGAAAAATGGAGCCTCTCTTCTCAAGATACAAATGGTCAAAGTTTGGTCAAAGCAAGGAAGTCAATACAGTGTTTGTAGCTAAAAATTTTACCGTTTCTAAATCTGGTGAAAGTGGTCTCAAATAAAAAACTTGTCGAGATGAACCAAAAAACAACTTGAATCTTGAAAAATGAAGCTGCTCTTCTTGAGATACGTATGGTCAAAGTTTGGTCAAAGTAAGGAGGTGATTACAGTGTTCATAGCTAAACATTTAACCATTTCCAAATCTGATGAAAGTGGTCTCAAATCAAAGATCTCATCGAGATGAACCAAAAAACTACTTAAATTTTGAAAAATAGTGTCTCTCCTCTCAAGATACAGAGGGTTAATGTTTGGTCAAAGAAAGGAAGTCAGTACCGTGTTCGTAGTTAAAAATTTGACCATTTCCAAATCTGATGAAAGTGGTCTCAAATCGAAGACCTCAGCCAGAAGAACCAAAAAACACCTTGAATCTTGAAAAATGGAGCCTCTCTTCTCAAGATACAGATGGTCAAAGTTTGGTCAAAGCATGGAAGTCAGTACAATATTCGTAGCAAAAAATTTGACTATTTTTGAATCTTGTGAAACTGGTCTCAAATCAAAGATCTCATCGAGATGAACTAAAATACAACTTTAATCTTGAAAAATTCATCCTCTCTTATCAAGATATAGATGGTCAAAGTTTGGTTAAAGTGAGGAAGTCAGTAGAGAATTCCTGGCTAAAATTTTGACTATTTACAAAACTGGTTAAAGTGGTATCAAATCGAAGATCTTGTCGAGATGAACCCAAAAATATATTGAATCTTAAAAAATGGAGCCTCCCTTCTCAAGATATGGAGGGTCAAAGTTTGGTCAAAGTGATGAAGTCAGTACAGTGTTTGTAGATAAAAAATTGACCATTTCCAAATCTGGTGAAATTAGTCTCAAATCGAAGATCTCATCGAGATAAACAAAAAAACTTGAATATTGAGAAATGAAGCCTCTCTTCTCAATATACCGATGGTCAAAGTTTGGTCAAAGTAAGGAAGTCAGTACATTGTTCGTAGCTAAAAATTTGATAGTTTTCAAATCTGGTGAAAGTGGCCTCAAATCAAAGATCTCGTCGAGATAGACTAAAAAACACCTTGAATCTTGAAAAATGGAGCCTCTCTTCTGAAGATACAGACGGTCAAGGTTTGGTCAAAGCAAGCAAGTCAGTACATTATTTGTAGCTAAAAATTTTACCATTTCCAAATCTGGTGAAAGTGGTCTCAAAGGGAAGATCTCCTCGAGATGAACCAAAAAACACCTTGAATCTTGAATAATGGAGCCTCTCTTTTCAAGATATTGATTGTCTAAAGTTAGTCAAAGAAGGCAAGTCAGTACAGTGTTCGTAGCTAAAAATTTGATGATTTTCAAATATGGTGAAAATGGTCTCAAATCGAAGATCTCGTCGAGATGAACCGAACAACACCTTTAATCTTGAAAAATGAAACCTCTCTTGTCAAGATATAGATGGTCAAAGTTTAGTTAAAGCAATGAAGTCAGTATAGTGTTCGTAGCTAAATATTTGACCATTTCCAAAGCTGGTGAAAGTGGTCTCAAATCAAAGATTGCGTCGAGATAAACCAAAAAACATCTTGAATCTTGAAAAACAAAGCCTCTCGTCTCAAGATCCAAATGGTCAAAGTTTGGTCAAAGCAAGGAAGTTAGTACAATTTTCGTAGCTAAAAATTTGACACTTTACAAATTTGGTGAAAGTGGTCTCAAATTGAAGATCTCATCAAGATGAACCAAAAAACACCTTGAATTCTTGAAAAATGGAGCCTATCTTCTCAAGATACGGATGGTCAAAGTTTGGTCAAAGCAAGGAAGTCAATATTGTGTCTATAGCTAAAAATTTGATAGTTTCCAAATTTGTTGAAAGTTGTCTCAAATCAAAGATCTTGTCGAGATGAACAAAAAAACAACTTGAATCTTGAAAATGGAGCTTCTCTTTTCAAGATACGTACAATCAAGGTTTGGTCAAAGCAAAGAAGTCAGTACATTGTTCGTAGCTAAAAATTTAACCATTTCCAAATCTGGTGAAAGTGGTCTTAAATCAAAGATCTCATTGACATAAACCAAACAACACCTTGAATCTTGAAAAATGGAGCATCTCTTCTCAAGATACAAACGGTCAAAGTTTCGTCACAATGAGGAAGTCAGTACAGTATTTGTAGCTAAAAATTTGACCGTTTCCAAATTTGGTGAAAACGGTATCAAATCGAAGATCTTGTCGAGATGAACCACAAACCACCTTGAATCTTGAAAAATAGAGCTTCTTTTCTCAAGATACAGATGATCAAAGTTTGGTCAAAGCAAGGAAGTTAGTACAATGTTCATAGCTAAAAATTTGACCATTTTAAAATTTGGTGAAAGTGGTCTCAAATTAAAGATCTCATCGAGATGAACCAAAAAATACCTTGAATTTTGAAAAATAGAGTCGCTCTTCTCAAGATATGGACGTTCAAAGTTTGGTTAAAAAAAGGAAATCAGTACCATGTTCGTAGTTAAAAATTTGACCATTTCCAAACCTGGTGATAGTGTTTTCAAATCGAAGATCACCTCAAGATGGACCAAAAAACACCTTGAATCTTGAAAAATGGAGTCTCTCTTATCAAGATAGACGGTCAAAGTAAGGAAGTTAGTATAGTGTTCGTAAATAAAAATTTGACTGTTTCCAAATCTGGTGAAAGTGATCTCAAATCGAAGATCTCATCAAAGTTTCATCAAATAAAGGAAGACTGTACAATGTTTGTAGCTAAAAATTTGACCATTTTCAAATCTGGTGAAAGTGGTCTCAAATTGGAGATCTCGTCGAGATGAACCAAAAAACACCTTGAATATTAAAAAATAGAGCCTCTCTTCTCAAGATATAAACGATCAAAGTTTGGTCAAAGCAAAGAAATCAGTAAAATGTTTGTAGCTAAAAATTTGACCGTTTCCAAATCTAGTGAAAGTGGTTTGAAATCAAAGATCTCAACAAGATGAACCAATAAACACCTTGAATCTTGAAAATTAGAGTCTCTCTTCTCAAGATACACATGGTCAAAGTTTGGTCAAAGCAAGGAAATTAGTAAAGTGTTCATAGCTAAAAATTTGACTATTTCCAAATATGGTGAAAGTGGTCTCAAAGTGAAGATCTCGTTAAGATGAACCAAAAAACACTATGAATCTTTAAAAATGGAGCCTCTCTTTTCAAAATATAGAATGTCAAAGTTTGGTCAAAGCAAGGAAGTCAGTACAATGTTCGTAGCTAAAAATTTCACCATTTCCAAATCTAGTGAAAGTGGCCCCAAATCGAAGAGCTCGTCGAGATAAACCATAAAACATCTTTAATCATGAAAAATGAACCCTCTCTTCTCAAGATATAGGCAGTCAAAGTTAGGTCAAACTAAGGAGGTCAGTACAGTGTTCATAGCTAAAAATTTGACCATTTCCAAATGTAGTAAAAGTGGTCTCAAATCGAAGATCTCATCGAGATGAACCAAAAAATACCTTGAATCTTAAAAAATAGAGCCTCTGTTCTCAAAATACGGAGGGTCAAAGTTTGGTCAAAGCAAGGAAGTTAGTACAGTATTTGTATCTTAAAATTTAACCATTTTCAAATCTTGTGAAAGTGGTCTCACATTAAAGATCTCATCAAGATGAACCAAAAACACCTTGAATCTTGAAAAATAGAATCTATCTTCTCATGATACAGATAGTCAAAGTTTGGTCAAATCAAGGAAGTCAGTACAATGTTTGTAGCTAAAAATTTGACCATTTTCAAATCTGGTGAAAGTGGTCTCAAATTAAAAATCTCGTCGAGATGAACGAAAAAACAACTTGAATTTTAAAAAATAGAGCCTCTCTTCTCAAGATATAAATGGTCAAAGTTTGATCAAAGCAAGAAAGTCACTACAGTGTTCATAGCTAAAACTTGGACCATTTCCAAATCTAGTGAAAGTGGTCTCAAATTGAAGCTCTCATCGAGACTAACCAAAAAACACTTTGAATCTTGAAAAATGGAACCTCTCTTCTCAAGATACAGACATTCAAGGTTTGGTCAAAGCAAGCAAGTCAATACAGTGTTTGTAGCTAAAAATTTGACCATTTTCAACTATGGTGAAAATGGTCTCAAATCTAATATCTCATCGAGATGAACCAAAACACACTTTCAATCTTGAAAATTGGAGCCTCTCTTCTCAAGATACAGACGGTCAAAATTTGTTCAAAGCAAGAAAGTCAGTACAATGTTCATAGGTAAATATTTGACCATTTCCAAATATGGTGAAAGTGGTCTCAAATCGAAGATCTTGGTGAGATGAACTCAAAAACACCTTGAATCTTGAAAGATGGAGCCTCTCTTCTTAAGATACAGATGGTCAAAATTTGGTCAAATTAAGGAAGTCAGTACAATGTTCGTAGCTAAAAATTTGACTATTTCAAAATTTGGTGAAAGTGGGCTCAAATCGAAGATCTCGTCAAGATGAACCGGAAAACACCTTGAATCTAGAAAAATGGAGCCTCTCTTCTTAAAATACGGATGCTCAAAGTTTGGTCAAAGCAAGGAAGTCAATATAGTGTTCGTAGCTAAAAATTTTGTCATTTCCAAATTTGGTGAAAATGGTCTCAAATTGACGATCTCATCGTGATGAACCAAAAAACACCTTGAATCTTTCCCTACTATTCGCCAGGGCCACTTTAATAGCTAGTTAGTTTCTATAGGGTAGTAAGGGCCCCTACAGCATAGTAGGGCCACCCCCTACTATCTATAGGGCAGTAAGGGGGAATATAAGTACCCAGCACGTTTGCCTATAGTTGAGAGTAGGGACTCGGCACTCTGTTTCTGGTTCTTCGATTCCCCTCATAAAGCCTTCCATGAAAAAATGGAGCCTCTCTTGACATGATATAGACAATCAAAGTTTGGTAAAAGCAAAGAATTCAGTACAGTGTTCGTAGCTAAAAAGTTGATCATTTCCAAATTTGGTGAAAGTCGTCTAAAATCAAAGATCTCATCAAGATGAATCAAAAAACACTTTGAATCTTGAAAAATGGAGCCTCTCTTCTCAAGATATGGATGGTCAAAGTTTGGTCAAAGCAAGGAAATAAGTACAATGTTCGTAGCTAAAAATTTGCCTATTTCCAAATCTGGTGAAAGTGGTCTCAAATCGAAGATCTCATCAAGAGGAACCAAAAAACACCTTGAATCTTGAAAAAAGGGGCCTCTCTTCTAAAGATACCAACAGTCAAAGTTTGGTTAAAGCAAGGAAGTCAGTATAGTGTTCGTAGCTAAAAAATTTATCGTTTCCAAATTTGGTGAAAGTGGTCTCAAATTGAAGATCTTGTTGAGATGAATGAAAAAACACCTCGAATCTTGAAAAATAGAGCCTCTCTTCTCAAGTTACAAATGGTCAAAGTTTGGTCAAAGCAAGAAAGTTAGTACAGTGTTTGTAGCTAAAAATTTGACCATTTCCAAATTTGATGAAAGTGGTCTCAAATCAAAGATCTTGTCGATATGAAGCAAAAAACACCTTGAATCTTGAAAAATAGAGCCTCTCTTCTCAGGATACGGAAGGTCAAACTTTGGTCAAAGCAAGGAAGTCAGTATAGTGTTCATAGCTAAATATTTGACCATTTCCAATTCTGGTGAAAGTGGTCTCAAATCAAAGATCTCATCGAGATGAACTAAAAAACACATTGAATCTTGAATAAGAGAGCCTCTCTTCTCAAGATACGGATGGTCAAAGTTTGGTCAAAGCAAGGAAGACAGTAAAACATTCATAGCTAAAAATTTGACCATTTCCAAATTTAGTGAAAGTTGTCTAAAATCAAAGACCTCATCAAGATGAACCAAAAAACACCTTGAATCTTGAAAAATAGAGCCTCTCTTCTCAACATATAGACGATCATAGTTTGGTCAAAGCAAGGAAGTCAGTATAGTGTTCATAGCTAAAGATTTGACCATTTCCAAATCTAGTTAAAGTGGTCTCAAATGGAAGATCTCATTGAGATGAACGAAAAAGTAGCTTGAATGTTGAAAAATGGAGCCTCTCTTCTCGAGATATGGACGGTCAAAATTTGGTCAAAGAAAGTAAGTTAGTACAGTGTTCGTAGCTAAAAATTTGACCATTTTGAAATCTGTTGAAAGCGGTCTCAAATCAAAGATCTTATCGAGATGAACCAAAAAACACCTTGAATCTTGAGAAATGGAGCCTCTCTTCTCAAGATACAGACAGTTAAAGTTTGGTTAAAGTATGGAAGTCAGTATAGTATTTGTAGAAAAAAATGTGATTGTTTCCAAATTTGGTGAAAGTGGTCTCAAATTGAAGATCTCATCGAGAGGAACCAAAAAACACCTTGAATCTTGAAAAACAAAGTCTCTCTTCTCAAGATATGGATGTATAAAGTTTGTTTAGAGCAAAGAGGTTAGTACAGTGTTCATAGCTAAAAATTTTGACCATTTTCAAATCTTGTGAAAGTGGTCTTAAATCAAAGATCTCGTCGAGATGAACTAAAATAAACTTTGAATCTTGAAAAAAGGGGCCTCTTTTCTAAAGATACCGATGGTCAAAGTTTAGTTAAAGCAAGGAAGTCACTACAATGATCGTAGCTAATAATTTGACCATTTTCAAATCTGGTGAAAATGATCTCAAATCAAAGATCTCGTCGAGATGAACCAAAAAACACCTTGAATATTAAAAAATGGAGCCTCTCTTTTGAAGATACGGATGGTCAAAATTTGGTCAAAGAAAGGATGTTGGTAAAGTATTTATAGGAAAAATTTGATTATTTCCAAATCTGGTGAAAGTGGTCTCAAATCAAAGATCTCATCGAGATGAACCAAAAAACACCTTGAAACTTGAAAAACAAAGTCTCTCTTTTCAAGATATGGAGGTATAAAGTTTATTTAAAGCAAGGAAGTCAGTACAATGTTTGTAGCTAAAAATTAGACCATTTCCAAATCTAGTGAAAGTGGTCCCAAATCGAAGATATCATCGAGATGAACCAAAAAACACCTTGAATCTTGAAAAATAGAGTCTCTCTTCTCAAGATACGGATGGTCAAAGTTTGGTCAAAGCAAGGAAGTCAATACAGTGTTCGTAGCTAAAAATTTGACTGTTTCCAAATGTGGTGAAAGTGGTCTCAAATCAAAGATCACATCAAGATGAACCAAAAAACAAATTGAATCTTGAAAAACAAATCCTCTTCTCAAGATACAGACGGTCAAAGTTTGGTCAAAGCAAGGAAGTCAGTACAATTTTCGTAACTTAAAATTTGACCATTTTCAATGCTAGTGAAAGTGGTCTCAAATCAAAGATCTCGTCGAGATGAACAAAAAAACACCTTGAATCTTAAAAAATGGAGCCTCTCTTCTAAAGATACATGGTCAAAGTTTGGTCAAAAGAAGGAAGTCAGTACAGTGTTCATAGCTAAAAATTTGACCATTTCTAAATCTTGTGAAAGTGGTCTCAAAGAGAAGATCTCATCAAGATGAACCAAAAAATAGCTTGAATCTTGAAAAAATGGAGCCTCTCTTTTCAAGATATAGACTGTCAAAGTTTGGTCAAAGCAATGAAGTCAGTACAGTGTTCGTAGCTAAAAATTTGACCGTTTCCAAATATGGTGAGTATGGTCTCAAATTGAAGATCTCGTCAAGATGAATCAAAAAACATCTTAAATCTTGAAAAATAAAGCATCTCTTCTCAAGATATAGATAGTCAAAGTTTGGTCAAAGCTAGGAGGTCAGTATAGTATTCGTAGCTTAAAATTTGAACATTTCCCAAGCTGGTGAAAGTGGTCTAAAATCAAAGATCTTGTTGAGATAAACCAAAAAACACCTTGAATCTTCAAAAATAGAGCCACTTTTATCAAGATATGGATGTTAAAAGTTTGGTCAAAGCATGGAAGTTAGTACAATCTTCGTAGATAGAAATTTGACCATTTCTAAATCTGGTGAAAGTGGTCTCGAATCGAGCTCTTGTTGATATGAACCAAAAAAAGCTTTGAATCTTGAAAATTGAATCCTCTTTTCAAGATATGCATAGTCAACATTTGGTCAAAGCAAGGAAGGCAGTACAGTGTTTGTAGTTAAAAATTTGATCATTTCTAAATCTAGTGAATGTTCTCTGAAATTGAAGATCTCATCAAGATGAAGCAAAAAACACCTTGAATCTTGAAAAATGGAGCCTCTCTTCTCAAGATACAGATGTTCAAAGTTTGGTCAAAGAAAGTAAGTCAGTACAATGTTTGTAGTTAAAAATTTGACTGTTTCCAAATATGGAGAAAGTGGTCACAAAGAGAAGATCTCGTCGAGATGAACCAAAAAACACCTTGAATCTTAAAAAATGGAGCCTCTCTTTTCAAGATATAGACGGTCAAAGTTTGGTCAAAGAAAGGAAGTCAATACAGTGTTTGTAGGTAAACATTTGACCATTTCAAAATATGGTGAAAATGGTCTCAAATTGAAGATCTCATCGAGATGAACGAAAAAACACCTTGAATCTTGAAAAATGGAACCTCTTCTCAAGATATAGACTGTCAAAATTTGGTAAAAGCAAGGAAGTTAGTACAATACTCGTAGCAAAAAATTTTACAGTTTCCAAATTCAGTGAAAGTGGTCCCAAATTAAAGATCTCCTTGAGATAAACAAAAAAACACCATGAATCTTGAAAAATGGAGCCTCTCTTCTCAAGATACACATGGTCAAAGTTTGGTCAAAGCAAGGAAATCAGTATAGTGTTCAAAGCTAACAATTCGATTATTTCCAAATCTGGTGAAATTAGTTTGAAATTGAAGATCTTGTCAAGATGAACACAAAAACACCTTGAATCTTGAAAAATAGAGCCTCTCTTCTAAAGATTCGGAAGGCCAAAGTTTTGTCAAAGCAAGGAAGTTAGTACAGTGTTCGTAGCTAAAATTTGACCATTTCCATATCCGATGAAAGTGGTCTAAAATTGAAGATCTCGTCAAGATCAACCAAAAAACACCTTGAATGTTGAAAAAAAGAGCCTCTCTACTCAAGATACAGATGGTCAAAGTTTGGTCAAAGAAAAGAAGTCAGTACAGTGTTTGTAGCTAAAAATTTGACCATTTTCAAATTTGGTTAAAGTGGTCTCAAATCAAAGATCTTGTCGAGATGAACCAAAAAACACCTTGAATCTTGAAAAATAGAGCCTCTCTTCTCAAGATCTGAACAGTGAAACTTTGGTCAAAGCAAGGAAGTTAGTGCAATGTTCGTAGCTAAAAATTTGGCCATTTCCAAATCTGATGAAAGTGGTCTCAAATCAAAGATCTCGTCAAGATGAAACAAAAAATGTCTTGATTCTTGAAAAATACAGCCTCTCTTCTCAAGATATGGATAGTCAAAGTTTGGTCAAAGCAAAGAAGTCAGTATAGTGTCCATAACTAAAAATTTGACCGTTTCCAAATCTGGTGAAAGTGGTCTCAAATTGAAGATCTCATCGAGATGAAACAATAAATGCCTTGAATTTTGAAATATGGAGTCTCTCTTCTCAAGATACGGACAATCATAGTTTGGTCAAAGTAAGGAAGTCAGTATAGTGTTAGTAGGTAAAAATTTTACCACTTCCAAATTTGGTGAAAGTGGTCTGAAATCGAAGATCTCATTGAGATGAACTAAAAAACACCTTGAATCTTGAAAAATGGTGCCTCTCTTCTAAAGATACGGATGGTCAAAGTTTTGTCAAAGCAAGGTAGTAAGTACAGTGTTCGTAGATAAAAATTTGTCCATTTTCAAATTTGTTGAAAGTGGTCTAAAATTGAAGATCTTGTCGAGATGAAACAAAAAATACCTTGAATCTTGAAAAATGGAGCCTCTCTTCTCAATATATGGATGGTCAAAGTTTGGTCAAAGCAATGAATTTAGTAGAGTGTTCGTAGCTAACAGTTTAACCATTTCCAAATCTGGTGAAAGTGGTCTCAAATCAAAGATATCGTCGAGATGAACAAAAAAAAATTTTAAATCTTGAAAAATGGAGCCTCTCTTTTCAAGATACAAATGGTCAAAATTTGGTCAAAGGAAGGAAGTAAGTGTAGTGTTCATAGCTAAAAATTTGACCATTTGCAAATCTGGTGAAAGTGGTGTCAAATCAAAGATCTCATCAAGATGAACCATAAAATGCGTTGAACTTTGAAAAATAGAGCCTCTTTTTTCAATATACAAATGGTCAAAGTTTGGTCAAAGCAAGGAAGTCAATACAACGTTTGTAGCTAAAAATTTGACCATTTCTAAATTTGGTGAAAGTGGTCTCAAATCGAAGATCTCGTCGAGATGAACCAAAAAACACCTTGAATCTTAAAAAATAGAGCCTCTCTTCTCAAGATACAGATAGTCAAAGTTTAGTCAAAGCAAGGAAGTCAGTATATTGTTTGTAGCTAAAAATTTGAACATTTCCAAATTTGGTGAAAGTGGTCTCAAATTAAAGATCTCATTAAGATGAACCAAAACACACCTTGAATCTTAAAAAATGGAGGCTCTCTTCTCAAGATACAGATGGTGAAAGTTTGGTCAAAGAAAGGAAGTTAGTACAGTGTTCATAGCTAAAAATTTGACCATTTCCAAATCTAGTAAAAGTGGTCTCAAATCGAAGATCTCGTCAAGATGAACCAAAAAACACCTTGAATCTTTAAAAATAAAGCCTTTCTTGTCAAGATACAGACGACCATATTTGGTCAAAGCAAGGAAGTTAGTATTGTATTCGTAGCTAAAAATTTAACCTTTTCCAAATTTGGTGAAACTGGTCTCAAATCAAAGATCTCGTTGAGATGAACCAAAAAACACCTTAATTCTTAAAAAATGAAGCCTCTCTTCTCAAGATACAGACGGTCAAAGTTTGGTCAAAGCAAGGAAGTCAGTACATTGTTCGTAGCTAAAAATTTGACTATTTCCAAATCTCGTGAAAGTGGTTTCAAATCAAAGATCACGTCGAGATGAAGCAAAAAACATCTTGAATCTTAAAAAAAGGAGTCTCTCTTCTCAAGATACCGATGGTCAAAGTTTGGTCAAAGCAAGGAAGTCAATATAGTGTTTGTAGCAAAAAATTTGACCATTTCCAAATCTGGTGAAAGTAGTCTCGAATTGAAGATCTCTTCGAGATGAACTAAAAAAAACCTTGAATCTTGAAAAATAGACCCTCTTTTCTCAAGATACAGACTGTCAAAATTTAGTCAAAGTAACGAATTCAGTAAACTGTTCGTAGCTAAAACTTTGACCATTTTTTAATGTAGTGAAAGTGGTCTTGAATCAAAGATCTTGTCGAGATGAACAAAAAAAAACCTTGAATCTTGAAAAATGAAGCCTCTCTTCTCAAGATACAGATGGCCAAAGTTTAATTGAAGCAAGGAAGTTAGTATAGTATTCGTAGCTAAAAATTTGACCATTTCCAAATCTGAAGAAAGTAGTCTCAAATTGAAGATGTCGTCAAGATGAACTAAAAAACACCTTTAATCTTGAAAAATGGAAACTCTCTTCTCAAAATATAAATGGTCAAAGTTTGGTCAAAGCAAAGAAGTCAGTACAGTGTTCGTAGCTAAAAATTTTACCATTTCCAAATCTGGTGAAAGTGGTCTCAAATCGAAGATCTCGTTGAGATGAACCAAAAAACACCTTAAATCTTGAAAAATGGAGCCTCATTTTTTAAGGTATGGATGGTCACAGTTTGGTCATAGCAAGGAAGTCAATACAGTGTTCATAGCTAAAAATTTGACCATTTACAAATTTTGTGAAAGTGGTCTCAAATTGAAGATCTTGTCCATATGAACCAAAAAACACCTTGAATCTTGAAAAATGGAGCCTCTCTTCTCAAAATATGGATGGTCAAAGTTTGGTCAAAGCAAGGAAGTCAGAACATTTTTCTCAGCTAAAAATTTGACTGTTTCCAAATTTGGTGAAAGTGGTCTCAAATCAAAGTTGTCATCGAGATGAACCAAGAAACACCTTAAATCTTGAAAAATGAAGCCTCTCTTCTCAAGATACGGATGGTCAAAATTTGGTCAAAGCAAGGAAGTTAATATAGTGTTTGTACCTAAAAAAAATTTTGTTTCTAAATCTGGTAAAATTGGTCTCAAATGGAAGATCTCTTCGAGATGAACAAAAAACCACCTTGAATCTTAAAAAATTGAGCCTATCTCGTCAAGATACAGATGGTTAAAGTTTGGTCAAAGCAGGGAAGTCAATACAGTGTTCATAGCTAAAAATTTGATCATTTTCAAATCTGGTGAAAGTGGTCTCAAAATTGAAGATCTCATCGAGATGAACCAAAAAACACCTTGAATCTTGAAAAATAGAGCCTCTCTTCTCAAGATACGGATTGTCAAAGTTTGGTTAAAGAAACTAAGTCAATATAGTGTTCGTAGCTCAAACTTTGACAGTCTCCAAATCTGGTGAATGTGGATTAAAAAAAAGTATCTCATCGAGATGAACCAAAAGACAACTATAATCTTGAAAAATAGAACCTCTCATCTCAAGATATAGATGGTCAAAGTTTGGTCAAAGCAAGGAAGTTAGTGTATTATTTGTAGCTAAAAATTTGACAGTTTCCAAATCTAGTGAAAGTTGTCTAAAATCAAATATCTCATCGAGATGAACCAAAAAACACCTCGAATCTTGGAAAATAGAGTCTCTCTTTTCAAGATATGGACAGTCAAATTTTGGTGAAAGCAAAGAAGTCAGTAAAATATTCATAGCTAAAAATTTGAGCATTTCTAAATCTGGTGAAAGTGGTTTTGAATCGAAGATCTCCTCAAGATGAACCAAAAAATACTTTGAATCTTGAAAATGGAGCCTCTCTTCTCAAGATACAAACAGTCAAAGTTTGGTCAAAGGAAGGAAGTCAGTACAGTGTTTCTATCTAAATCTTTGACCATTTCCAAATCTAGTGAATGTGGTCTCAAATCGAAGATCTCGTCCAGATGTACCAAAAAACACCTTGAATCTTAAAAAATGGAGCCTCTCTTCTCAACTTACGGATGGTGAAATTTTGGTCAAAGCAAGGAAGTCAGTACACTGTTCGTAGCTAAAAATTTCACCGTTTCCAAATCTGGTGAAAGTGGTCTCGAATTGAAGTGCTCATCGAGATGAACCAAAAAATATCTTTAATCTTGAAAAATGGAGTCTCTCTTCTCAAGATACAGACAGTCAAAGTTTGGTCAAAGAAAGAAAGTCAGTACAATGTTCGTAACTAGAAATTTGACACTTTCCAAATATGGTGAAAGTGGTCTCGAATCGACGATCCCATTAAGTTGAACCAAAAAACACCTTAAATCTTCAAAAATTGAGCCTCTCTTCTCAAGATATGAACGGTCAAAGTTTGGTCAAAGGAAGGAAGTTAGAACAGTGTTCGTAGCAAAAAAATTGACAGTATCCAATTTTGGTGAAAGTGGTCTTAAATTGAAGATCTTGTCGATATGATCCAAAAAACATCTTGAATCTTGAAAAATGAAGCCTCTCTTCTCAAGATATGAATGGTCAAAATTTGGTCAAACCAACGAAGTCAGTACAATGTTTGTAGCTAAAAATTTGTCCATTTCCAAATCTGGTGAAAGTGGTCTGAAATGAAAGATCTCATCGAGATGAACCAAAAATCACCTTGAATCTTGAAAAATGGAGCCTCTCTTCTCAAGATAAGGATGGTCAAAGTTTGGTCAAAGAAAGGAAGTTAGTATAGTGTTCGTAGCTAAAAATTTGACCATTTCCAAATCTAGTCAAAGGGGTCTGAAATCAAAGATCTCATTAAGATGAACCAAAAAACACCTTGAATCTTGAAAAATGGAGCCTCTCTTCTCAAGATATAGGCAGTCAAAGTTTGGTCAAAATAAGGAAGTCAATATAGTTTTCATAGCTAAAAATTTGACCATTTCAAAATCTAGTGAAAGTGGTCTCAAATCGAAGATCTCATCCAGATAAACAAGAAAACACCTTGAATATTGTAAAATGGAGCCTCTCTTCTAAAGACACAGATGGTCAAAGTTTGGTCAAAGCAAGGAAGATAGTACAGTGTTCGTAGATAAAAATTTGACCATTTTCAGATCTAGTGAAAGTGGTCTCATATCGAAGATCTCATCGAGATGAACCAAAAAATGCCTTCAATCTTGAAAATCATTCGCCTCTCTTCTCAAGATACAAATGGTCAAAGTTTGGTCAAAGTAAAAAAGTCAGTATAGTGTTCGTAGCTTAAAATTTGATCATTACCAAATCTGGTGAAAGTGGTCTCAAATCGAAGATCTTGTGATGATGAACCAAAAAACACCTTGAATCTTAAAAAATGGAGCCTCTTTTCCCAAAATACAGATGGTCAAAGTTTTGTCAAAGCAAGGAAGTCAATATAGTGTTTGAAGCTAAAAATTTGACCATTTTTAAATTTGGTGAAAGTGGTCTCAAATCGAGGATCTCGTCGAGATGAACCAAAAAACACCTTGAATCTTGTAAAATGGAGCCTCTCTTCTCAAGATACAAACGGTGAAAGTTTGGTAAAAGTAAGGAAGTCATACAGTATTCATAGCTAAAAATTTGACCTTTCCCAAATCTGAAGAAAGTGGTCTCAAATCGATGATCTCATCGAGATGAACTAAAAAACACCTTGAATCTTGAAAAATGAGGTCTCTCTTCTCAAGATACAGATGATCAAAGTTTAGTCAAAGCAAGGAAATCAGTATAGTGTTCATAGCTAAAATTTCACCATTTTCAAATCTAGTGAAAGTGGTTTCAAATCGAATCTTTTATTGAGATGAACCAAAAAACACCTTCAATCTTGAAAAATGGAGCCTCTCTTCTCAAGATACCGACGATCAAAGTTTGGTCAAAGTAAGGAAGCCAGTACAGTGTTCTTAGCTAAAAATTTGACCATTTCCAAATCTAGTGAAAGTGGTCTCAAATCAAAGATCTCATCAAGATGAGCTAAAAAATAACTTTAATCTTGAAAAAAGGAGCCTCTATTCTCAAGATATGGAAAGTCAAAGTTTGGTCAAAGCAAGGAAGTCAGTACAATATTCGTAGCTAAAAATTTGACTATTTCCAAATATGGTGAAAGTGGTCTCAAATTGAAGATCTTGTCGAGATTAACCAAAAAACAACTTGAATCTTGAGATGTAGAGCCTCTCTTCTCAAGATACCGACGGTCAAAGTTTGGTCAAAGCAAAGAAATCAGTATAGTCTTTGGAGATAAAAAGTTTGACCATTTCCAAATTTAGTGAAAGGGGTCTCAAATCGAAGAGCTTGTCGAGATGAACCAAACAACAGCTTGAATCTTGAAAAACAGAGCCTCTCTTCTCAAGTTATGGACTATCAAATTTTGGTCAAAGAAAGGAAGTTAGTACAGTGTCTATAGTCAAAAATTTATCCATTTCCAAATTTGGTGAAAGTGGTTTCAAATCAAAGATCTCATCGAGATGAACCAAAAAATAGCTTGAATTTTGAAAAATGGAGCCTCTCTTCCAAAGATACACAGTCATGTCCTTCCACCTCTTCTCTTGCAGAGCTACTACATGAGGGGAACTGTAATATACATGGGTCCTCAGAGTCACTTTGAACACTGGCCACATTATCAGTGTCAAAGGATAAATAATAGGGGAGCTGCAAATCAAAATCCAAAATAGGGGCATACCTCTAAAATTCTTCAGCCAAGAGTGCTGAAATCTCTTCACTGCTCAATGGACTTTGGGCCTTGATACCATCTTCCTTAGCCTCACCCTTAATGCTACAAATATCATCCCTGTCAGGAACAAGGATAGATATCTTTGGCCTTAGATCATCTTGTGTGAAGCAATCAATGAAGGAATCAACATCTACATCATATCCAAAACTCTGCCCTTCACACAAAACATCATCAAACCAGGACAAGAAATAAGAACTCTGATATTGAAAAGAAGAAAAATATGTAGACAAATTGGAAACATTATCACTCTCAGATTCATCTTCAGCATCCTCATATGCACTGACCTCAAAATCAGCTTCATACTCAATACTTTCTGCATAATGAGAATCAACATCAGAAACACTGGCCTCCTCATGATCAACATCAGGAACCACCAGTCTTAGCAATCTTATGTCCCTCTCTAACTGCCACTTCTCCATTTTCATTCTTGCTAATTCCTTCTTGAGAGTAGCAACTTTATCAAAATGCTCAACAAACTTAGCTCTCAACACATCCCAAGAAGGGATTGAACATGAAGGCAAGGACAGGAACCACTTCCTTGCACCATTAGAAAATGTCTGCACAAGCAGCCTCATAGCAACATTTTCATGTTTAATATCCATTTCACCAAAAAGACCCATGAGGTCATCTATATGCTAGCTTGCAGAAACAGATCCACTAGCCAGGAATCTAGGCAAGCACTCCTCAATCTCAGTAGGAAACTCATTAGGGGCACCTTCAATGCCATCAAAACAAAAAGGCCTATATTCCTCCATGAGGAACTGCCCACTACTACTCATCCCTTTATACAGTGCTCAACAATTGATAGGGAAACATTTCTTTACAACTAATTTTCACAAAGAATAGAGCATATGAAAACCAAATTACCTGGAACCTATGCAGCAGAAATTTTGTTGACTGAAAATAGGGCTGATCTAGAGCTCATCATGCAGCTCCATCAGGTTCTTTACTTTTGTAGAGTCACCACCTCCTTGCAGAGGAAAATATAGTGCTTGTATTGTAGCTTCTTCCAATCACCCAAAACCTCACCAGGATTTCACACTGTTTACTAGGGACTACATTGATCAAACAAAGATATCAGAGCCGCCACTCAACACTTAGTGAGAAGATTTTATAAATTTATTTTTTCTATTTGACTCTTTGATCATTTAACCAGACTCTAGGATGATTTAGCAAAGAAAGGAATTGGACATCTTAAACTTGCTATCTTTTATTTTATCCCCAGCAAAGTCACCAATCTGTTGGAGCTTTTCCTTGCAGGACCAAACTTGAATCAATAGATGGGCTTGATTCTTAGGGTAGGCATTCAAGTTTGACAAGAAAATAGTCCAATTGATGAGGATTGAAAGGAATCCTCCTTCTTCTTTGATCTCCACATCACTCAAGTGGGTATTGCCTTATCTGCACACTCAAGACACCTCATGATAAACAATAGGCCTACAGATAGATTATTGTGGAATAGTCTTCAAACCCCTGTAGGTATCTTGTACCCTAATGAAAAAAATTCTTAATGCAATAGCCTTACTTGCATAGAATGGGTATGAAAACCAGAGACCTATCCTAACAATATACAAGAGAAAGGGTGGAACTGAATGTAAATGATTTATAGATGGGTTGAAAGGACCCCTAAGATGTCCTAAGTTTCTCATAGACCAATGCCTTGTCCAATGGGTCACAGAGTCAAATAGCCTATTGCAATAGACAATTATGAAACAAGAAAACAAAATACTCAATGTGTTGATGCCTAACATCAATCACACACCATAACCAAACCTCACTTCAACAACCCACTTGTGTATTCAAGTATGTTATTACCCATCCAAAGGATTTTAACCCTCCCCTTAGAAGAGACCTATAAATAGATAATACATTAACAAACATCCACTGGAAGACAAGCATGACATATCTTTGACACCTTAGCTCATACATACATGAAAACTAATCTTAAACTAGTTATCTCTGCGAAGACAACTCCACTTGCAAACACATGGAAAATGCAAATAGAAAAATCAAACACCATTGATGTATGATTAATGAATTCAGAATTCAAATGGAGATAGTTTGGTAACAATAAGAATATACTGAATCCTCATACATAAGACAAATCAATTACAACATGTATCATATTCCCTGAACCAACAAAGGAAGAAAGAACACCCTATATGCAGAGAAGTAGAGAAAATATATAGGAAAAGGACCCTTCATAGAGTTGAAAAGGAACCCTTAGGAACCATGATTTCAGAACCCTTACATAGTAAAAAATACAGCCATATATACCCCTGGTTATCTTGGAATCCTACACAAGTTAGGATGCAACAAGCTATGGATAACCATGGTAAGGGTTAGGGTTTCCACCCACCAAAACAATTCAAAAGATTGGAATTCAATACGTTGGATGGAAAACCAAGCAACCTAGTGAAGAACAGATCTAAAATTGATCTCCAATTATGATAATTCTCAGAACAGTGTACAAAAGATCATAAATCCAACATGAAAACTAGTCTATTCAACCACCTCCCACACACCTCAAGCCATTCATCTCATTCCTTGCACGGTATAGATCTCTGCAATCAATCATCACACCCAGGACCACACTGCAATGGCAAACAAATCATCTCTTACCAGCTCCAATCGCTTCTGCATTGAATTTTAGTCCTTTATGTCGCTGAGAAACCCTCAAAATTTTGAATTTGAATAACAACGGTCATATTCATGGTGCCTGCAACACATCAGCGGTCAATATTTAAATCTGGGCCAACTTTAAGTCCTGACCGTTTGATCTCTCTTTTTTGCAGTCTTTATGATTTTTCATTTAATAGGACCCTAGCCAAACTTAGTGAATTGGCAACTAAAGGATACCTCCAAGTTGCAAAATACTTTACATCTCCACCAGATAGTTTAGCGATTACACGAATGCTTGTTCACTGAACTGCTAAAACATTTAGAGAATTATCATCTTTCTTTGCGAATGAGCGAAGCCTTTGAAAATTTGTCAGCCGCTAAACACATTTATCAAGACTACTAGACCCTTAGACCCCACCTGGGCCCACTTTATGCCATCTGTCACTACACCATTCACTGCAATCACTCGATCACCCCTGACACAGGACCCACTGACATGTCCAAGTAAGATGTGAGATCAATAGATGGTGCATGATCTCATGGGGTAGGAATATTCCTTAAGATCATGTGCCGACCGTTGATTGAAAAACCTTCTCTGCAGGCTCCACTGACAAGATCCTTATCATCCTCCAGCTCAGCAAATAAGAACATGACACCTCAGCAATGAATCGTCATACGGTCCTACCATATCTGGAAAACCTTTACCCTTTAATCAGCATCTGGCGAATCGACGACCAAAGACTTTTGCTAGGTCACGGAAAACCTTTTACCTTCGCTAAAACTTTTAGCGATTGCACGAACACTATTCGCCAAGTCGCCAGCTGATTTGGAACACCACCATTTTATTACGCGAATGAGCAAACCCCTTTGAGATTTGTCGAAACCGCTAAGCATTTTATCAGGACTACCAAAATTTAGACCCCCGCCTATCAGAAAATTGATGGTCATCTCATCTTCGCATGGCCTGATAAGATTCCATCAGATTACATGCTTGCCGTTGATCAAAAATCTCCTCCCTGCCCTGACAACCCCTTGATAATGAAAGAAATCAATGGCCAGTGCAAAATCTCAAACCTCTAACAAATCTTATAAGAACTTACGTTGTTCATTGATTTAATGACAAGGTCAGGACCCTCTGATGCATCTGGAAACCAAGTCCCACTGACAACTACCAACGTGTTAATACATGGACCAATCACAGGCTGCCATTTGTGCTTACATGTTACCTTGGACCCATTGACAACCTTTACATTAGATTCCAAATCGACGGCTGTCACATGATCACGAAGGGGAAGAATATTCCTTGCGATCATGCGACAACCACTAGATCTTCAGTCGACTAACAACTTGACCCCACCCCACCATATCATCTTTTATTTCAGCCAATAAAATTTTGCCACCTGTGCTTATGTGGCAGTGGTCCCACCCATTTGAAGTGCTATGTCACAAAGGAAAATCAATAGACGTCGTGACATTGCATAGCTCTGACAAATCCGTTGCACTTTAACAACAACCGTCGAATCAAGATGGTGTCAGAAGGCTGGGCCTAGGAAAGAATGAAGTCAGAACATAGGAAAAATTAAGGAGCTGACTTAGGAAAAATTAAAACATCGCAGGGCCAGGAGACTTAGGAAAGATTAACCGGGGAAACATAGGCATAGGGAAATATTAAAGGGGGCCGAGGTAAAAATGTAGGAAGAATTAAAGGACACGGCCCCACAAGGTGATAAAATAATAAGGCACATGCGAATTAGGACCCTTAAGTGACCTGAATAAAGTAACATGAAATTAGAATAGGGCCAGGGTTTACATAGGGTTTTTCAAAGTAACAGCTAGATTTTTGAATTTTTACAAGGGTTTCTAGGCTAGAGACCAGGAAAAACACTGCAGGACCAGGGGAAAAGACAAGGAGCCATGAAATTTTTTTAGGGTGCTAACACAAGGAAGTTAGTATAGTGTTAGTAGCTAAAAATTTGACCATTTAAAAAAATGGTGAAAGTAGTCTCAAATCAAAGATCTTGTCCAGATGAACTAAAAAACACTTTGAATCTTGAAAAATAGAGCCTCTCTTCTCAAGATAATGACGGTCAATGTTTAGTCGAAGCAAGGAAGTCAATACAATGTTCGTAGCTCAAAATTTGACCATTTCCAAATCTAGTAAAAGTGGTCTCAAATTGAAGATCTCATCGAGATGAACCCAAAAACACCTTGAATCTTGAGAAACGAAGCCTCTTCTAAAGATATGGATGGGAAAAGTTTGGTCAAAGAAAGGAAGTCAGTATAGTGTTTATATCTAATAATTTTACCATTTCCAAATCTGGTGAAAGTGATCTAAAATCGAAGATCTCATCGAGATGAACCAAAAAATACCTTGAATCTTGAAAAATAGAGCCTCTCTTGTTAAGATACAGACGGTCAAAGTTTAGTCATAGCAAGGAAGTTAGTACAGTGTTCATAGCTAAAAATTTGACCATTTACAAATCTTGTGAAAGTAGTCTCAAATTGAACATTTCATCAAGATGAATAAAAAAACACCTTGAATGTTGAAAAATGGAGTCTCTCTTCTCAAGATACAGAAGGTCAAAGTTTGGTCAAAGTGAGAAAGTTAGTATAGTGTTTGAAGCTAACAATTTGACCATTTCCAAATCTAGTGAAAGTTGTCTCAAATTGAAGATCTTGTCAAGATGAACCTAAAAACACCTTGAATCTTAAAAAAAAGAGCCTCTCTTCTAGAGACACCGATGGTCAAAGTTTGGTCAAAGCAAGGAAGTCAGTATAGTGTTCGTAGCTAAAAATTTGACAATTTTCAAATCTGGTGAAAGTGGTCTCAAATCAAAAATCTCATCAAGATTAACCAAATAACACTTCGAATCTTCTAAAATAGAGCCTCTCTTCTCAATCTACAGACGGTCAAAGTTTGGTCAAAGAAAGGAAGTCAATACAGTGTTCGTATCAAAAAATTTAACCATTTCCAAATATGATGAAAGTGGTCTCAACTCAAAGATCTTGTCAAGATGAACTAAAAAACACCTTGAATATTGAAAAATGGAGCCTCTCTTCTTAAGATATAGACGGTCAAAGTTTGGTCAAAGGAAAGAAGTCAGTACAATGTTCGTAGCTAAAAATTTGACCATTTCCAAATCTAGTCAAGATGAACCAAAAAACACATTGAATTTTGAACAATAGAGGCTCTCTTCTCAAGATACAGACGGTCAAAGTTTTGTAAAAGTAAGGAAGTCAGTATAGTGTTCGTAGCTAAAAAATTGACAATTTCCAAATCTGGTGAAAGTGGTCTCAAATCGAAGATCTCATCGAGATGAACTAAAATTACCTTGAATCTTAAAAAATGGAGCCTATCTTCTCAAGATACGAATGGTCAAAATTTTATCAATCCAAGGAAGTCAGTATGGTATTCGCAGCTAAAAATTTGACCATTTCCAAATCTGGTGAAAATGGTCTCAAATCAAAGATCTCGTCGACATGAACCAAAAAACACCTTGAATCTATAAAAATGGAGCATCTCTTCTCAAGATACGGATGGTGAAGGTTTGGTCAAAGCAAGCAAGTCAGTACAATATTTGTAGTAAAAAACTTGACCATTTCTAAATCTGGTGAAACTGGTCTCAAATCAAAGATCTCATTGGGATGAAGCAAGAAACACCTTGAATCCTAAAAAATGGAGCCTCCCTTCTCAGTATAGAGACGGTTAAAGTTTGGTGAAAGCAAAGAAGTCAGTATAGTGTTCGTAGCTAAAAATTGGACCATTTCCAAATCTGGTGAAAGTGGTTTCAAATAGAAGATCTCATCGAGATGAACCAAAAAACACTTTGAATCTTGAAAAACAAAGCCTCTCTTCTCAAGATATGGATGGTCAAAGTTTGGTCAATGCAAGGAAGTCAGTACAGTCTTCGTAGCTAAAAATTTGATCATTTCCAAATCTAATGAAAGTTTTCTCAAATCAAAGATCTCATCAAGATGAACCAAAAAATATCTTGAATCTTGAAAAATAGAGCCTCTCTTCTCAAGATACAGATGGTAGAAGTTTGGTCAAAGTAAGGAAGTCAATACATTATCCGTAGCTAAAAAACTGACCCTTTCCAAATCTTGTGAAAATGGTTTCAAATCAAAGATCTCATTGAGATGAACCAAAAAACAACTTGATTCTTGAAAAATAGAGCCTCTCTTTTTAAGATACGAATGGTCAAATCAAGGAAGTCAGTACAATGTTTGTAGCTATAAATTTGACTATTTCCAAATCTAGTGAAAGTGGTCTCAAATCGAAGATTTCGTTGAGATGAACCATAAAACAACTTGAATCTTGAAAAGCAGAGCCTCTCTTCTCAAGATATAGACGGTCAAAGATTGGTCAAAGCAAGGAAGTCAATACAGTGTTTGTAGCTAAAAATTTAACCATTTTCAAATCTTGTGAAAGTGGTCTTAAATCGAAGGTCTCATCATGATGAACCAAAAAACACCATGAATCTTGGAAATAGAGCCTCTCTTCTGAAGATATGGATGGTCAAAGTTTGGTCAAAGCAAAGAAGTCTGTACAGTGTTCGTAGCTAAAAATTTGACCATTTCAAAATTTAGTGAAAGTGGTTTCCAATCGAATATCTTGTCGAGATAAACCAAAAAACAACATGAATCTTGAAAAATACATCCTCTCTTCTCAAGATAAGGACTCTCAAAGTTTTGTCAAAGCAATGAAGTCAATACAATGTTTGTAGCTAAAAATTTGACCATTTCCTAATCTAGTGAAAGTGGTCTCAAATCGAAGATCTCATCAAGATGAACCAAAAAACACCTTAAAGCTTGAAAAATAAAGCCTTTCTTCTCAAGATACCAACGGTCAAAGTTTGGTCAAAGCAAGGAAGTTAGTACAGTGTTTGTAGCTAAAAATTTGACCATTTCAAAATCTAGTGAAACTGGTCTCAAATCAAAAATCTCATCCAGATGAACCAAAAAACACCTTGAATCTTAAAAAATGGAGGCTCTCTTCTCAAGATACAGACGATCAAAGTTTGGTCAAAGCAAGGAAGTCAGTAAAGTGTTCGTAGCTAAAAATTTGACCATTTTCAAATCTGATGAAAGTGGTCTCAAATCAAAGATCTCGTTGAGATGAATTAAAAAATATCTTGAATGTTGAAAAATGGAGCCTCTCTTCTCAAGATACGGATGGTCAAAGTTTGGTCAAAGCAAGGAAGTCAGTACAGTATTCGTAGCTAAAAATTTGACTGTTTCCAAATCTGGTAAAATTGGTCTCAAATCAAAGATCTTGTCGAGATGAGCCAAAAACACCTTGAATCTTGAAAAACAAAGCCTCTCTTCTCAACATACGAAAGGTCTATGTTTGGTCAAAGAAAGGAGATAAGTACAGTGTTTGTAGTTAAAAATTTAACTATTTCCAAATCTGGTAAAATGGAGCCTCCCGTCTCAAGATACAGACGGTCAAAGTTTGGTCAAAGCAAAGAAGTTAGTACAGTATTTATAGCTAGAAATTTAACCATATCCAAATCTAGTGAAAGTGGTCTCAAATCAAAGATCTCGTTAAGATGAACCAAAAAACACCTTGAATCTTGAAAAATGGAGCCTCTCTTCTTAAGATATAGATGATCAAAGTTTGGTCAAAGAAAGGAAGTTAGTATAATATTCGTAGCTAAAAATTTGACCGTTTCCAAATCTGGTGAAAGTGGTCTCAAATCAAAGATGTCAAGAAGATGAACCAAAAAACTCCTTGAATCTTTAAAAATGGAGCCTCTCTTCTCAAGATACGAATGGTCAAAGTTTGGTAAAAGTAAGGAAGTCAATACAGTGTTCGTAGCTAAAAATTTGACATTTTCCAAATCTGGTGAAAGTGGTCTCAAATCAAAGATCTCATCATAATAAACCAAGAAACACCTTAAATCTTGAAAAATGGAGCCTCTCTTCTCAAGATACAGATTGTCGAAGTTTGGTCAAAGCAAGGAAGTCAATATAGTGTTCGTAGCTAAAAATTTGACTGTTTCCAAATCTAGTGAAAGCGGTCTCAAATCAAAGATCTCATTGAGATGAACAAAAAAACACTTTGAATCTTGAAAACTCTAGCCTCTCTTCTCAAGTTATGAAAGGTCAAATTTAGGTCAAAGCAAGGAAGTCAGTATAGTGTTCGTAGCTAAAAATTTGACCATTTTTAAATCTCGTGAAAAAGGTCTCAAATCGAAGATCTCGTTGAGATGAATCAAAAAACTCCTTAAATCTTGAAAAAGGGAGCCTCTATTCCCAAGATACGAATGGTTAAACTTTGGTCAAAGAAAGGAAGTCAGTACATTATTTGTAGCTAAAAATTTGACCATTTCCAAATCTAGTGAAAAAGGTCTCAAATCGAAGATCGCATCGAGATTAACCAAAAAACACCTTAAATCTTGAAAAATGGAGCCTCTCTTCTAGAGGTACAGAGGTCAAAGTTTGGTCAAAGCAAGGAATTCAGTACAATGTTTGTATCTAAAAATTTAACTATTTTCAAATCTAGTAAAAGTGGTCTCAAATCAAACATGTCATCGAGGTGAACCAAAAAACACCTTGAATCTTAAAAAGTGGAGCCTCTCTTCTCAAGATACAGAGGGTCAAAGTTTGGTCAAAGCAAGGAAGTCAGTATAGTGTTCATACCTAAACATTTGATCGTTTGCAAATCTGGTGAAAGTGGTCTCAAATCAAAGATCTCATCGAGATGAACCAAAAAACACCATGAACCTTGAAGAATGGAGCCTCTCTTCTCAAGATACAGACGGTCAAAGTTTTGTCAAAGCAAGTAAGTCAGTACAATGTTCATTGCTAAAAATTTCAGCATTTCCAAATTTGATGAAAGTGGTCTCAAATCGAACATCTCGTCAAGATGAACTTAAAAACACCTTGAATCCTGAAAGATAGAGCCTCTCCTCTGAAGATAAGAAGGATCAAATTTTGGTCAAAGCAAGAAAGTTAGTACAATATTCATAGAGAAAAATTTGACCATTTCCAAATCTGGAGAAAGTGGTCTCAAATCAAATATTTCATTGAGATGAACCAAAAAATACATTGAATCTTGAAAAATAGAGCCCCTCTTCTCAAACATAGAGAGGGTCAAAGTTTCGTGAAAGCAAGGAAGTTAGTAAAGTGTTCGTAGCTAAAGATTTGACCATTTCCAAATCTGGTGAAAATGGTCTCAAATCGAAGATCTCATTAAAATAAACTAAAAAAACTTTGAATCTTAAAAAATGGAGCCTCTGTTCTCAAGATACGGATGCTCAAAGTTTGGTCAAAGAAAGGAAGTTAGTACAATGTTTGTCGCTAAAAATTTGACCGTTTCCAAATCTGGTGAAAGTTGTCTCAAATCAAAGATCTTGTCGAGATGAACCAAAAAACACTTTGAATCTTAAAAAATGGAGCCTCTCTTCTCAAGATACGGATGGTCAAAGTTTGGTCAAAGTAAGGAAATCAACACAATGTTCCTAACCAAAAATTTCACCATTTTCAAATCTCATGAAAGTGGTTTCAAATTGAAGATCTCATCAAGATGAACCGAAAAACACCTTGAATCATGAAAAATTTGACTGTTTCCAAATCTGTGAAATTGGTTGCAAATTGAAGATCTCATCGAGATGAACCGAAAAACACCTTGATTCTTGAAAAACAAAGCCTCTCTTCTCAAGATATGGCGTGTTAAAGTTTGGCCAAAGCAAGGAAGTCAGTACAGTATTCGTAGCTAAAAATTTGACTATTTCCAAATCTGGTGAAAGTGGTTTCCAATTGAAGATCTCATCGAGATAAACCAAAAAACACCTTGAATCTTGAAAAATGGAGCCTATCTTCTCAAGATACGGATGATCAAAGTTTGGTCAAAGCAAAGAAGTTAGTACAATATTCATAGCTAAAAAATTGACCATTTCCAAATCTGGTGAAAGTGTTCTCGAATCAAAGATCTCATTAAGATGAACCAAAAAACATCTTGAATCTTGAAAAATAGAGCCTCTCCTCTCAAGATACGGATGATCAAAGTTTGGTCAAAGCAAGGAAGTCAATATAGTGTTCATAGCTAAAAATTTGACTGTTTACAAATCTGGTGAAAGTGGTCTCAAATTGAATATCTCATCGAGATGAACCAAAAAACACCTTGAAGCTTGAAAAAGGGAGCCTCTCTTCTCAAGATATAAATGGTCAATGTTTCATCAAAGAAAGGAAGTCAGTACAGTGTTCGTTGCTAAAAAATTGGCCATTTCCAAATTTGGTGAAAGTTCTATCAAATCAAAGATCTCCTTGAGATGAACCAAAAAACACCTTGAATCTTGAAAAATGGAGTCTCTCTTCTTAAGATATGGATGGTAAAAGTTTGGTCAAAGAAAGTAAGTCAGTACAGTGTTCGTAGCTAAAAATTTGACTATTTCCAAATCTGGTGAAAGTGGTCTCAAATTGAAGATCTCATCGAGATGAACCAAAAAACACCTTGAATCTTGAGAAATGAAGCCTCTCTTCTCAAGATACAGACGGTCAAAGTTTTGTCAAAGCAAGGAAGTTAGTAGAGTATTCCTATCTAAAAATTAGATGGTTTTCCAATCTGGTGAAAGTGGTCTCAAATTGAAGATCTCATCGCGATGAACTAAAAAACACTTTGAATCTTGAAAAATGGAGCCTCTTCTCAAGAGATAGACGGTCAAAGTTTGGTCAAAGCAAAGTAGTCAATACAGTGTTCGTAGCTAAAAATTTGACCATTTCCAAAAATGGTGAAAGTGGTCTCAAATCAAAGATCTCGTTGAGATGAACCAAAAAACACCTTGAATTTTGAAAAATGGAGTCTCTTTTCAAGATACGGACGATCAAAGTTTGGTCTAAGCAAGGAAGTCAGTACAGTGTCCATAGCTAAAAATTTGACCATTTCTAAATTTGGTGAAAGTGGCCTTAAATCAAAGATCTTGTTGTGATGAACAAAAAAACACCTTAAATCTTAAGAGACGGAGCCTCTCTTCTTAAGATACGGATGGTCAAAGTTTGGTCAAAGCAAGGAAGTCAGTATAGTGGTCATAGCTAAAAATTTGACCATTTCCAAATCTAGTGAAATTGAACTCAAATCAAAGATCTCATCGTGATGAACTAAAAAATACATTGAATCTTCAAAGACAGAGCCTCTCTTCTCAAGATACGGATGGTCAAAGCAAGGAACTCAGTACAGTGTTCGTAGCTAAAAATTTGACCATTTCCAAATCTAGTGAAGTGGTGGAAAATTGAAGATCTTGTCAAAATGAACCAAATAAAACCTTGGATCTTGAAAGATAGAGCCTTTCTAATAAAGATACAGATGGTCAAAGTTTGGTCAAAGCAAGGAAGTCAATACAGTGTTCATAGCTAAAAATTTGACTCTTTCCAAATCTGGTGAAAGTGGTCTCATATATAAGATCTTGTCGAGATGAACCAAAAAGCACCTTGAATCTTGAAAGACGTAGCCTATCTTCTCAAGATACAGATCGTCAAAGTTTGGTCAAAGAAAAGAAGTCAGTATAGTGTTCATAGCTAAAAATTTGACCATTTCCAAATATGGTGAAAAAAGTCTCAAATCGAAGATCTCATTGAGATGAACTAAAAAAAACCTTGAATATTAGAAAACAGAGCTTCTCTTCTCAAGATACAGACTGTCAAAGTTTGGTTAAAGCAAGGAAGTCAGTACAATGTTCATAGCTAAAAATTTTCCCATTTCCAAATCTGGTGAAAGCACCCATAAATAGAAGATGTCGTCGAGATGAACCAAAAAACATGTTGAATTTTAAAAGACAGAGCTTCTCTTCTCGAGATACGAATGGTCAAAGTTTGGTCAAACCAAGGAAGTCAATACAGTGTTCATAGCTAAAAATATGACCATTTCCAAATTTGGTGAAAGTGGTCTCAAATTGAAGAGCTCGTCGAAATGAACCAAAAAATACCTTGAATCTTGAAAAGTGGAGCCTCTCTTCTCAAGATACGAATAGTCAAAGTTTGGTGAAAGCAAGGAAGTTAGTACAATGTTCGTTGCTAAAAATTTGACGGTTTCCAAATCTGATGAAAGTGGTCTCAAATCAAACATCTCATCGAGATGAATTGAAAAACACATTGAATCTTGAAAAATGAAGTGTCTCTTTTCAAGATACAGATGGTCAACTTTTGGTTAAAGCAAGGAAGTCAGTACAGTGTTCATAGCGAAAAATTTGATCATTTCCAAATTTGGTGAAAGTGGTCTCAAATAAAAGATCTTGTCGAGATGAATGATAAAACACCTTGAATCTTTAAAAATAGAGCCTCTTCTCTTAAGATAGAGATGGTCAAAGTTTGGTCAAAGCAAGGAAGTCAATACAGTGTTCATAGCTAAAAATTTGTCTATTTCCAAATCTTGTGAAAGTGGTCTCAAATAAAAGATCTTGTTGAGATGAACCAAAAAACATGTTGAATCTTGAAAAATGGAGCGTCTCTTCTCAAGATACGGATGATCAAAGTTTGGTCAAAGAAAGGAAGTCAGTACAGTAATCATAGCTAAAACTTTTATGGTTTCCAAATTTGGTGAAAGTGGTCTCAAATCAAAGATCTCGTCAAGATGAACTAAAAACACTAGTAAATTTTAGCTTGTTTTTCGATGAGGATTGGTCAATTTTTAGGTGCCAATTGGTCAACCAAATGACCATAACTGTTGTCGAAGTTTTTCATCGATTATATGACACATAAAACTGTTGTCGCAATTGCGACCTCTATAGCGGTTGAATTATTGACAAATACACCATCAAAATAATCACTTCAACCTAGAAGAATTATCGGCTATACCTTTCATCTATGTGACCAATGTTGGTTTAAATTGTGAGCACTTATGGTTGGAATAGTCTTCGAGTGTATAGCATTCTCGTCGAAGTGACAAAACAATGTTGGTTGAAATTGCGACGAGGGGTGGTCGAAATATTCATCTAGTATATAACATTCTCATCGATAATTATATTCTTTTGACCGTTGAAAAAGTGACAGCAAATTTTTATTTTTTTAAAAAATAAAATATATTATCAAATTAATTATAGCAACAATATGCTTAATCTATTAGTAATTATTTGCATTTAATTTCCCAATTACTAATAATTTTGTACTACACATGCAATGTATTGTCAGTTTTAAGATAATCTGTACCATGTGTAATGGTTTAGGGTTTAAGGAAAGTTATGGTGATTTAATTATAGAACTACTGGTCCCTTGAAACATTCAAAAAAAAATTCTCGAAAGATGCATTCTCATGGAATACGATGACTTCAGGTTATGCACAAAATGGATCTATCTTCTATCATTGTGCTCTTATCCTATGTCAAAATGGGAGATTTATGACACAGTATAGATTTATGGGGTCACTTGATTGATCCAAGGATTTATGTAAGGGTCAAGGACCTATAGGTATATCTAAGTTTTTTATATTCCCATTGATGCCATTATTATCATATAATTGCACTTCAAAGTGCAAAGATGCCAAAAAGATGTAAAATTGCATTTTTATGCAATTATGGCCTAAAGGGCTAAGTGAGGGTTTAGTAGTGTTTAGGGAGTTTAGGGGATTAGGATAGGAACCTAAAACCTTTTGAAAGGTTAAAGATGATGCAAGAAAGATTAAAGTGGTCGAAGTTGACAACTAGTTGTCAATTAGACAATAATACAAATGAATAACTAACTGTAACAGTCATATAACTAACTGTGTAGGTTAAGAAGAAATTAAAAATTAGTTTGTAAGGGGATTTTGGTCGGTTTTGTATGTGAGTTTTATGGGAGAAGAGTCTTAGAAGTTGTGGGGAGGTGTGTATGGTCGAAGAAGACAATGTAATGAACTACCAAGCAATAAACTTTTAATTCTTTACAAACAGTCACCTCTTTGCTCATGAAGACACAAGCTGGTGCTTATATTATTAAACTCTCTATTCAATGAAACATTGATAGGAAAATAATTCATTGATTGGTATTATAATTTTTTATCATTCCATGTACTAATTATATTGTTTTGAAGTCTTAAAATCAAATAATTTCAGTCCTTTTATTGACTGTTCCTGTACAGTGCTTGGCATGCAAACAATCTTTGTCTTGAAGAACTAATGATTTCTTAGGCTCTGTCAAATAGTTAGCAAGAAATGATGAACTCAATATTTCTAAAGTGCTTCAAAAGGATTAAACTCACCAAGACTCTTCACAAGACTTCTAAGTGATATATTTGGTGTTATTGACTTACATTTTCTTGGATTCAAGGACTTTAGAATATTGACTTATATGGGGGGTGTATTGGTGCAGGGCACCTAGGCCATTCAGTTTTGCTTTGGGACTTGAGTTCTATATTTTGTTTTGCTTTATAATAAAGGATGTCTTCTAGATTCCTAGACCATCCTATTGTTTGGTTTTAGTCCTTCTTATGTGGAGGTGTGTATGGTCGAAGAAGACAATGTAATGAACTACCAAGAAATAAACTTTTAATTATTTACAAACAGTCACTTTTCTGCTCGTGAAGACACAGTCTGGTGTTTATATTATTAAACTCTCTATTAAATACAAAATTGATAGGAAAATCATTCATTGATTGGTATTATAAGTTTTGATCATTCCATGTACTAATTATGTTTTTTTGAAGTCTTAAAATCAAATAATTTTAGTCCTTTTATTGACTGTTCAAGTACAGTGCTTGGCGTGCAAACAATATTTATTGCAAGATGTGTCCCTAAATCACATTTTCACCATTGGGATTCAATGCCACTGTGTGAAAGGTGAGTTAAGGAAATGCTTTATAAGAGTTCAAAATATCAGAGTTGGGAAGGTTAGTTTTCTTTTTGAACAATGATGTCCTAGGTTAAATATTTCATATGTATTTAGCCAGACAAGTTGAAACTCGACTGTAGCAGTAGATAAAAACTATGTGGGATCAAGTTTTTGAATGGATTGGGCCCTTAGAGTTCATGGGATTTCCATATATTAAAATCAATATGCACATAATTGTTAAGAGGACATATGTTCAAGTCATCTAATGTTGTTAGAAAAAACATTGACTAGGACCTTAGCAAAAACATCTTATGAAATTCAATTCTGCATAACTACATACAGAAACAAACACAATATTCCTTATTGAAAGATTTAGTCACCTTGTTGAGATTTATCAAATTGATAAAAAGAGAATCATACAGTTCACACTTCTTCTAAAATCTGTAGACAAACTACTTTCAAATATTGTCCACTAGGCTAAAATTCTGACAAGCAAAAACTAAAAAAACTTATCATTGCAGGCACTTGATTTGGGAAGATAAGGGACTTCAACATCTGAAATTATGAAAAACTATGTTTGAATGAAAATGAATCATCAATTTAACTGAAACAAGAGATAACCAAGTCTTTAATGTCATTTGATTGAATTAATTATAAATATTCAAATATTTGGAGATGGAGGAGGATGGCACAATACACTGAGGGTACCTAGGGAACAATATATCCAAAATCTTATTGTCAATATTTTTAGAAGTAAAAAACATGGCCGTGAATGACATAGTTCATTCACAGTGCATTGGCCTCAATAACCTCAAATGACACAGCAAAAAACCAACCAACTTAACTCGAGGTGGAATTTATTTTTTCACATTCAAGGTACCATTACATAGTTTATTACACCTATCATTATGCCTCCATAAAAATTAGGTATTTACTTGGCAATGATACTAAGTTGATACTAGAATAATTTAGATCTTGTGACTCTTTATCATCAATGTGAACAAGATGATGCAGTTCCTCAAAAGAACACATGGTTTCTGCATCAAACCCTCCTGCAAACTGCAAATATGGTAGACAAATAAATGGAAAAAGAAAACATTACTCAAAGCAATATAATAACAATTGAGGCCATTTATCCACATGTCATATGAAGTGAATATTTACCTGATGAGCTCTGAAAGAAAAATGAACACCCTAAAGCAACAAGAATTCTTGTGTAGGCTCCTTTTCTGAGTTTCCCATCGACTCCAGCTCTATAGATATTCATCTCATGTATCTCTTTGCTAGCTTAATGAGACATATCTTTATGTGTATCAAAGAAGATCATTAAATTATGAGTTTGAGCATAAGCATAAATTCCTACATTCAAAAGGGATAATAGTACCAAAAATATGGGCTTCTAAATTATCACTGATAGCTAATAAGCATGCATGACATACCATATAATGCTCTCTACCTAGCACCATTCTTACAGTAAGATGTCCCAAAACTTCATTTTTAAAATCTGTAGTAGGAATGTACGTTTCAGTTGAAGTTGAGGGAGAACAGATTTTGAATTTAAAAGAAGTTTCCATGAAGTGAGAAGCCTCACTGATGTCTCCAACCAATTTCAGTTTTATGTCAAAACTGATAATTTCTACCAATTTGGGGCTCATAGCCTTTATTTTTTATATTCAAGTCCAATCCAATCATGATACTCATCTAATGCATGGTCTTTTTCATTTACACATCTATAGTGAATACAATGCCACAAATGATAGTTTTTCATATACACTAAAGGAAACTTTATATTTGCAAAGAGGCTTGAAGCATAAAATAGTTCAGAATCTTCAGATCCTAAGGAGAAATCAACAAGATAATATAATCACCACAATATATAAAAACTAGTGAAATCAAGGAAAACCAATATAGAGATATGAAGTTATGATGTGTTACAAAGACATGAGGTCCAACATGGAAAAGGATCAAATCAATGGTAAACAAACCGACCAAGTAAAGTGAGAATAAAGACTTCTGAAAGGTTATAGATTCAAATATGGAAAAATAAATGATGCATTGATAGATATAGCACATCAAAAGTTACATTTTCATATATTAACTGAGTGAGTAGGTTACTAGACACATATTTTTAGTTCATAGTCATTTGGTACAACTACAAATGAAATGCATAAGGAAGTGTTATAGCATGAACATGAGATAGTGGTATCTAAACAAAGGTAAGTTTTCAAAACTTGCATTCAAGGTATCAAAGGATACTACATGAAAATAATTATTACCATGAATCAATGCCCATTTTACTACAATACATGTGCATATTATCTGATTTCAAGTGATACTATAGGGTAAAAATGAAGTTAAACTAGAACATTGGGGCAGTCACGGGTATGGTCATATGAAAAAGTTGTCATACATGCAGTCATAAAGAACAATTATGAAGAAATCATAATTAGAGTTAAAACACTTATCAACAATAGAAAAAGACTATAGAATTGATAAACAAAGTACATCTTGGCATTTGATACAAGAAGCTTGAGTTAGGCATAAACCAAGGAACTAGATACAACCACATTTCATAAGGGATACCATATCACTTTTCCAAAAGGATTATTGAATGTTCTCAAGAGGGTATTCATCTAAAAATATTGAAAATGATTCTTCTAAATAAAAAGAGTAACATTAATAGAGTATGACTGATTATTATCAAGATTATGATCAGTTGGCCTTTCTAGATTTTTCTGTATGCATATGACTGAAATATGCTTGTATGGAAGTCAATTCCTAGATATAGGATTTAGATCTTCCATTGATCAGTTGTTGGATTGACACCATTTTCACAAATCTTGCAAGTGCATTAAGGACTCATGACCAATTCTTCAACTAGTTGATCCAAGATACAACATAGTTCATCATTTCCTTAGGTAGTAGGGAAGTAAAAGGGGTAGGAAGAAACATGAGAATGAGTCATCCAGAGGCAGCTAATAATTTTTCATCTATATTTTTAGGCTTAAAGGTAAGTGCTTTATAAAAATTCCCCATTCACTCTCTTATCTATAAATCTAATTTGATGAACATTTTTAAGAAGTAAAATATTTCTTAAAGTGAATGAGAAATAATATGGAATAAGAAGTAGGTGTTTTTGACCATTGAATCTACATCATTGGTTTAGTTTGAGCTTCACTTGGTTTCGATATTAGTTTAATATTTTCTACTTAACAAGGTCAACCACGTGAAGGTGGAAGCTCGTTTGGCCCCTCCCCCCCCCTAACATCCCTCTAAATTCCCCATTAACATCTAATAACATTCATTCATTCATTCATCCATTTTTGAAATATAACATTCAATCATCATAATCACATGATAACATTCATTAACACATAAAATTCATTAACACACAACATTCATGAATAATTCATTAACACATCATTCATCAACATTTACTAGTACAAAATTACATCCATTAAGACAATGTTCTTATATTAGCAAAAAATGTTAATTACAATCATTTCTTTTTTGGTTTCTTGCTCATTTTTCTAAGGTAATGGCTAAGAGGAGCATCAATATCCTCATCATTCCCCTCCTCTACTGATTCTAATGCCAACACATGTCTCCTCCTCATCTGTTCAGGAACAGGAGGCTATTGCGCCAAAGGGGGGTCCGCTGCAATAACAAATACATCATGGGTTAAATTCATACCATTTTATATTAGTGTTACAAGTATTTAATTAAGTAAAAGAACTATAAATAAAAAAAATAAAATTAAAAGAACAAAACATAAATTTTATTTACCTGAATGTGCCACATGATCTACATGGTGATCGCTCTGAACATCCTCCACTCATTCAACATGACATTATGTATGCTCTAATATATACACAAAAAAGGTTACACCAATTTCAATTTAAGATGTTAAATTGTATTAATAATTGCATAATTAATTTTAAATAGAAAATGAACACCTCCATCGACACTACGATGCACATCAGGGGCTTCATCATGTGGCATAGGATATGTGTTACGATTAGGAGGATGCATTGCAATGTCATGCACATTATTATCAAATAGATTGTTGCTCAAGTATTTAATTTAAAATATATG
Organism: Chamaecyparis obtusa; assembly: GCA_027943335.1. Classification (NCBI taxonomy): domain Eukaryota; kingdom Viridiplantae; phylum Streptophyta; class Pinopsida; order Cupressales; family Cupressaceae; genus Chamaecyparis; species Chamaecyparis obtusa. Next base: position 1,538,142 of record BSBK01000938.1, on the reverse strand, counting down.
TTTTTGGCATATTTACCTATTCACATGATGCAAGAGACTCTTGGGTTGGATGAGTGGAAGCTTGGCATAGGTGTTCAGCCATGGCTTGATAGCCTTCCTTGAAGGCAATTTTTTTGTGTTCTATCATGGCCTCTGAATTAAATTCTGAGCCTACATTTTTTGATTAAACAATTTTTTTTCATTTTATTAATAATTTTTCTCTAGAATTCATTTACTGCTACTTACAATTCATGCTTTAATTTTTGAATATCCACCAGAGCCAAGTTTGTGCTATCCAATATTTTGCAATCTGGCCTTTGTTTCCTTTGATGTGTCCTACAAACTATGAAAAGTTTGAAATACATTACATGATATAGATATAAAGATCACTAATTAGTGCATTATTACATTCTACTAGTAGTTAATACTATTGCATACCTTCTTCTCTCATTTTCTGGTATAATTCCTCTTTGAGCATCCCCTTTCTCCTTTGCATCCAAAATGAACTCATTCCAATCCCTCACTGGAATAAAGGGAGGACACTCATACTTTGGGTTCTTGATGAGACTCCTTCTATATGAGTCCCTCATAGTCTTAAGATGTTTGGTAGCTTTTTCTAAAATTTTCTTCTCCTCAAAAATATTACTACCAAACTCATGCTCTAAATCTTTAATGAGATGATCTTTTAATTTTTTGTCTTGCAAGTTCCACCTTTTAAGAAAAAAAACAAAATTGTTAGATAGAAAAATTAACTAAAGTTGTGTACCTTGAATATAGTAAAAGAAAAGGCCTAAATGAAAGGAAAAACACTATACCAATTAATGATATGAAATAAAAACAATGGGATAGGGTTAGTTCACTTTTGATGTTTGACTTTGTATGTATGGTGGGCCTGAATATCTTCAATGTGAAGTCATAAAGAATCTTATAAAAAGAATCATTTCCCACAAAAATGTCATGGGATCATCAATCCAAAACTTTTTATGAATAGGTAAATACATATTACAATATAAATAATAATAATTTTAAAGTACTTGGAAGCTTAGGACATTTTAAATGCATCAATTCTTTATTGTCAATCAACAATGACGTCTGCATAACTCCCGTGCTAGAAACACAGTTAGATCTAGGAAACAATTGTGAATTATCACCAATACAGGTACTCTGATCTGTATCTAGCGTAGCAGACACCACCGGTGTATCTCCTACTCCACAAAATTAATCCACTATGAGATGCACCCAAGATTAAAGTACAAATTATCAAATCATAATTAAGACAAAACCAAATATAGAAAAATAAGGATTTACCAAGCATAGACCATGAAGGCATTGATGTTTTCATGCTCCTTGTTTCTGACATTACACTCAAAATTCTCGGATGGATGTCGGTCGACCTCCTAGGAGGAGTCACCCGCACTTGATCACCTAAACAATACATTGTTAGCAAAGACATTCTGAAATAATAAAAGTAAGAGTTAACTTAAGAAGTTTTTGAATGTTCCAAAGAAAAAATTCTTTGTAACTTGTCAACTTAAGCAATATTTTACCTGAGGTGGCCAGAGCTCTGCTAGTGCCGGCCTCACCGCGATGTCCATGACCAGGTACTTGAGAAAGCAAAAAATCATGTAACAAGAACACATATATATTTTAGTTCATGACATAGAAGAGTATAAAATATAAAACTTTATTGAACTTTTGTTATAACTAAAGATTCATTAATTTTTACTTCAAAACAAAATTCTTGCACCATCAATTCATCTTTTCTCTTCAGCATCTCCTCGGTTGGATTTGCATCTTCCAAAATGTTAATAATTTTTGCATTGACTATTTTTAGTTTTTTCTTCACCATATTTATTATATTAGGGATTTCTGGGATATCCTAATATGTATCTACAATTATTTCCTCTGTTGTTGCAGATGCTTTCCCCCTATCCTGAACATCAAATTGTGACAGGAATATCAATAAAACTATCATAATAACTCCAAAACCTTAAATAAAATAACATTTTTCAACTATATAATTTGTACAATTTCAATAAGGTTTATCATTGCTAAAGAATGGGTGGGAGGAGCATCCCCATAGCCTCTATCATGTGGGGATCCATGTCATCATGTGACAAAGATTAAATATAAAAACTTCAACAAATTGAAAGCAATAGACTTAGCAAAAATAACTTATTAATAAAATGGTATATTGGAGTCATAAACTTTAGGTTAGTTTAAATGGTATATAGTACTTACCACCCTCATGATAGTAACTTTGTTTGTATCTATGCGATTTAAATGGTAATATATTAGCAGTTCTTCCCCTGTACTTATTGATTTTATCGCACATACAAAAACTCAATTCCCCTCACGAGCCTCAAATATGAAATTGGGTTACTTATTAGTTGAGGAAGGTCACGTACTATTTATAAAACCCACAATATTCCCTGTTCCTTTTGGTCTCCTATCAATGTACATAGAAAATCTTTTACTTTGATCATTTTCTTTCCATTTTATATAATTTTTTGATAGTGCATACCTACGCATACTTTTTTATATTGAACAATCCGCATCCAATCATTGTAATTGTAACAAGGACCGACATACTCCATCAATTCAACAAAATTTTTGTAACATACCTTTATCCCATCCATGGAAAATAGGCCCAAATCATGTAATGAGGATGGAGCTATATGATATATCCTCTCATTGACACAAAAATTAGTGTTAATTAGAGGTAGCTCATTGGGTACCCATTCTTTCTCAAGATGTGTGTACTGAAAGGGCACCTTGATTTCTCCTTTGGTCTCATCATCATAAGAACATGACCCCCCTTTAGCAAGGAAAAATTGCATACATTTATTGAATTTTTTTTTAATCTTTTGACCTCTAGTTGATCTCCCTATTTTAGTCATACTACATGTAAGACTTTCATCTACCATTCCCTCATTTCCCTCATTCGATGTAGATAGATCTGACAAGTACCTATTTGGTGGGTCTTGCAATCCATCAAATGAGATATTGTCATGTCCCTGATTTAAATAGAATTTTGATAATAATTAAATAATATATATAATAATCAAGTTGTGACCCATACAGTTCTTCTTTGTCTATATGTGGGAGGTATAAAATGTAAGTTGAAAGTGAAGGAAAGGCACAAAAATAGGAATCATATAAAAGGATAAACAAGAAGAATATAACATGTCAAAATTTCTATGTCGATTATTCGACACATTATATGATTATATAATATGTCTATTTATAACATACGTGCTCAGTGATAAACAAGAAGAATATAAGAAAATTATGTCTATTTATTGACTTATACCTACTGATCCATGTCACTGTGCAGAATCCTTGCCAAAGGGGTTAAATTTCCTACATATGTTAATCATTTATCTTAAGTTAGCTAAAAATTACATGATACATATGCTACAAATAACATAGAAGACAACATGAATAATATGAAAGATTGTAAACATGAACAAATTACCTTTACCTTATATATAGAATGCAAGATTGTCAACAGAAGGGGTGATGATGTCTGTAGTCAATTGCCTATTTGCAGAAAGGGTGACAATCAAAAAAAATATATACATGTATCAACAACAATTAATTGAGCATCATAAGAAAAAAATTGGTAATTATAAATCACATATATTGTAATCATTAGAATTGAAATCAATAAATCAATATTAAATATATATACTAATCAATATAAATATATATAAATAGTTAAATCACATACCTTGTACATTTCAATCATGTCATTGATCATCTTCTTCATCCATCATCATCATCATCATCATCTTCTTCTTCTTCTTCATCATTTTCAATATCTTCTTCTTCCATAACATTATACTTTATCGGCCTTCCTCTTAGATCATGTCTAACAACAAATGACCAACCCTGTTTATGTGGAACCTCTAAGTAAAACACTTTCTCACATTGGTTTGGAAGAACATAGGGCTCATCTCCAACTGGTTCAAATGACCTTGTATTAATAATTGTAAATCCATTATCATGTTGAATAATAGTTCTATCAGGATCATTTTGATTCAGTCGTAGCTTGTACCATTTGATGATGAATAGAACTAATTTAAAAGATTTAAAGTCGCACTCAATTATATCATCCAAGATGCCATAGTATCAATTTTGAGATTGTTGAGGATGTATGTCATTTCTAGAAGATATATTAGTGACCTCGAAAACTACAAATATCCCAGAATCACAAATTTTCTTCGTGTCATCCAAAAATTTTATGCTAAATTTGTGGCCATGATAGTACATAGCTTTGTGGTGCTTGACCTATAATTTTTTAAGCGTGTAAAAATTATTTGCATCATGAGTTGATATGAAACATATGGGTCATAATCATTAATAAATTTTTAGGTACCTCTCTACCTCTTAAACCATATGCTAGATCAATTACCATTGGTGTAACATTAGAATCTTCATTACGATGAGCTTATCTAATAAATGAAGCAACACCTTCCCATGTTAATGAGCAGCCATTTTTTTGACATTGTTCAATCCATACTTTCATCCAATCAAGATTCTTCGAAATATACAAATGTATTGCATCTCACTCTCGACCAACTATATAAAAAAATACACCAATTACAAATAACTTATATTGAAGATTTATAAGAATTAATTAACTATAATAAAATCTTATATTTACCTCTCAATTTCCTCAATCTACCTTTTCCCATCAAGTACTCCCCTTTGACTTTGTTAATGGAGTTGGGATCCCAAATATGATCTACATGGATCTTTGTTGCAAACTTAGCAAGATATTCACTAATGTACACCATGGTTTGGTATACCATATATCCTTCTACCATAGAACCCTCAGGATGTTCTCTCTGTCGAACCAATCCTTTCAAAAATTTCAAGTGCCTCTCAACCATCCACATTGACCTAGTTTGTATAGGTCCACACAATTCAATCTCCTCAACTTGATGTATGAGGTAGTGTTCTTGTGCATTGAAAAAAGTTGAAGGTAGACACTTTTTCATTTCACACATAAGATGAGGAATTTTTCTCTTCTGATATTTTATATCTTCTTTATTGATTTCTTTTGATGGTAACCACCTCATGTATTTTACAACATCACATATAATTTGTTTGACACTGTTGTCGAAGTGGTGTGGGAGAGATAGAGGTAGAATATGCTATAATATTTGTAAAATGATCTTATCAATATTTTATAAAAGAATGCAATGAAAACTACATGTAGTATAAAAATATATAGTAAATACAAAATAACATGAATTACCTTAATAAATGTATGCCAATCATGTATTTTCATCCCTGGCCCAAATTCACTTTTCTTTGATATGAGATTGTTTATGTCCACAATAAATCTCATGGGAAAATGTATTTTTTATGACTTCTTTTACAACATTGCTTTGGTGCTCTGACAATAACCAAGTAAGGGCACTTGTATCAATATATTCTCTATTGTTATTTGATTGAATGACATTTTTCATTGCATGGTTGGATTCTTCAATGTCACTACAAATTTTGGCAATTTTTTCTTTGTCACACCTTTCATCCAATATTTTCCATAATGTCTTTGTTACATTCTTTCCAATATGCATAGTATCAAACAAATGCATGATTGAGAGTTTCTCGTAGTACCAAAACCTACTAAATTGTGTAGGATAACTTTTTAGTCCTTTTGGAAGTTGGTCATTAACACCTTGATGACCTTCACGAGTATCAATTACATCATCATTAAATAAAACACAATATCAAAATATAAATTTCAAATAAAAACCATCAAATGGAATGACATTACCTCGATGATTTATTTTATTGTATTCCAACTTCCATAGGCAAGGTATCATTTTCCATGTCTTTGATATAGTCTCTTCTTTCCCATTGAAAAAATGTTTTTCGGTAATTCAGTACTTATGATTTCTATGGAGAAAGTGTCTATGCTCATTGAACACCTACTTTCCTAAACTTTTTGAATGAGGAGATTTCATCTTTGGACCACAAACTAGACATGCAAATTTTCCATTTGTCTGAAGACCTACAAGATCGTATATAATTGGATTAAATATGTAAATTTTGTGCTAGCACTATAACATACCAAAAAAGAGGTGTTAAGAAGAGAACATACCACAAAAATGTGTTATCCCATGGGCATCATGTATTGTCCATACAAGCATTGCATGGAATTGAAATGGTCTTTGTCCTATTGGTCTAGAGATGTCATACATAGTGACCCCATTCCATAACACCATAAACTTGTCAATAAGGGGCTCAATATATACATTTATATCTTTAACTCGGTACTTACCTAGTTGAATGAACAAAAAAATTACATAATTTTATGACTATTTTGATGGATTATTTATAATAAATTAATTTAGATGACTATTAAATGAAAAAATACCTAGAACAATCATTGCCAACATTATGTGCTCCCCCTTTATGGACATCCAAGAAAGAATGTTATTGTTGATAACAAAAATGGGCCACACTGAGTAAACAGATCTCATCTCTCCAAATGGATTGACACCGTTTGCTACCAATGAAAGCTTGAGATTACGAGGTTCTTTTTTAAAGTGTGGCTAAGTTTCCTCTGTTTCCTTAAATTCTGAACCATCTGCAGGTATTTGCATAATGTCATCTCGACTTCTATTGTGTATGGTAATCCATAAATTATGCCAAGCTATTGTACCTGAATAATAATTGCAGACATGGAATAATGGGAATATATCGAAGAACCTTGCAAGGCACCCTTTTTGTTATTTGATCTAATTGATATCTACTAATATGACAATCAAAGCATTCTGTTGCAAATTTATGTTGTTTATGATATATAATATGATCATTTGGACATGCATGTATTGTTTGATACTCCATTCCAATATCTTTCATCATGGAAAATAATTCTCAGTACGAGTGAGGTAGAATGTTTGATGGTGGTAAAAAACACTTACCTATCAACCTATGACCAAAAATATAATTTATTAATATAAAGAATATTAATTACTACATGATTCACCCTTTGTTAATTGTAAGGGAATTATGACTATAAAATGAAAAAAGATGACATACCTTAACATACGTGTCATTGCTACATTGGATAAACCATTCATAACCTTCAAGTTCACCAACAACAATACAACAACAAGAAGAGTTGTTTGGGAGCCTTCATATAGGGGCTCATATGCCTTCTCAAGTATAGGTACATCAAGGTCATCTACATCAACATCATCATCATCATCATCATCATCTTCTTGATCATCGTGATCTTCTTCCATGGGATCATTACCTTCTACTTCTATATTCACACCTCCATGTTCCCTCATTTGGAAATCCACATTCTCCTAATTGTCTTGGTCCATAATATGAAACCCAGGGTGGTTTACCTATATCAAAATGATGACCTTAAATTAACCATGACCATGATGTCATCATCAAATCATGTCTTATGTATTTTATAAATTATTAAAATACATACCAATGGATGAAATTTTTTTCCCCCTTCAATGTGACCATGTTGCCTACAATGTTCCTTAGCTATTTTGATTAGATATCTTCAAGTCTTTAAGCCCTTACAAATTTTACAGGGACAATGAAATTTTCCATCACCTTTTCTTTTAGAGTTAGACCATAATCTAGCAATTGCCTCTCTATTTTGTTGTGGGTTGATATCGTCAGACATGGTCTTTCTTGAATGGAATGACTCATTAGTGGAAGAAGGATGATTTGTTTGCAACCTACAGATACAAATCGTCACTGAACAACCATTTTTTCAACTCTAATTTTCTCAACGCAAAGGGACATTTATCATACCATAGAAACCTGATTATTTTTATATGGAATAAACTGAGTACCATCAGAAATATTAACCATTTACAATCATGAAAAATAAACCTAAATCAGATAGCTCATTTTTTTTATCAGTATGTGTAATCTTTGTGTATATGAAAAATGAAAGAAATATCAAGCTAAATAAAATAGTGAACAAAATAGTATTCCACATAGAGTGAATAAAATATACCATCAAAAGAAGGTGACAAAATCCTATCACGAAGCACAAACATAGGAAATCAAAAAGGGACAAAAGACAAGAAATAAGAAAAATCATTACGACTATAGAAAAATTACTAAGAATATAGAAAAATTATTAAGACTATAATCACAAAAAGAAACACTCTTTTTCAACAATGTTCAAAATCATTAGGACTATAGAAAAATAATTAAGACTATAGAAAATCAAATTTTAGAAATGGACGGTTCTGATGCATTGCCATTACAACAAATGAGCATTCATCATTTGATATTGTGTATTCCATTTAAGTATGTCAATAATGTTCAAAATCCTATCACCAAGCACAAACATAGGAAATCAAAAAGGGACAAAAGACAAAAAATAAGAAAAATCATTAGGACTATAGAAAAATCAAGTTCTAGAAATGGACGGTTCTGATGCTTTTCCATTACAACAATTGAGCATTCATCATTTGGTACTTCTTGGTGTATTCCATTTAATTATGTCAAGCACAAAGTATTCTATTTACATTTGAAAAACATGTAGATTTGACCAAGAATTTATGTAAGGTTCAAGGACCTGTATGTATGTATAAGTTTGTTATATGGCCAGTGATGCCATTATTATCAATTGCACTTCAAAGTGCAAAGATGCCAAAAAGATGTAAAATAGCATTTTTATGCAATTATAGCCTAAAGGGATAAATGAGGGTTTAGTAGAGGTTTAGGGAGTTTAGGGGATTAGGATAGGAACCTAAAACCTTTTGAAAGGTTAAAGATGGTGCAAGAAAGATTAAAGTGGTCAAAGTTGACAACTAGTTGTCAACTAGACAATAATGCAAACGAATAACTAACTATAATAGTCATATAACTAATTGTGTAGGTTAAGAAGAAGTTGAAAACCATTTTTTAAGGGGATTTTGGTTGGTTTTGTACGTGATTTTTATGGGAGAGGAGTCTTATAAGTTGTGGGGAGGTGTGTATGGTCGAAGAAGACAATGTAATGAACTACCAAGCAGTAAACTTTTAATTCTTTACAAATAGTAACTTCTCTGCTCATGAAGATACAATCTTGTGTTTATATTATTCAACTCTCTATTAAATGCAACATTGATAGGAAAAACATTCATTTATTGGTATTATAAGTTTTGATCATTCCATGTACTGATTATATTATTTTGAAGTCTTAAAATCAAAGAATTTTAGTCCATTTATTGATTGTTCCTGTATAGTGCTTGGCATGCAAACAATCTTTGTCTTGAAGAACTAATGATTTCCTAGGCTCTCCCACTTTCTATGTTTAATGTGACTTGTGGAAGAAGCCTTGCCTTGTATTACCTAGGCCTATAAGTGTTTATGAAGGGAAGGTGAAAGGAGGCAAGGAACAATGATTGTATTCCAACTTTTAAATTACATTTCTATTGCACTACTAATGTTGTTGAATATGAAACCTTCATTCCAAGTTTTTAATTTGGTGTTAGCAAGGGAAAATAGTAACTGCAACATCAATACCAAGATATTACAACAAACTTTCAATTTTTTTCAAGTATAGCTTACAAACATTAGAAGTCTTGTAAAGAGTCTTGGTGAGTTTAAGCACCCTTTTGAAGCACTTTAGAAATATTGAATACATCATTGCTTTGTCAAATAGTCTTGGTCTAATAGAACTCCCAATAATTCTTAAACATACTTTATCTGATATGATGAATTCTTAAACAATTAAGGTTGGAGTAGACATAGTTATCATAGTTTTTTGTGTGGTACAAGGAAGATTTGGCTAGGTCAAATCTTCCTTCATGCTAGCAATCTACAGAATTAGACCTTTAATAAGAATTCATCATATTAGATAAAGTAATTCCAACCAACACAGGAATAGAAGTAAAAAAAAAAGGTCAAATTTTATACATATATCTCTCCTGCTGACACATTTCATTTTATTTCATTTTCGCATAGTTCACGAGCAAAGGAGTGCTGAAGGAGGTAGTATAAGGTGGGAAGCTGCACTAGGTCGACATCACGCACCTATATGAAAGTAAGTTTGAACCAGTGATTGAATATCATAAAAGTGTGGATTGGTGAGAAATAAAATCTTCATTTTAAATCTTAACTAATAGATTAAGCATATTAATACTATGCTTAAAGTTCCATTTAAATGCATTTAACACAAAAAACTAAATTATAAAGCTAAACCAATGGCATGTTTACAACAAAGGTCTAATAGAACTCCCAACAATTCTTAAACATACTTTATCTTATATGATGAATTCTTAAACAATTATTAAAGAATTCATCATATCAGATAAATTATATTTAAGAATTGTTGGGACTGGTCTTTTGACGTATATTAAAGAGAATAGAATTTTTGGCATATTATTATCATTATTTTTCTTTTTTGTAAACATGTCATTGGTTTAGTTTTGTAACTCTTTTTTGTGTTAAATGCATTTAAAATAAAGGTCTAATTCTGTAGACTATTCGTTAGACAAATCTTCATTGTCTTCTGGTTATCTTCTTTATATACTAGCATTTAAATGAAACATTAAGTATAGCAATAATCTTCTTAATCTATTAGTAATAATATGCTTAATCTATTAGTAATTATCTACATTTAATCTACCAATTACTAATAGTTTTGCACTACACATGCAATGTATTGTCAGTTTGAAGATAGTCCATGCCATGTGTGATCATTAAGTAATGGGAAAGTTATGATGATTTAATTGTATAACTACTGGTCCCTTGAAACATTAAAAAAAAAATCTCAAAAGATGCACTCATGGAATACAATGACTTCAGGTTATGCACAAAATGGATCTATCTTCTATCACTATGCTCTTATCCTATGTCAAAATGGGAGATTTATGACATGGTATAGATTTATGGGGTCACTTGAGTGATCCAAGGATTTATGTAAGGGTCAAGAACCTATAGGTATATCTAAGTTTTTTATATAACCATTGATGCCATTATTATCATATAATTTCACTTCAAAGTGCAAAGATGCCAAAAAGATGTAAAATTACATTTTGATGCAATTATGGCCTAAAGGGCTAAATGAGGGTTTAGTAGAGGTTTAGGGGATTAGGATAGGAACCTAAAACCTTTTGAAAAGTTAAAGATAATGCAAGAAATATTAAAGTGGTCGAAGTTGACAACTAGTTGTCAACTAGACAACAATGCAAATGAATAACTAATTGTGCTACTTAAGAAGTTGAAAATTAGTTTGTAAGGGGATTTTGGTCGGTTTTGTACATGAGTTTTATGGGAGAGGATTCTTAGAATTTGTGTGGAGGTGTGTATGATCGAAGAAGACAATGTAATGAACTACCAAGCAATAAACTTTTAATTCTTTACAAACAATCAATACCAAGCAATAAACTTTTAATTCTTTACAAATAGTCACTACCAAGCAATAAACATTTAATTATTTACAATACATCATTACTTTGTCAAATAGTTGGCAAGAAATGATGTATTCAATATCTCATGCTTTAAAAGGCTTATACTCACCAAGACTCTTCACCAATACACCCCCCATCCCACCATCCACACCCATCCACTCATGTCAAGATCTTGTCCAAACTCATGTTGAAATTTCCATTGACCTAATTCAAGATCCTTCCCTCTCACTTACTTCATTACATAATCACTTTTGGAGTATATTCTAAAGTCCTTGAATCCAAGAAAATATAATTCAATAACACCAAATATATGGACAAGGTCTTATTATGAGTGGATGGGTGTGGATGGTGGGTGTATTGGTCAATGTGATCTACTCGTCAAGACACAGTCTGGTACTGTTTATATTATTAAACTCTCTATTCAATGAAAAATTGATAGGAAAAGCATTCATTGATTGGTATTATAAGTTTTGATCATTCCATATATGGATTATATTGTTTTGAAGTCTTAAAATCAAATAATTTTAGTCAATTTATTGACTGTGCATGTATAGTGCTTGGTGTGCAAACAATCTTTGTCTTGAAGAACCAATGATTTCCTAGGCTTTGTTAAATAGTTGGCAAGAAATGATGTATTTAATATTTCTAAAGTGCTTCAAAAGGCTTAAACTCACCAAGACTCTTCACAAGACTTCTAAGTGATATATTTGGTGTTATTGACTTACATTTTCTTGGATTCAAGGACTTTAGAATATTGACTTACATGGGGGGTGTATTGGTGCAAGGAACCTAGGCCATTCAATTTTGCTTTGGGACTTGAGTTCTATATTTTGTTTTTCTTTGTAATAAAGGATGTATTCTAAATTCCTAGACCATCCTATGGTTTGGCTTTATTCCTTCTTTTTGTGGAGGTGTGTATGGTCGAAGAAGACAATGTAATGAACTACCAAGCAATAAACTTTTAATTCTTTACAAACAATCACTTTTTTGCTTATGAAGACATAGTATGGTGTATATATTTTTAAACTCTCTATTCAATGCAACATTGATAGGAAAAACATTCATTGATTGGTATTATAAGTTTGTATCATTCCATGTACTGATTATATTGTTTTGAAGTCTTAAAATCAAAGAATTTCAATCCTATTATTGACTGTTCCTATACAGTGTTTGGTGTACACATAATCTTTGTTGGAAGATGTGGACCTAACTCACATTTTCACCATTGGGATTCAATGGCACTGTGTGAAAGGTGAGTTAAGGAAATGGTTTATAAGAGTTCAAAATCTTAGAGTTGGGAAGGTTAGTTTTCTTTTTGAACAATGATGCCCTAGGTTGAATATTTCGTATGTATTCAACCAGACAAGTTGAAACTCGACTACATCAACAGATGAAAACTGTGTGGGATCAAGTTGTTAAATGAATTGGGCCCTTAAAGTTCATGGGATTTCCATATATTAAAAAAAACTTAAGACTTTTACAGCCAGATAAACACAAGAATTAATACCAGGCGTATAGATTTTCAAAGAAAAGTAGATTTTCAAAGAATAGACACAAGTAAAACCTGCTAACTCATTAACACACCAAATCAAGCAATGAAATAGCAAAAAATGAAGATTTTATTTCTCATCGGTCTACACTTCTATCATATTCAACCACTGGTTTGAACTTACTTGCATATACACACATTGTGTTGATGTAGTGTAGCTTCCCACCATCAACCACTGGTTCGAACTTACTTGCATATACGCGAGTGGTATTGATGTAGTGCAGCTTCCCACCTTATACCGCCTTCTTTAGCACTCCTTTTCTCATGGACTATGCCAACATTAAATAAAATGAAATGTGTTGGTAGGTGGGATATATGTATAAAATTTGACTTTTTTTTTTACTTCTATTCCCGTGTTGGTCAAAATAACAACCACTCTTTAAGCTCATAATTCCGACCAACACGAGAATAGAAGTTAAAAAAAATCAAATTTTTCTTCTATAAACCGACCATGAAAAATCATTTTAAAGCTTGGTTGGAAATGTTGGTCCAAAAATTGGGTCAAATGTAGTAGTGAAAACAACTTGAATCTTGAAAATTGGAGCCTCTATTCTCAAGATACGAACGGTCATAGTTTGGTCAAAGCAAGGAAGTCAGTACAGTGTTCGTAGCTAAAAATTTTATCATTTCAAAATTTGGTGAAAGTAGTCTTAACTTGAAGATCTCATCAAGATGAACCAAAAAAACCTTGAATCTTGAAAAATGGAGCCTCTCTTCTCAAGATAAAGATGGTTAAAATTTGGTCATAGCAAGGAAGTCAATATAGTGTTTGTAGCTAAAAATTTGACCATTTCCAAATCTAGTGAAAGTGGTCTCAAATTGAAGATCACGTCGAGATGAACCAAAAAACACCTTGAATCTTGAAAAATGGCACCTCTCCTCTCAAGATACAGATGATCAAAGTATGGTCAAAGAAAGGAAGTCAGTACAGTGTTTGTAGCTAAAAATTTGACTATTTTCAAATCTATTGAAAAAGTGGTCTCAAATTGAAGATCTCATTGAGATGAACCAAAAAAGATCTTGAATCTTGAAAAATAGAGCCTCTCTTCTCAATATACTGATGGTCAAAGTTTGGCAAAGAAAGGAACTTAGTACAGTGTTCGTAGCTAAAAATTTGACCATTTCCAAATCTGGTGAAAGTGGTCTCAAATCAAAGATCTCATTAAGATGAACCAAAAAACACCTTCAATCTTGAAAAAAAGAGCCTCCCTTCTCAAGATAGAGATGGTAAACGTTTGGTCAAAGCAAGGAAGTCAGTATAGTGTTTGTAGCTAAAAATTTTACCATTTCCAAATCTAGTGAAAGTGGTCTCAAATCGAAGATCTTGTCGAGATGAACAAAAACACTCCAATCTTGAAAAATGGAGCCTCTCTTCTCAAGATACAAAAGGTCAAAGTTTGGTCAAAGAAAGGAAGTCAGTACAGTGTTCCTAGCTAAAAATTTGACCATTTCAAAATCTGGTGAAAGTGGTCTCAAATCAAAGATCTTGTCGAGATGAACCAAAAAACACCTTGAATATTGAAAAATGGAGCCTATCTTCTCAAGATTTGGACGGTCAAAGTTTGGTCAAAGAAAGGAAGTCACTAAGTGTTCATAGCTAAAAAGTTTGACTATTTCCAAATCTAGTGAAAGTGGTCTCAAATCGAAGATCTCGTCGAGATGAACCAAAATACACCTTGAATCTTAAAAAATGGAGCCTCTCTTTTCAAGATACGAAAAATCAAAGTTTGGTCAAAGCAAGGAAGTTGGTACAGTGTTCCTACCTAAAAATTTGACCATTTCCAAATCTAGTGAAAGTGGTCTCAAATCAAAGATCTTATCGAGATGAACCAAAAAACACCTTGAATCTTAAAAAATAGAGACTCTCTTCTCAACATATGGATGGTCAAAGTTTGGTCAAAGTAAGGAAGTCCAGTATTTGTAGCTAAAAATTTGATCATTTCCAAATATGGTAAAAGTGGTCTCAAATCAAATATCTCATCGAGATGAACCAAAAAACACCTTGAATCTTGAAAAATGGAGCCTCTCTTCTCAAGTTACAGACGGCCAAAGTTTGGTTATAGCAAGGAGGTCAATATAGTGTTTGTAGCTTAAAAATTGACCATTTCCATTTATGGTGAAAGTGGTCTCAAATCAAAGATCTCATCGAGATCAACTAAAAAACACCTTGAATCTTGAAAATGGAGCCTCTCTTCTCAAGAGACAGATGGTCAAAGTTTGGTCAAAGCAAGGAAGTCAGTACAGTGTTTGAAGCTAAAAATTTGGCCATTTCCAAATCTGGTGAAAGTGGTCTCAAATCGAAGATCTCATTGAGATGAACCAAAAAAAACCTTGAATCTTAAAAAATGGAGCTTCTCTTCTCAAGATGCGGATGGTCAAAGTTTGGTGAAACGAAGGAAGTCATTACAGTGTTCGTAGCTAAACATTTGACCATTTCCAAATCTGGTGAAAATGGTCTGAAATCGAAGATCTTATCGATATGAACCAAAAAAAATGTTGAATTTTGAAAAATGGAGCCTCTTTTCTCAAAATACGGACACTCAAAGTTTGGTCAAAGCAAGGAAGTGACTACAATATTCGTAGCTAAAAATTTGACCATTTCCAAATCTGGTGAAAGTGGTCTCAAATAAAAGATCTTGTCGAGATGAATAAAAAAATACCTTAAATCTTGAAAAATTGAGCCTCTCTTCTCAAGATACAGATGGTAAAAGTTTGGTCAAAGTAAGGAAGTCAATACAATGTTTGTAACTAAAAATTTGACCATTTCTAAATCTGGTGAAAGTGGTCTTGAATCGAAGATGTCGTCGAGATGAACCAAAAAACACCTTAAATCTTGAAAAATGGAGCGTCTCTTCTCAAGATATAGATGGTCAAAGTTTTGTCAAAGCAAAGAAGTGAGTACAGTATTTGGAGATAAAAATTTAACCATTTCCAAATCTATGAAACTGGTCTCAAATTGAAGATGTCATTGATATGAACCAAAAAACACGTTGAATCTTGAAAAATGAAGCCTCTCTTCTCAAGATACGAATAGTCAAAGTTTGTTCAAAGTAAGGAAGTCAGTACAATGTTCGTAGCTAAAAATTTGACTATTTCTAAATCTAGTGAAAGTGGTCTCCAATTGAAGATATCATCGAGATGAACCAAAAAACACCTTGAAACTTGAAAAATGGAGCCTGTCTTCTCAAGATACGGATGATCAAAGTTTCGTCAAAGAAAGGAATTCAGTACAATGTTCATAGCTAAAAATTTGATCATTTCCAAATCTGGTGAAAGTGTTCTTGAATCAAAGATCCCATCGAGATGAACCAAAACACATCTTGAATCTAGAAAAAATAGAGCCTCTCTTCTCAAGCTACAAATGATCAAATTTTGGTCAAAGCAAGGAAGTTAGTACAGTGTTTGTAGCTAAAAATTTGACCATTTCCAAATCTAGTGAAAGTGGTCTCAAATCAAAGATCTCCTCGATATGAACCAAAAAACACCTTGAATCTTAAAAAATAGAGCCTCTATTCTCAAGATATGAAAGGTCAAAGATTGGTCAAAGCAAGGAAGTGAGTATAGTGTTCGTAGCTAAAAATTTGACCATTTTCAATATCTTGTGAAAGTGGTCACAAATCAAAGATCTCATTGAGATGAACCAAAAAACTCCTTGAATCTTCAAAAGGATAGCCTCACTTCTCAAGATCCAGACGGTCAAAGTTTGGTCAAAGCAAGGAAGGCAGTACAGTGTTCCTAGCTAAAAATTTAACCATTTCCAAATTTGGTGAAAGCGGTCGCAAATCAAAGATCTCATCGAGATGAACCAAAAAACACCTCAAATCTTGAAAAATAGAGCCTCTATTCTCAAGATAAGGATACTCAAAGTTTGGTCAAAGCAAGGAAGTTAGTATAGTGTTCGTAGCTAAAAATTTGACCATTTCCAAATCTAGTAAATGTGGTCTCAAATTGAAGATCTCATCAAGATTAACCAAAAAACACCTTAAACCTTGAAAAACATAGCCTCTCCTCTCAAGATACAGACGGTCAAACTTTGGTCATAGCAAGGAAGTCAGTACAATATTTGTAGATAAAAATTAGACTATTTCTAAATTTGGTGAAAGCGGTCTCAAATCAAAGATCTAATCGCAATGAAACAAAAAACACCTTGAATCATGAAAAATAGAGCCTCTCTTCTCAAGAAACAAATGGTGAAAGTTTGGTCAAAGCAAGGAAGTTAGAACAATGTTTGTAGCTAAAAATTTGACCATTTCCAAATCTGGTGAAAGTGGTCTCAAATAAAAGATCTCCTTGAGATGAACCAAAAAATACCTTAAATCTTGAAAAATGGAGCCTCTCTTCTCAAGATATGGATGGTCAAAGTTTGGTCAAAGCAAGGAAGTCATTACAGTGTTCGTAGCTAAAAATTTGACTATTTCCATATCTGGTGAAAATGGTCTCAAATCAAAAAATCTCATCGAGATGAACCAAAAAAAACTTTGAATCTTGAAAAATGGAGCCTCTCTTCTCAAGATACAGATGGTCAAAGTTTGGTCAAAGCAAGGAGGTCAGTATAATGTTCCTAGCTAAAAATTTGACCGTTTCCAAATATGGTGAAAGTGGTCTCAAATTGATGATCTTGTCGAGATGAACCAAAAAGCACCTTGAATCTTGAACAATGGAGCCGCTATTCTCAAGATACAAATGGTCAAAGTTTGGTCAAAGCAAGGAAGTTAGTACAGTGTTCGTAGCTAAAACTTTGACCATTTCCAAATTTGGTGAAAGTGGTCTCAAATCAAAGATCTCGTTGAGATGAACTAAAAAACACATTGAATCATGAAAAATAGAGCCTCTCTTCTCAAGATATAGACGGTCAAAGTTTGGTCAAAGCAAGGAAGTCAGTACAGTGTTTGTAGCTAAAAATTTGAATGTTGCCAAATCTATGAAACTATTCTCAAATGAAAGATCTCATCGAGATGAACCAAAAAACACTTTCAATCTTAAAAAATGAAGCCTCACTTCTCAAGATGTAGACAGTCAAAGTTTGGTCAAAGCAACGAAGTCAGTACATTGTTCGTAGCTAAAAATTTGACCATTTCTATATTTGGTGAAAGTGGTCACCAATTGAAGATCTCATCGAGATGAACCAAAAAAAACTTTGAATCTAGAAAAATGGATCCTCTCTTCTCAAGATACAGATGGTCATAGTTTGGTCAAAGTAAGGAAGTCAGTACAATGTTCGTACCTAAAAATTTGACCATTTACAAATCTAGTGAAAGTGTTCTCGAATCAAAGATCTCATTGAGATGAACCAAAATGCATCTTGAATCTTGAAAAATAGAGCCTCTCTTCTCAAGATACAAATGGTCAAAATTTAGTCAAAGCAAGGAAGTTAGTACAGTGTTCGTAGCTAAAAATTTGACCATTTCTAAATCTCATGAAAGTTGTCTCAAATCGAGGATCTCGTCGAGATGAACCAAAAAACACCTTGAATGTTGAAAAATGGAGCCTCTCTTCTCAAGATACGAATGGTCAAAGCAAGGAAGTTAGTACAATGTTCGTAGCTAAAAATTTGACCATTTCCAAATCTGGTGAAAGTGGTCTCAAATCAAATATCTCATCGAGATGAACCAAAAAACACCTTGAATCATGAAAAATGGAGCCTCTCTTCTCAAGAGACGGATGGTCAAATTTTGGTCAAAACAAGGAGTCAATGGAGTGTTCATAGCTAAAAATTTGACCATTACAAAATCTGGTAAAACTTGTGTCAAATCAAAGATCTCATCAAGATCAACCGAAAAACACCTTGAATCTTGAAAAATGAAGCCTCTCTTCTCAAGATACGGATACTCAAAGTTTGGTCAAAGCAAGGAAGTGAGTACAGTGTTTGTAGCTAAAAATGTGACCGTCTCCAAATCTAGTGAAAGTGGTCTCAAATCAAAGATGTCATCAAGATGAACCAAAAAATACCTTGAGTCTTCAAAATGGAGCCTCTTCTCAAGATATGGATGGTTAGAGTTTTTTCAAAAGCAAGGAAGTCAGACTAGTGTTTGTACTTCAAATTTGACCAAATTTTGGTCAAAGCAAGGAAGTCAGTAAAGTGTCCATAGCTAAAAATATGTTCATTTCCATATCTGGTGAAAGTACTCTAAAATTGAACATCTCATCAAGATGAACCAAATAACACCTTGAATCTTGAAAAATGGAGCCTCTCTTCTCAAGATACGGATGGTCAAAGTTTGGTCAAATCAAGGAAGTCAGTATAGTGTTCGTACCTAAAAACTTGACCATTTCCAAATCTGGTGAAAGTGATCTCAAATCGAAGATCTCTTCGAGATGAACCAAAAAACACCTTGAATCTTGAAAAAGGGAGCCTCTCTTCTCAAGATACAGATGGTTAGAGTTTGGTCAAAGCAAGGAAGTCAATTCAGTGTTCGTAGCTAAAAATTTGACCATTTCAAAATCTAGTGAAACTCATCTCAAATTGAAGATCTCATCGAGATGTACCAAAAACACCTTGAATCTTGAAAAATAGAGCCTCTCTTCTTAAGATACAAACGGTCAAAGTTTATTCAAAACAAGGAAGTCAGTACAGTATTAATAGCTAAAAATTTCACCATTTCCAAATCTGGTGAAAGTGGTCTCAAATCAAAGATCTCGTTGAGATGAACCAAAAAACACCTTGAATCTTTGAAAATGGAGCCTCTCTTCTCAGTTAACGGATGGTCAAAGTTTGATCAAAGCAAGGAAGTTAGTATAGTGTTCATAGCTAAAAAGTTGACCGTTTCCAAATCTGGTGAAAGTGGACTCAAATTGAAGATCTCATCAAGATCAACCAAAAAACACCTTGAATCTTGAAAAATGAAGCCTCTCTTCTCAAGATACAGATGGTCAAAGTTTGGTCAATGCAAGGAAGTCAGTACAATATTCATAGCTAAAAATTTAACCGTTTCTAAATCTGGTGAAAGTGGTCTCAAATTGAAGATCTTGTTGAGGTGAACCAAAAAACACCCTTTATCTTTGAAAATGGAGCCTCTGTTCTCAAGATACAGATGGTCAAAGTTTGGTCAAAGCAAGGAAGTTAGTATAGTGTCCTTAGCTAAAAATTTGACCATTTCCAAATCTGGTGAAAGTGGTCTTAAATCGAAGATCTCATCGAGATGAACCAAAAAATACTTCGAATCTTGAAAAATAGAGCCTCTCTTCTCAAGATACAGATGGTCAAAATTTGGTCAAAGTAAGGAAGTCAGTACAATCTTCGTAGCTAAAAATTTGACTATTTCTAGATCTGGTGAAAGTGGTCTCAAATTGAAGATCTCATCAAGATGAACCAAAAAACACCTTGAATCTTGAAAAATGGAGCCTCTCTTCTCAAGATATTGACGATCAAATTTTGGTCAAAGCAAGCAAGTCAGCAGAGTGTTCATAGCTAAAAATTTGACCATTTGCAAATTTGGTGAAGGTGGTCTCAAATTGAAGATCTCGTCGAGATCAAACAAAAAACACCTTGAATCTTGAAAAATGGAGCCTCTCTTGTGAAGATACGAAAGGTCAAAGTTTTGTCAAAGCAAGGAGTCAGTACAACGTTTGTAGGTAAAAATTTGATCATTTTAGAATCTAGTGAAAGTGGTTTGAAATTGAACACCTCATCGAGATCAACCAAAATACACCTTGAATCTTGAAAAATAGAACCTCTCTTCTCAAGATACGAACGGTCAAAGTTTGGTTAAAGTAAGGAAGTCAGTACAGTGTTCATAGATAAAAATTTGACCATTTCCAAATCTAGTGAAAGCAGTCTCACATTTGTCGAGATGAACCAAAAAACACCTTGAATCTTGAAAAATGGAGCCTCTTTCTCAAGATATGGACAATCAAAGTTTGGTCAAAGCAAGGAATTCAGTACAATGTTCATAGCTAAAAATTTGACTATTTCCAAATCTAGTCAAAGTGGTGTCAAATCGAAGATCTCGTCGAGATGAACCAAAAAACACATCGAATCTTGAGAAATAGAGCTTCTCTTCTCAAGATACGGATGGTCAAGCAAGGAAGTTAGTACAGTGTTTGTAGCTAAAAATTTGACCATTTCCAAATCTGATGAAAGTAGTCTCAAATCGAAGATCTCGTCGAGATGAACCAAAAAACACCTTGAATCTTGAAAAATGAAGCCTCTCCTCAAGTTAAGGATGGTCAAAGTTTGGTCAAAGCAAGGAAGTTAGTAAACTGTTCTTAGCTAAAAATTTGACTATTTCCAAATCTGTTGAAAGTGATCTCAAATCAAAGATTTCATTAAGATGAACCAAAAAATACGTTCACTACTACATTTGGGCCCAAATTTCAACACAGACATCTGACGGGTAATTTTTATTATGAATTTGTTGTTTTTTTTATAATAGGCCCCAATGGTGTCGGTATTCCGATGGGTTTTAAATTGACCTTAGGAATTCAGATAGTTTCGGGGTATAGATGGAAAAAAAAAGTGAAACGCCCAAATTATTATTTTTTTGATTGGAGAGAAAAGGAGTGGGAGAAAATGACCGAAAGATGGGCATGAGAGAAGGTATGTGATTTCTTCATCTATTCTCCCTCTAGCATCATATTTGACCACAAATTTCAAATGCATTGCATTTTATTTGATCATGAATGCTCTCTGAAATGACCACATTCTATTGGTGTCGTGCCCTAGCCAGTGCTTTATCTCTATTATTTGATGTTATTGGTGCTTGTGCTCAAGGATATCGATTCACTATTTTGAAATGTTTGGATTCACGTTTGTTGATATTACTAGCACTTTTAATGATGCCATTGTATATTGCTGAGATGCTCACTGAAATGACCACATTCTACTTGTGTCATGCCCTAGCCCATGCTTTAACTACATTATTTGATGTTATTGGTTATCAATTTTTTTTGAAATGTTGACTATGGTTATCAAATGGATAGCCTGTGAGCTTCTAGCTAGGTGCCATTTGTATTGATAGCTTAGGGCATCAAATGTATTGTATCATTGATAGTTGAGACTTTGTTAAAAGGAAATAGGATAAAGAATGATTTTGATTTATTTTCTCTATTTTGATCCCTAAGTGGCTTCCAACCCTAGAGAAGTATATGTAGATTTACGAATGCAGTTGCAGGATACATAGTAGCCGATAATTCACAAGAAATCCATGCATCCAATTTGAATAGAAATTAATACGAAGTAATAGGGTCCTCCAATGTCTCAATCATCTGGACCTTGACTGTCCCCTCAACCAGTGACCCTTCAAAACTAGGTTATCATGCAATCAGTGAGTGATCCTTCATTCTCCTGGTCTTCCCTACATCCAAACATATTGGAAATACACAATACAATGTCTGCCCTGCCTTTCATTCTCTTGGTCTGCCCTGCATCCCCTTGCTCCCTTTCTTATCAGCTATATCCAATGTTTCATTAAAGTCATGACCAAGAATGAAGGTCACCTTACTCATACCATTCATGGATTCTATCATGTCCCTTCTCAGAAGTAAGATTTAATAATAAATAAAATTAAACTATAAAAATAAATAAGTAAATAATAATAAATTATAATATAATGTTAAGTGTTTCAATTTTGATAAGTCTTTAAAGAAATAAAATTATAGTAGATTTGTAGAGCAAGATGATAGAAGGAATACTAGCATGAAGAAACAATACAATATAATCCTTATCATTGTCATGAAGAATAAAGTTTTACTTACACCAAATATGTTTATCAACAGAGAAGATTAATTAATTATTAACTTCATCCAAGTAAGTCATGACATTGAGGAAGGATGATTAGTTGATACTAATCATTTATGTGATAGTAATGAAATAGTCTTTATTGATGACCAATCGACTAAACCAATATAAAGATACAACGTTTATCATGCATGGTGAAATACTATAGGAACATCAATAGACTTAGTAAACATTACCGATTAATATTAATAGTAATGATCAATAATGACGGTTTGGTAAGAAGTAGACAAGTATGGATTAATGCTCAATATCAAGTGTTAACAGTGATTAATATTGTTGAGCATCGATAATGACAACAATTAATAACATAAGGTAGTAAACTAATCAGTATCATTTGTATAAACTAATCTGGCTATGTTATGAATAGGAATGAAGTTGAACAAACATGTCTCTCCAATTACACCCATTCTCACCGCACAAGATATAAATTGGAAACCAATCTCATTCTACCAGGGGATAATATATGGAGGAAGAATCGATTTGAGAGAATTTGAGAAATGACTATTTAATAATTTATTCATGAGAGGATATTGGATAATATAAATTAAGCAAGACATTTATCAGTACATGAGAGGTCGCTGGAATCAACACAAATAGTTGGAACCCATATAAAGGAAATGAATTATTACAATGCTGGTAAGTATTGTGTGACAAAAAATTATGATGTAATGTATCTCTGAGTTAAATATTGATTCACATGCTATTATATTGAATCTTATTAAAAATAAGGAACTACAATTAGCATTGGCATTACAATTAGCTTGATTTGGGATTGATTTGATCATTTTATTTGAGATTTAGGGCATCTAGTTTAGCTAGACCATTTTTAGGTGATTATAGTCCTTATTAGGCAATACAGTGATATCATGAATCATTTCACCAATGATCTTAATAGGATTACCTCCAAGGCAAAATAATTGGTCATGGAAGTGGCTTAGTGTAATCTCCATCCATTTATTTTCGTCAAACTCATGAAATTCTACAAACTTTATGATCCCTAGATCATCCAAAAATGCATATTCAAGCTTCAACTATTCATCATCATCATACATTTCTTCCAAGTCCTTGTAAATTTCTCATAAACCTATCACCTCATACATACAATGTATGTATGCCCTAATATCTTCTACATGAAGTACACCAGGAAGTGTATGTGAGAACGTGCCTTCAGGATCATCCTCACTTGACTTATGAGGGTGTCTTTTAAAATTATACCTTGTTATATCCTTAATATAAAACACCTTGGGTGCTTCCATTCTTAACACACTTCTAGAATGTCATGCCCATCAAATTACAGTCTAAAAACACACCAATTTTTTTTTTTAAAGAAGATAATAAGACCAAGCTATTGTTATGGGTTATCAGGTGTCACTGACAATAGTTCGTAAAGGGTCTGAAGAATCAATTCTTTACAACATTGGTTCCCAAGGGTTACTAGCTGATTAAGTTTTAACAAGGGATTCTATCTAGGTGGAGAAGTTGTAATTTAAAGTTTGCCTATCATTAAAGTTTGTTTATGAGGGTACCACATTTAATTTCAACTATATTGTTATTGAACGAAAGAGTTTATAGACAAAATTGTGCTATGCTGGGTCATAGGGTTCAATTCATAAACTATCATGATACTAAAACAAATGAATATTTAATAACCAACATATTGGCTAGACCAATTCGATGTTCGAGCAATTAAGTTACATTTTATTTTAAAAAAAATTAGCCCATTTTGCTCATCCCTAGGGAGCATACTGCCAACCCTAATTACAATATTTCAAGACAAATCATTATGCATATTTTCTGTTTACAATGTTGATTTGTTCTAATTATTATTGTGTTTGATAAACAACACACATAAACATCATTATAACGGTTAGCATATAATAAACTATTAAGTGGCACTAAATATATTAATTACCAACTATTACATTTATTAGAGCATAAAGCTATCTAATTGGAAACCTAATTAGTGATTACCCTATAATCACAAATGAATAATCACTAATAATTAATTTTCTAAATTATAATTGTATTAGTTAACCCAAATATTAAATAGTATTCATTATAATATTATAAATTATTAAATATTATTCCATAATTAATATTAATTATAATTTAATAAATATCATTCAATAATTAATATTAACTATAAATTATTAAATATGATACAATAATTAATACTAAATCAATTAACAATTGAATTAATAAAGATTATTTATTTTGTTTAATAGAATTCCTATTATCTATTTATCATGACATTCATTACAAAAATAACATAATAAAACCACTCACTAATTCCTAAGCTATCTTATTATCTACTAACCTACTCATAAACCTAAACCTCCTACCTACTCTATCTCCCTTATTTCCTTTCCCCTTTAGTCCACGTGCCAAGTGGGTGGGGAAGCCAACTTTTCCAAAGACCAAGTCCAAGGAGGTGAGGTGTGAATTTAGAGGAAGGAGGACTGCAATTTATTGAGGCATGGTTTTGGGGGGGCCCACGTTCACATCAACCCAATCAAAATAAAACAGTCTTCCCAATACATCTAGCGCAAGTTACCATGAAAAGGGGAGTTGAGGGGACATGGGGATTTGGGTCCCACCCCATTCCTCACATTTGCCAAGGTGAAACTCACACAGGGCAAAGAGATTGAGTGTTTTCCTTGTGAGGAGGCATTAATTTATGTCATTCAGTACACTTTTGAAAGCAAGTGTATAGGCAAAGAAGTAAAAATTATTTATTGCAAGGTCTGGACTGCCATCCTATGTGCCACTTTTTAAGGAGAGCAAAGAAAGTGTGGGGCAATGAAAATGTCATTAATATTTTATCTTTTTAGGATATATGTGGACAATTATACTATTATAATAATGACTGTGGCAAGGATTTGTATGGAATTTTTTTCCCATACAAAATCCAGAGACCTGTAGGTCTCCATTTGCCCATTCATTTGAATTTATTTGTGACATTTTATTTTCTCTTCACTTCTACATGGTTTATATTTTTACTTGTTTGGTTTAAGTACATTATATGTGATAAATTTGGTGTATCAATTTATCTAATTATAGCATATAGTCTTCTATGGAAATGAATCTAATGTTATAAATTGATCAATATACACAACTAAATAGATTGCTTCTAACACAAATACAATATCAAGCTATCATTTTAAAATTTTCAAGGATAGAGAGGGATAGAGAATTATCCTTTGATGTAAATCTATTAACACTTACATACAATGATCTTATTACAATAACTATAATGTTTTGATAACTCTCTTTTTTTTTCATTTTCTAAAGCCTTATCAATACAATATAAATGCCATTATTCAAGAGAGAAAGATTACTATACATTTCTCTACATAAGTTAATAAACCTCTTTATAGTCAAGAAATGAAACACAATTCTTTTTCCATCCTTATATTGATATCAACTTGAAATTTCATAACATCATTCTTTGAACAACATTTCAAATATATCAAAAATATGATAACACAACAACACTATGATACAAATACATTTCTTGGATTGATAGATCCATGACCAATTACATTGAGCTCTTGGATATAATCAAGATATCCTTATAAGGACTTAATACACATTGCAAGGATGATACAACACAAACTAAGAAATCATTATCAGATTTCTTCAAGAATCCTTCTCCAACATGAAGACTTCTTTGGCTTCCATAACATGCAAAAAAAAATTCATAGGCCAAGGAGTGCTCACCTCCCAACCTAGGCTTCT
This sequence comes from Chamaecyparis obtusa, assembly GCA_027943335.1. Lineage (NCBI taxonomy): Eukaryota > Viridiplantae > Streptophyta > Pinopsida > Cupressales > Cupressaceae > Chamaecyparis > Chamaecyparis obtusa. Next base: position 1,511,738 of record BSBK01000938.1, on the reverse strand, counting down.
ACGAAGCCACCCTTGAGCTAGGGGAACCATCACAAGAGAAGGGGAAAACACTCATGCAAAACCACAACACAACATCATAAAGAAGATCACAAGAAGACTCCCTTCCAAGGTTTTCACAAAGAGTCAAGTAAAATGACCCAAATAGGGTGAAGATGAAACCAAATCCAAGAGGATAAGCTCATCTCTTGCTGAGAGCTAAGCCATCACTTGGCTTCCTCATCAAAAATCTCTCTCCACAACACAATTTCTACAACTCCTTATGACCCCCAAAATACAAGCATAAAATAGAGATGGCTACATGGATCCCATACTTCCATGTTGCATCCCTCTCCTATCCAAGGAGAGACTCTACAATCTTGAATGTCCCCATAAGCCCTTCACCCTCAAGGCTACTCTTCCCTCCCAAGGGTGAGTATGGCCTTGAGAACTCCCTCACAAAAATACTACAAACACATTCATAGAAAGCTTCAAGAAACAAAAATAACACTTCACATTCACAATGCTAAGAGAACCATGAACACAACAAGCTCATGAATCCCATAGCATACACAACGACTACATTATCAATAAAACACAACAAAGACATATGAATCACAAATCCTCCATTTCTACAACATAACAAGCTCTCAACATTTACACTACAAGAAAGAAATCTACATTATGCTTTCAAACAACTAACATACAAGAGAGCTCTTTCTCTCAACAAGAAAAATAGAAATAAAACAAGTGAAGAAGGCTACCAACCTTGATCCAAGAAAAAAGGAAGATAATTGATGAAGAGAAAATCCACTTTCCAAGGTTCTCCAAAACTAGCTGAGTCTCCAAAACTAGAGAGTGGGTGTCAACCCAATACCTTCCCCAAAACTCCTACTAAAAGGGATTTTTCACCAAACCCTCATTAATGGGTATGGCTCATGGACTTCTTCCATCTCTTCTTGTCTCCCTTCATAAATGAGGTGCAAACCAAGAATGTGAAAGAGGTATGGGTTTGACCTCCTTGCCATCCCTTCATTTTCGAAATTTTCTTTGAGGGGTACTTTTCAAGGTCCATAAATGAGTTATGGGCCTAATTTTGACAAAATTTAAACTCCCATACCATGGTACATCTAGTGGGGTGGCTAAAAGGGACCCTAATTACACCCTAAGGGCTCATTTAACCTCCCTAAACTACACTAGAAATCTGATTTCGGGTTCAAACATGATTGAGCTTCTCTAAAGCTTCCTAATCAAGGTTTTACAAGGAAAATCCTAAAGGTGGTACCATCTTAGATTGATGACATAAAATCACAAGTGGACATGCCATGGCCTTAAGCACATACACATGTGTCAAGTGACACAAACACAAAAAGACACTTCACAAGCCATGTGGCATATCCACTTGGGCATTCCTAAACATAAATAACAATTACAATTACAATAAATCAATTACACCCATGCATCATACTTTTACAAATAAGAAACATCACAATGAGGTTATTGGCTTCTCACTAGAAGCAACCTTGGTTCAAATGGATTTAATATAGGTCTCTGTGATGATTCACCAAATTTACCCTGGCCTATCTCCCTGCACACTCAAATCCAATATCAGTAGTCCAAAGAAATAAAACATGTAAATTCATAACATTATTAATCAAATAATTCTCAAACAATCATTCATAACTAAGTAACATAAATCTCATCCTGGATATATATAATTCATCACTAAATTCACTAGAAACATAATCATTGCATATAAAATTCAATTGCAATTAAACATCATCATGATAATGTATCCATTCATTAAATCCACTCTATACGGTTCTATATAGATAAAATAGTCTTCTCAAAATGACATAACTAAATGTGCAACTAAAATCTAAGATGATAAGCCATAACATAAAGTATCAGTAAAATCCATAACATCAAAATATAATCATAAAATATGTCTATCTCATATGCAAAACTAAATGGCTATGATAGGCTCAGGGTGAGGCCTCACATAGAAATTAAACTGTGCGAGATTAAACTAGGGTTTCAAAAATACCATCACTGCAATGTTGTAGAACTAGGGTTCACCTTCTGAATTTATAAAGATCTTTTCTCATAGCACTTCAATCACTTCACTCCTTTAGCTCCAATACTCTTCTTAAAACTACTCTCTGATTGCAATGGTGACAAAATCATCTAAGTGTCACAAGTTATACTATACAAAACACAAAAATCTATGCAACTCCATAAAGTTGTTTAAGTCCAGAAGATATACAAATCTTCTATGACCATAGATCTGAAAATGTAGATCCATGTGGTCACTACTAAATTCATAACATGTCTAAATATATCTGTATTTGAGATTTCATAGCTCCAAACACTAATTCAAAGGAAAAATGGGATTTTGGTGTCATTTTAGCAATGCTCCCCTTAAGGCTTGCAAGGCCCTTCATGCTGATAATATAGAATTAAACATTTATAATTGTATACAGAATAATAAGTAGGGGCTTTCCCGGGCAGCGTTTATACAACCGAATATCAAATACTACACTAGAGCTTGGGAGTTGTTATGTACAAGGGCAGAATGATAATGGTTTGTAAAGTTGAGCCATGCCAACTCCCAACATATACAAATGCTTTGATTTTTTATGAGTTTGATGAGCATGATGGAAAATGGAGATCTTTATATGAAGTAGTTGTATCACCCATAAATTTGTTTCCTGGAGTAATTTGTGTTGGGGGGATTATATTTGGGTAATTCAGAAAACCCAGGGCCATATAATTTGTATAGATATAGATAGCAGGGAGCTGAAAATAAGGCCAGAAGTTTGCCCGTTTATGTTCAATGTCAGAAAATATCTATCGGCCATGCCACTGAGCTTTTGCCCATGCTCTTTTGATCTAGGGCTCCTTGATTAATGAAATCTATCTGTTGCTCCATCAAGATTTTATGATGTTCTGTCATCGAGTTTTGCGAATTTGTATGGAAAATGTGAAAGAATAGACATGACAGGTAATGTATTCAGACAAAATATATTAGGAGGTTTTATAAAGCCAAATAAACCCATCTTTATAATCTTTGAAACACTATTTGAAAGGATTTATTTTAGATCTTGAAGCTAGAAGTGTAGTTGCAAAAATATATATTGAAAAATTCTATTCATGACTATAAAACCATACTTTGTAATCTTTGTCAATGTTTCTTTCAGCATGTGTTAAAATTAGAGCTTTCAACAGAGTCATAAATCCAAAGTATGAAAGCATTTGATCATTGTCTCAAGGAAATGAATGTAGACTGTTTCATGGATGTTATGCAGCTCTTTTTTGAATTGTTCTACTTTTTTTTCATGAAGGAAATGAATGTAGACTGTTTCATGGTTGTTTTACAGCTCTCTTTTGAACTGTTCATACGGAATCATTTTATAAAAGGATTCGGGCTCTTTTACAATTCCATTTATCTAATCAGACAAGATTTTTGATGCAAGACTATAAAATATTTTATTAGATGGAACAAAGAATTTTATTAGATGAAACAAAGACATTTTTTATAAATGAAGGCTTTGTCATAGCATCTAAGTCAAACTAACATACAATAAATTTCAATATTGCTTTGAATTATGATATGTAGTTTGATGATGAGTTTTATATGATTGGTTATTGGTCAAAATTGGTGTAATTTATTTTAATGGGAAACAATCTTTGACAATGAATTATTAGTCTCTTAATGAGCAGATTAAATTAGTAATAGTGTCATTGTGATATACAAAAGAGGGTATGATATAATTAGTTTGTCTTATCATATTATCATATTAAAAATATAATATCTTATTATTCAAAGATGGGAAATATATTTTTGAAAATATTGCATATTCTATTAGATAAACAACATATGATATTGAAAATTTTATTTTTTTATTTGAAAGAAGTATAAAAAGAAAACTAATGGGAAGCACAGAAGTAGTTGTAACACTTACAGATGTAACATTAAGCTGTAAACAACAAGTATTATTGTTATTTGTGAGGCATTGTAATCCTTTAATCATATAATTTTTAATTGTCCTTTTTGCAAAATAAGTCTTCTCTATCTTTCTGTCTAGGCTGAATGCTTGAATTCCAAATAAGAGTAAGTACATGTTTGATATTATCACAGGTTTCATTAAAGGTTTGTGTAAATGTCATAACTTTCTTGATATGGACCTGTGCATGATTAAAAATATACATAGCAATCACGGGAAGTGTGAGTGATTACTGCTTAGTACTCACATAATGCTACATGCCCTATTGTTGTAAGCAAAAAGGGGCCATGCTAAGGCTTTTCAACTTTCTTCCCTCTTTGAAACACTCTGATAAAGCTCATAATCAGGTTTCAAGTCATGAGTATAGTTTAATGGACTAGCTGAATGAGAGTACTTTTTCAATTTTTCTTATTGGGCATGCATCATCTTCAGTCTTGAAGTTACAACAATTAAGCATGTTGCATAGCTAGGCATCAGTCTCTGGATCCAATCTATTATAATAAGTTTGTTAGGCACAAAAGGAAGATCAGGTATATTCATTGATCTATTATTTTCAGTACTAGAGATCAATGGAGAACTGAAAATGATAGAATCTGGTATGATCCAGAGCACCTTTGGACAGGTCCAAATTTAGAAATGTTTGTTTGTGGGCTACTTCTAAAGGCAATGAAGTGTTCTTGAAGGCACTCCTTGATTAAGACCTCCCTCATCCTCAACATGGTCTTCATCACCTATAGTCTTGATTTCACAGATAGGGGACATGTAAATATCTTTAAATACTTCTACCGCAATGTCACCCTTAAAATTATGGTCCTCATGCTCCATCTTCTCAATCTTCCTGGCTAAAGTAGATGAATCCTCCCCATTCTCTAGTCTTTCATCCCTCTCTTCCACACTCACTTATATTACTAATATATCTATTCCTTTTTTAACTTAAGCTTGTGGAGTAAATATGTTCACAATTGAGTCTGTTGTATTATGCTCTATTTCCTCTATGATATTTCTAGAATCTCCACTATTCCTATCCTTACCAACAATTCTTAAACATACTTTATCTGATATGATAATAAAATGCTAAATTGAACCAATGGCATGTTCTACATGTGGTACAAGGAAGATTTGGCTATCGAATCTTCCTTCGTGAAAGCTGAGTGCAAGAGAAGGTATGTGATTTCTTCATCTTTGATTGGTATCTTTTATGAGCAATCTCTTTCGAGCCTCTAGCATCAAATTCGACTGCAAATTTCAAATGCATTGCTTTTTATTTGATCATGAATGCTCACTGAAATGACCGCATTCTACTGGTGTCATGCCCTAGCCTGTGCTTTATCCTATCAACTTCCCCAACCACTCCTAATCAGTTAGAGGGATTATTTGAGTGTTTAGATGCTAAAAATTCTCATGCAACTCATCATATCATATCAACCATTGTATATTAGACCTTTATTAACAATTCATCATATTAGATAAAGTATTTTTAAGAATTGTTGGGACTAGTCCTTTGGTGCACTCGATTTAATTCATAAATGGATTTAATTTTATTTTGTATGTGAAATTTTGGGAGTTGCATGAGAAGTTTTAGTGTCTAAACACTCAACTAATCCCTATAACTGATTACGAGTGGTTGGGGAAGTTGACAGGAAAGTTTTCAAACATTCATATTCACTTATTGAATGCTTTGGAGACTACTGGTTTTACTGTCCATGCGTTACCAGTGACTAAGATTTATTAGAGGATTCAAAACCCTTTATTTTGGGTTATTGTGTGTGGATTCAAATGTAGGTTTGATTTGGTTAATGTTTAGAAGAGATCAATAAATTATTTAAAGACAATCTTACATGTTTGGAGAGGTTTGAGAGGTACTTATCATGATTGTACCCTCACAAATAGCGACATAGACTAGTTTTACTAAGTTTCCTATCTCTATTTTGAGGTTTCCTTTCTTTGCCGCAAGGGTACAGTCAGAGGGTTCATTGAAAAAATGATCTTTTGAATGGTTACTATGAATATGAATGATTTGATATAGAATATTTCTCATTTACTTGAAGTTTGGAATAGCTTGTGCAAGGGTGAAAGTACTTTTGATCATTTTGGTCATGATTGTTCCTGTACAAAGTCAGGAAATGTAACTATCTAATGAATATATATAATGTTAAATGGATTAAATGCTTTATTCTTGGTAGAAGTGAATGGAAGGAATAGTGTTGGTGTTAGGTTTCATTTATTATTGAATTCAATAGTTTCCAAGATGTGTTCAGGAGTTTTCTCCTTGTTTAATGTTAACTGTTCCTGCACAATCCACTCATACAACAGTGAAATGCTATGTGATTGAAAATTTCTATTTTTTCCATTTGATAACCACATTCAACATTTCAAAATAGTGAATCATCCTTGAGCACAAGCACCAATAACATCAAATAATGGAGATAAAGCATGGGCTAGGGAATGACCCCAATAGATTAAAACTGAACCAATGACATGTTTACAACAAAGAAATAGAATGATAATAATATACTAAAAATTCTATTATGTTTAATAAACACCAAAGGACCAGTCCCAAAAATTCTTAAACATACTTTATCTGATATGATGAATTGTTAATAAAGGTCTAATTTTGTAGACTATTAGCAGGAAGGAAGATTTGACCTAGCTAAATCTTCCTTGTACCACACAAAAAAGTGTGTGATAACTATGTCTACTCCAACCTTAATTGTTTAATAATTCATCATATAAGATAAAGTATGTTTAAGAATTGTTGGGAGTTCTATTACACCTGTGTTGTAAACATGCCATTGGTTCAGTTTTGTAATTTTTTTTTTGTGTTAAATGCATTTAAATGGAACATTAAGCATAGTAATAATATTCTTAATCAATTAGTAATTGGTAGATTAAATGTAGATTAGACCATTGTATATTACACCTTTATTAACAATTCATCATATTAGATAAAGTATGTTTAAGAATTGTTGGGACTAGTCCTTTGGCATATTGGATTTAATTTTATTTTGTATGTGAAATTTTGAGAGTTGCATGAGAATTTTTAGTGTCTAAACACTCAACTAATCCCTCTAACCAATTAGAAGTGGTTGGGGAAGTTGAGAGGAAAGTTTTCAAACTCATATTCACTTATTGAATGCTTTGGAGACTACTGGTTTTACTGTCCATGCATTACCATTGACTAATATTCACTAAAGGATACAAAATCCTTCATTTTGGGTTATTGTGTGTGGATTCAAATGTAGGTTTGATTTGGTTAATAATTAGAAGAGATCAATAAAGTATTTAAAGACAAGCTTACATGTTTGGAGAGGTTTGAGAGGCACTTATCATGACCGTACCCTCACAAACAGTGGCATAGACTAGTTTTACTAAGTTTCTTTTCTCTATTTTGAGGTTCTCATTGCCAAAGTGGCCAAAGACTATGTTAGGCTGATAAAATATGGGTATTCTCTTTACCACTAAAAACCTTTGAAGGTTTCTACACTTGGACAAATGTGTACCATTTTTAAGAGAATTGGACCGAGTTTGGCTTACCTCAAATAGGTGAGGCAGCATATGGAAAGCTTGTCATTTATTGACCCAAATACTAGGACTATTTTGATCTATGGGTACCCTAATGTTGGAAATAGTTCTTTTATTAATTATGATGAGTTGTATCATTCCCATCATGTCCCATGCTTGGACCATGTGTACCCTCAAATATAGGATGTAAATCATTGTTCTCTTCTTGACCAAAGGCTGCCATATCTTGAGGTAGTGGAGTTATGTCACTGTTATGAACTTGGAATTATGGTCATACCCTGGTGACAAATTTTCAATGGATATAAGAAAAAATTTTGTGCAATGGTTAGGCCCAACCTTTATATCTTGAATGCCAATGCTAGATGCCTCTTCTTTATTGATTAATCCATGTGACAAATCTACAGACTTGAGAGAATGAGGAAAGGAGCCTCTACTGTCCAAATCTAAAACTTGGGACTTTTATTTCCTTCCATCTTCAGATTCACCACACACCACTAAATTTAGATTTTCCTCATCTTCAGATTCACCACACACCACTAAATTTAGATTTTCCTCATCTTCAAATTCACCACACACCACTTCATGTTCTTCACCAATTGTTGATTCAAAATCAATCTTTGAGCAATCTGGATACTCATCAAACCTCTCTTGAATGTCCTCACTACAAGGCACATGTTGTCTTCATTGCGTCTTCTTTTTATTTCATGTTTTAATATTTAAGAACTTGATCAAGAACATAGATCACAAATGTTTCTAATTAAGGTTGGTGGGATGATTACGCCTATCCTGAAAAAAGACTGTCAAATCATTATGCTTTCAAGTCAATTACCTATCGGTGTATCCCTTGCAAGGGAGAGAAGCCAAACACATAAAGAACATGCACATAAACATGATAGCTAAAAAACTTAAATGGAATATTCCAAGAAGTACCAAATGATGAATGCTCAATTACTGTAATGGTAAAACATCAGAACCATCCATTTCTAGAACTTGATTTTCTAGTCTAAATAATTTTTCTATACTCGTAATGATTTTTCTAGAGCTTGATTTTCTAGTCTTAATGATTTTTCTATAGTTCTAATGATTTTTCTATAGTCTTAATGATTTTTCTTTTGTCCTAATGTTTGTTTCTCTTGATAAATTAGGCCTTGTATTTGAATTTTTGTTCACTATTTTATTTCAGCTTGATATTTCATTCATTTTTCATATACACAAAGACTACACATGCTTATACAAAAATGAGCTATTTGATTTAGGTTAACTATTCATGATTGTAAATGGTCAATATTTCTGATGGTACTCCTTGGTGTATTCCATTTTAAAATAATCATGTTTCTATGGCTATGACAAATGTCCCTTTGTGTTGAGAAAATTAGAGTTGAAAAAATGGTTGTTCAGTGTTTGTATCTTCAGGTTGAAAACAAATCATCCTTCTTCCACCAACATTCTATTCAATGTACAGGTAACAAGTCATTCCATTCAAGAAAGACCATGTCTAAAAATATCAACCTAGAACAAAATAAGGAGTATGCAGAATTTAGTGATTGTATCTGCCATTAGAGCCACTTCATATGCATAGGTGATGAACATGTAGATTTGCCTGAGCACTACTGGGAGCTTACCCAGAAACACATGTACTATTGTGAAAATCACCACAAATCTATTTGCTATTAGGTCTAGCTCCCAATATTGCTTGGTCAAATATGCATGTTTTTCACCTGTGCATATACCTTCTATGATCAACTCTTATATGCATAGGTGATGAACATTCAAATTTTCCTAAGTAGTACTATGAGCTTTCATCCTGTGTGTGTGAATTTTGTACCTAGCTGTAGACACAACACTTCAGTAAAACATTAGAGGTTAGCAAAAATCAAAATATGCAAATAAGAACAATATAGCTAACCAGGAGATTTACTGCCTTCTAGTAGGTGCGAGTATGGTATTCTTAGATTAGACCAAGATCAGTGACAATGAAACACCTCAACGAAGGATTTAAATGATGAAAGCAATAAAATATGAATGCAAATTAATCTTCTTCTTTTTTTGATGCAATAAGATGAGAAAAACTGATAATAAATTAATCTAAATGGATTGAAATGATATGAAATATGAAACTAGAATGAATTGAAAACAAGATTGATCTCACAAAATGTTGATTCGCAAGAAGCTTGATGATTCCTCTGATGTCAATTCACCAGAGTAAGTATGCAAATTCTATGGATGATTTGTAAAGAGTCGAGCCTTGATTTTATAGAAATCCAGGGCTTGAGGGTGCATAGAATAAGTCATAAATCACTCTTGATGAACTTAGGTTGATTTTTGAGTTAACAAGAAATTAGAAATAGATAACTCATAAAATCATGCAAAATCATGCAAGAACAACTTTTTAACTCAAATCAGAAGTTCAGGTCAACTTCGAACTCAAAATAGATGTTGAGTTTCGAAAAGATAACAACTTGAATTGATTTTCTGATTTAAAGTTTAACTGCTCTTTGAATGTGCACAAATAATCATGAATTAATTAAATAAATAAAGTGATTTATCTTCAACTTAACTGATTTTAAATTTAAAAGTAACTAATTTGTGGGTTAATCAATTATTTTAATCAAACTTTTATTCAAAACTATATTATTAAATTTGACAATTTAATTTAATCAATTAAATAAGAATTCAATCGATTAGTTTTAGCAAATTTGATTTATTGTCAAATAAAACAATATTAATTAAGAATAAATAGAATTAAATCTAATTAAATAATTAAGTGGCAGTATTAATGTAATTAATTAAATATTTAAAATATTCAATTAATCAAACTTTAGGATAAATAGGATTCATCGCCAAATAATAATTAAATTAAAGATAATTAGAATAAATAGGAATATTGCTAGGAATATTCCCTGATGCAGAATTTATGATAAAATCAATTAGGATTTTGATAATGTGTAGATGTGCCTTAGGTTAGGACTTCGATGTCAATTTCATTCGAATTGAAGATGTAGGAGGTTAATGAACCTATAGCCCATTTTTGGGGTATTACATTTTGCTCCTCTTTGAATCATTGTGCAAAGTGTAGTGGTTCAAATAATAGTCTATGTTTTGATATACGTATGAAAATGATTTGAAAGATTAAAGATTGAAAGATATCGACCCAGGCCTAGAATGACCAGGAATTGAGATGACGCTAGCTATATCAACAATGAACCAGTGATTACAAAAAAGTGCCAAAATGCCTGATTCTAAACCTTATGATTGTGAAGAAGTGAGTGATCGATTCTAGACCTCAATCTCCTTGTATGAATCATATTGGTATCACATCCTAAACCCATCAGTTACAAAGAACCAAGGAAATAACACTAATGAATTGATAGTTACGAAAAGCTGATACAGTTTACAAGATAGATTTGGATACTAGATGAATCTGATATGCCCTAAGAGATGATAGATTTTCCCCAAGCGATGAGGATTTTAGATGAATCAGCAACTAGACATGGTTGTTGTCTTGATTACTGAGGAAAGATTGATTGACAGAATTGAGTTACAGACTTTGAATGATGTGCAATGCCATGCCCCCTTCAGAATTAAAATTGAAATCTAACAAGAAAAGTTAGCGTTTATAGTTTAGAAGCATGTTAATTGATTTGAGAAGTGGTTATACACATTTGGGAATGCGTTCTAAATTGTTTAGAGGTCCTGGAGACCAAGTTTGACTAGGTTTGACCATGAGTTGACCATGGTTAACCAAGTTGAAATTTTGATAGTTTGATGTAAGATAATCAGTTAAGTTGAATTCTAGATTTCTTTGATGATTGAAGGTTGATTATGCAAGTAGTGAATAATGTAAACGATCTCAAATTTTGATTTTGATCCCGAAAAAGAATTCTGCTATTTCGTTGGAGGAACCTTCATATGAGATTCAGCTCTGATGATATGTTTTTAGCATTTTTGAAGAATCGTTTAAGAATTTAAGTTTAATTCAATAATTTATGAGATCATGCAATCATGCAAAGTGCAAAATGAAATGCAAACCTAGGACCTAGGACCTAGTCATTGATCATGTGTTGATTTTTTATCATCATTGAAATTTTTAGGTAACCAGATAAATCAATACAATGCCCACTAGTTATAAAACCATAGACATATGAATATCAATTTGTATGCGCAAGAATCAATACAACACCTACTGGTTAGGAAACCATGGACATATGAATATTGATTTTATTTTCAGAATGTCGGATTAGATATAAGCACCAAGGCACAAATGCTAGGATGATCTGAATATCATGTCCATTTTGATATAGCAATTTGTATAAGCATCAAAACATGGATGTCATGATGACCAGAATATGCCTTGCGTACAAACACATCAAACAGTCAAGAGATCATTCTAAATCCAATGTGAATTACCCATAGTGACCCTTTATCATTCACATCCTTAGGTAAAATTGCATTTCACAATAGGAGAAAGAACTCACTCAAAAAAGAAAATAGTTAGATCAAACTTCCTTGAATTTTTTGGGTATCAATGGTCGAGGTACGCATGGCCATCCAATTCGAGATAGAGGGTCTTACAGTTAGACACCATTTCAATCCAGAATTTTGAAAGTTGTTAGATTTTCACATACAAGAAGAAAACAAAGAAAAGATTATGCCCCCAGTCATCACTTTCTAAATCTTGTAAAGGACGTCATCGAAGAACTCGAGGGAACATAACATGAAAAAATCTCAATGTGAATCAGTAAGCATACAAGGAGATAAAAGCATGTAAAAAGAATAGATTGTTTTCAGTTTGTGTTTGATGTTTGATTGCATTGTTGTAGATGTAAAATCCTTTCTGGAGATGAGACTAATTGACTGACTCGGATGAAGCTTCAAAGGACTCTGACTGGATATGATACGTCTAAGATACATTGGAGGCCATAGGATATGACTTTGATTGCCCCCAAGTTTGAACATTGATAGGATACAGATGTTTTAGCTGATTGGTGTATAGACTGACTTATTGAAAATAGGAATGTGGGAACAAACCAAAGAATATGTACAAACTAAAGCAAGACTGAAAGCTGGGAAAGACCAAGATTGCGCTAATAGATGGAGCATTTTGAAACAAGTGGTACCCATTTGTCGAGTTTTCACTATCTTGGCAGAGATTCTATTTTTGCTACCAAGGCGCCTGTTTCCAGTTTTTCACCAAGGCACTTTTTCTTTTTCTCATTTTTTTGTATTTTTATTTTTCCCAAATTTTTTTGTACTTTTGATATATTTTACTTTTTTTGTGAATCATCAAGGTTCATATTGCTAGGTTTTCACCAAGATGTTCATTTTTTCAAGACTTTTTCCAATTTTTAAGATTTTTTCAAGACATTTTACCATAGACTAAATGCCTTAGGCATAGAATTTCTTCAAATGGAGAATGTTGATTGGTTCTCAGATCTGTTCTCCTTCAGTCATTGAGAGTTGATAGGCACTAGAGCCAAAAGTAGCAGTGATAACAAAAGGACCTAACTAGTTGGGTTCAAACTTCCCCTTACGCTCTCTATGTGATTGATTTTTAGGATTCTCTCTCAATACTAGATCCCCAACCTAAAATTCTATGTGTCTGACTTTCTTGTTGTAGCCTCTAGAAATTCTTTTCTGATATACTCTGAGATGATCATACGCTTCTTGTTTGTGCTCATCTAGTAGTTCAAGTTCTTGCAACCTAGACACTCTGTAGTCATCATCAGTTACTAGACCATGCATTCTGATTCTTAGTGATGGGATTTCAACCTCAATAGGTAGTATCACTTCAATATGTACAAAGGATCACCCCAGATAGAATGGGCATTCAACTCCCAAGAAAGATCACATCATGTAGTCCCAATGTCTAGCAAGGTAGAGAACAAGAGAGATTAGCAAGCTAGTGGAAGAGATGGAAGACAAGAGAATGAAGGAGAATGAAGGGAAGAAATTCTCAAGGGAAAACTCCTCAAGGGTACCCAAGCTAGGGAAAAATTTTTCATGTAAAGCATATTTGGACAACCAATGAAAGGTCAGCATAGGATAAGTCACAAAAGCGTAATGCAAAAAAAGGAAAGGATGTAGTCCAAATGAGTAGACATGTCAAGAGGCTTCATAGCATCATGTTTTACTCTTTTTTTTTTTATTAGATCAAGACCAAAGGGGGAAAGGATAGCGAAAGATTAGAATAAATGGAGTAATATAAATATGAAGGCTAATCATGAATGTAATGAAAGCAAGATCAACATAAGATAGCTCACAAGATAGCCAAATGTTCGTGTATAGGCCAACATTGTCAAAATCAAAGATGGAATGGATGAAATAGATGAAATATGTAGAAGAACTACACATGATGCCTGATTGCCAAGTTTTCATCATGGTACTTATCCAAGGTGCCAAAAGGGAGTGGTTTTCACCATAGGATGAATTTATTTCTCTTTACTTTTGCTACCAAGGCACCTGTTTCCAAGTTTTCACCAAGGCACATTTTCAATTTTTTTTATTTTTTTTATTTTTTGGAAGAAGGCAAGCTTTTTAGATAATGCTCCTCAAAAGGATAAACCATGATATGCCAAGGATTCAAAATGATATGCTCAAATATGCTGATAGGGAAAGGGAGATGGAAGAGAAAAATGGAAGATAAGGATTTATGTAAAGCGAGTGAGGTTGGAAGATAGGAGGAATAGGCAAATGAGGAAAAATGATAGACGGTAGAAGGATAATGAATGGAAGGATTTTGAAAGGGTAGATGGAAAGGAAGGAAAGATAAACATCAACACACACCTTGAAGGGTGGCGAGAGGATGGAGGAAATGTGAATGAAGGAATACGTGAAGGAATATGGTGAATGGATAGCAGAGGTTGTGGTTTAGGCGCATGGAATGGAAGAATATTTTTGGAAGAAGATGAAGTGGAAGCCTTTGGAAGCTTGAATGTCAACTTTAATTTTTTCTCAACACCAGACTCTTTCAAGAGAGACTTTGGAATCCATATAGCCGTAGGCTTTTCATTTCTTTTTGATGGTCTAGAGAGAATATTTTTAATGATGGATTTTGGAACCCATATTTGTCTTGTAGTTTTTTTCTTAGATATCTCTTTTGACTTTATGCCTCCATGTCAATTAGAGGAGACATGGTGATCTTCTTTTTTTGATGGATTCTTGTATTGCTTCTTTTTCTTGTATTGAACATTCAAGTTACTTCCAAAAGACTTGGACTTGTGGTAGAAGGAGGATATGACTGCTTTAGATGGGTGGGTGGATGAAAAGGATTCAAGGGTATGCATCTATGTTGATCTTGAGGAAAGATGGGAGATGGAGGGATGTAGGGACCCAAGATGGATGGTGAATTAGGAGAGTTATGAGGGGAAAGTGAAGGGACATAAGGACCCAAGATGGAAGGTAGATGTGAAGCCCTTAGTAGTGGTGGAAGAGGTCCAAGGATGGAAGTGGAAGATGCAAAAGGATAATCAACAAGTTCATCAACATTTATATGACAACCAAGGACATCAACATCTTTAGAGTGAGCATTAGGATTTTCAATAGAATCATGGACATCTTGAATATGAGCACCTTCTTTGATAGGATTTTTCAAAGCTTGCAAAGACTTAGAAAGAGTAGAAAGTGGAAATGAACATGGAGTGGTAGAATAAGAAGATGGAAGACTTTGATCTTGACAAGGATCTTTGGATAGCATAAGCGCATAATTTTTCTCTTGATTTTCAATAGGCTTAACATTGGAAGTAACAACACCATTTTTACCAACCTTAATTGAAGTATCATCTTTGGAAAGCGTAAGTGTAGTAAGGTTATTTTGATTGTCAATAAGCTCAATGGTGTAAGTAGTAACTTGATCTTGCTTAGGAGAAGACTTAAGATAGGGTGGAATGAATGGGAAAGGGTGCACGGGATCAAAAGAACCATAAAATGGATAAGAGACATCATGAAAAGGATTGGATGGCATGAAGGTTTCTTGATCTTGATCTTTCTTTATGTTCTTTTCTTTATCATTTTTGGAGTCCTCTTGACATGGATCCACTTCTAAGGACAAGGAAGCATGTTGGGATTGTATGGAAGACTTTGGAAGAGATGGTGGAGGACTAGCTAGAGTAGGAATTATAGCATATAAAGGCTTAGGCTCTTTAGGTTTAGCATTATTAAAAGTATTTGTAGCCAAGTGAAGGTTAGCTTGAGTTTCTTTAAGAGGTATCCCTTGAGGATAACTATAGGAAACCACATGAAAAGTATTAGGACCTTTGGTGGATGAAGGACTTGTGAAAGATTTGATAGGATTGGAAGCTTTAGAAAATGTATGGGTATTGGAGGAAGTAGGGGATGGAAGGGAACCACTGCAAGACAAAGGTTCAACATTAACATGATCTTTCTTGAGAGTGTAATCTTTATTTTCAGCATGAGAGTTTTTAGAGAAGAGATCCTTGTAGTATACACATTTATAATCAGTGCGGTAAGATTTCTCTTCCTCAAGTGAAATAGATGGATCATCTAGGTATTGTGCACAAAAATCATCAAAGTCTCTTTCAAAATCAAAATCATATGGATCACCATCATGATCTTTCCAATGTGACGTCCCATTTCCAGTAAGCACAAGCACACGATGAGGAGGACTCTTAGTAACAGAGGGTTCATAGGTATCATTATATTATCCATCATCATAGTCATCATAGTCTTCAAAGATGGGTGTGTCACTCTCCGTGGAAGAGGTATCATAAGGGTTATCGTGTTGCTCATTATGGTATGTCTTGAGAAGAGAAGTAAGACTCTTGGGAGAAGTAGAAGAGGAATGAGATCATGGAGAAGAGGAAGGTGAAGACCCAGTAGAGGAAGAAGACATGGATGATGAGGAATGATGAGAAGACTTAGAATATAAAAGATGTTTGGAAGAAGAAGGTCGTGACATGACCATGCATATGATCCTAGAAAAGGCATCTGATTCAATCAATTTTTCCTTTATTTTCATCATAAATTTATCACTCATGGCCTTTTTGGAATAATACTCTTTGAATTGAGCAATGAGTTCAAGATCATCCATTTTCAAGAGAGGTTCCATAATAAGATCGCTAAAATTCATGGTTCTGGAAGAGGAGGAATCAAGCATGGAAGTGATAGAAGAGATGAATAGAAGAAAGAAGACTAGATAATAAGAGGAAAAGAATCAAGAAGACGTGAAGTGTTTAGAAAGAAGAGAAATGATGGAAATGGGAGACTAGAAAGACATGGGAGATATGGAAGAAAGAAGACCAAGAGTCATTTTGTGCAACTTGATACCATTTAAGTTCATTTTGATGTTGAGCAACATGTCATAGCACTTGAGATTTGACCCGAATTGACCAAGGATGACTAGAAATGACAAGAATCAGTTTGCTATTTTGACAGAATCTGGGAATAGGCTATAAAAACTAGATTTATGACAAATTTGACCAATCTCTGACAACTTTGACTTTGGCTTTGATACGAGTTTTGAAATTTTAGGATGACTTTTGACACCAGAAAGGATTTTGCTTCAGATTTGCAATTTTTCAATTTTCAATACTAGTTTGTTTGCAAATTTTTCTATCCAATTTTTGAAGATCTGTGTAAAAGTTTGTCTCAAGTAACCAAGAAGATATCAAGCATGCAAAATAGAAAGCAAGGGAAGCAAGCAATCATTTGAAAATAATGAACAAGGGAAAAAGAAACCTTGCACATGAACAAGCAATAGTGACTTATTGTGCTAATCCCTAGAAGTGCTAATTGTGTATGTTCCAAAAAGTTTTTCAATAATGCACATATTCCTAGAAAAAAAAAAAAAATTGGCCTCACTAGGGTTTGTAGTAATGGTTTGACTCTGCAAATTTTGTGATCTCAAGAGGGTGAAATCCAATCCAAGCGCACTGGAGTTTTGACACAGTCTGAGAAATTAATTAATCAAGAGCTGCTAGGGAGATTTGACAGCCCAACAAGAGACCACACCTGTGAAGATTTCCTCCACAAGGACATTTATATAGCGGTTGCTACTACCATGGTGAAAATGGCTATTATCACTTGAGGTTCCATTTATGTGGTTGACCTAATTAAGGGAATGTCCACTATGGTTAACCCTCTCTAAAGGTGACTCACAAAAGATACCATAGGGGGACTAGATCAAATTCAAGGATCTCAATTTCTGGTACTATCCAAAAAGGAAGTAGAGCATAATCCCCTACCCTCTTCACTTCACCAAGATAAAGTAGACAGATTAATCCAACGTGCTAAAACCAAGATTATCTCACAAAGATCTATGATTTCAACCACTTATGATCTATCAACCTCTTTGGAGAGAGAATGTATCGATCAAAAGTTGAAGGCACATGAATCTAGTAGAACATGACACTTTTTCAGTACCTTCCCTACCTACAAGGGGATCCTTCATCAAGAGGAGCTTCATATGAATAAACAAGTGAAAGAAGCTCAATCTCTTAAGATCATCCACAAATAGTGTTCATAGGGCCTATTTACTATGTGTAATAGACATGCAAAAAGAAAATTTATGTTCTTTTTATAGCCCAAAAATTGAAGTCTGATTTATGAAAGCAGGAAAGGCACTCAAGCTAGACACGTGAGATGTTCATTTTATGTCCGAATTGAAATTTTTTTAGATGTAGTAGAATACCTGAATTCCCTCACAACACACTTAGTAGATTTTACCTGATTTTTAGCTTTGTTAAGCAATCCCACACAAGCAAGCCACAAACTCTCCGACAAGAAAACAAGCAAACAAGATATGCAACGTATATTCAACTTATGAAAACCCTAGGGTTAGATCTAAAAATCAATTATTAGAAGCAATAATAACTAGCAACTAATCCAAATGACAACTCATATCATTCATTGAATCATGTGAAAAATACGTGCATACCCCTCACAAAATTTTATTTTTTTGTTGCATTTGACCTAGTCAACAAGATCTGATTTTTTTGATATTATTTCGACCACAAAAATAGAAATAAAAAATAGAGAGATTTCCAAAAATGTAAAATTTTTTAAAAAATCTCTTCATTTGTGCCGTAGAGACCCATTTTACCAAAACATACTAATTTTTGTAAATTGACTATTTGAGCTATTATATTGCATCCAAATTTAAAACACAAAGAATGGACCCCGTATAGAATTTAAAGAGATTTTTGAAAATGTAAAAATTTCTAAAAAATATGCTGATTTGCGTTAGAAATTAATTTTTTCCAGAAAATGAAGAAAAAATTATTAAAAATTCAAAACATCTCAAAAAATTTTGAATTTTTATTGAAGCTTCCCTGATATGTCTCCAACTTGAAAAAAATATTTCAAGCCAAAACTCCAAGCCATTTGGTAGATAAAATTAAATCTTTGAAAATTTAGGGTTTTAGCTCCAAAAAAAATCAAAGCCAGCATGTAAAGGTGGGTTGCCCCACTGTGGGCACCTGAAATGTGTGTGTGAATTTTGTACCTAGCTATAGACACAACACTTCAGTAAAACATTAGAGGTTAGCAAAAATCAAAATATGCAAATAAGAACAATATAGCTAACTAGGTGATTTACTGCCTTTTAGTAGGTGTGAGTATGGTATTCTCAGATTAGACCGAGATCAATGACAATGCAACACCTAAACGAAGGATTTAAATGATGAAAGCAATAAAATATGAATGCAAATTAATCTATTTTTAAAATTTTTTGATGCAATAAGATGAGAAAAACTGATAATAAATTAATCTAAATAGATTGAAATGATATGCAAATTAAGCTAACAATGATATGAAATATGAAACTAGAATGAATTGAAAACAAGATTGATCTCACAAAATGTTGATTCGTAAGAAGCTTGATGATTCCTTTGGTGTCAATTCGCTAGAGTAAGTATGCAAATTATGTGGATGATTTGTAAAGAGCTGAGCCTTGATTTTATAGAAATCCAGGGCTTGAGGGTGCATGGAAAAAGTCATAAATCACTCTTGATGAACTCAGGTTGATTTTTGAGTTAATAAGAAATTAGAAATAGACAACTCATAAAATCATGCAAAATCATGCAAGAACAACTTTTTAACTCAAATCAGAAGTTTAGATCAACTTTGAACTCAAAATAGATGTTGAGTTTCGAAAAGATAACTTGAATTGATTTTTTGATTTAAAGTTTAATTGCTCTTTGAATGTGCACAAATAATCATGAATTAATTAAATAAATAAAGTGATTTATCTTCAACTTAACTAATTTTAAATTTAAAAATAACTGATTTGTGGGTTAATCAATTATTTTAATCAAACTTTTATTCAAAAGTATATTATTAAATTTGACAATTTAATTTAATCAAATAAATAAGAACTCAATTGATTATTTTTAGCAAATTTGATTTATTATCAAATAAAACAATATTAATTAGGAATAAATAGAATTAAATCTAATTAAATAATTAAGTGACAGTATTAATCTAATTAATTAAATATTCAGAATATTCAATTAATTAAACTTTAGGATAAATAGGATTCATCGCCAAATAATAATTAAATTAAAGATAATTAGAATAAATAGGAATATTGCTAGGAATATTTCCTGATGCAAAATTTATGATAAAATCAATTAGGATTTTGATAATGTGCAGATGTGCCTTAGGTTAGGACTTCGATGTCAATTTCATTTGAATTGAAGATGTAGGAGGTTAATGAACCTATAGCTCATTTTTGGGGTATTACACCTCCAACACATGTACTATTGTGAAAATCATCACAAGTCCATTTGTTGCAGGAAATCTCATAGTACATGTGTTTGGAGGTCTGAAGGAAACAAGCTAATTTTAAGAGTCATGTGTCTTAAGATTGTACTTAATATAGCCAAGCTTCATTCAATGCTACATTCAAACATGAAACAAACCATTCTTAAACCAAATTAAACTAGTAAACCAAAGGACATGCTTTTACTACTGAGTATCTATTTGTTGGGCATACTGATTATAAGTACTTGACATATATCACAAATATTTATAATTAAGGTTGGCAGGATGATTACACCTATCCTAAAAAAAGACTGTCAAATCATTATGCTTTTAAATCAATTACCTATCGACGTATCCCTTGCGAGGGAGAGAAGCCAAACACATAAAGAACATGCACATAAACATGACAAATGAAAAAATTAAATGGAATACACCAAGAAGTACCAAATGATGAATGATCAATTGTTGTAATGGAAAAGCATCAGAACCGTCCATTTCTAGAACTTGATTTTCTAGTCTAAATGATTTTTCTATAGTCGTAATGATTTTTCTAGAACTTGATTTTCTAGTCTTAATGATTTTTCTATAGTCCTAATGATTTTTCTATAGTCTTAATGATTTTTCTTTCATCCTAATGTTTGTTTCTCTTGATAAATTAGGCCTTGAATTTGAATTTTTGTTCACTTTTTTAATTTTAGCTTGATATTTCATTCATTTTTCATATACACAGAGACTACACATGCTGATAAAAAAATGAGCTATTTGATTATTCACTGTTCATGATTGTAAATGGTCAATATTTTTTATGGTAATCCTTGGTGTATTCCATTTAAAAATAATCATATTTCTATGACTATGATAAATGTCCCTTTGTGGGCCTATGAACTGTGGGCTTAGTTCCATGTTTTCTTTCATTCTTGCATTTGAAATGTTAAATATGGGCTGCATACAAAGGTATTGTGTGTATCGTTGTAGGTGATTATTTAATTGAAATATTTTATTTTTTATTTATTTTTCTTTGTTTTCTTATTGTTTCTTTTCCATTTCTACAATATGGACATGTACTTTTCTTTGATCATTGTGCTTTATGTTGTGGGCTACAAGGTTGAGTCATTAGGCCTTTGTGACAGTCTGAAGCTATTTAGCCTATTGATACCCTTGGTATTTTGGACCACCCCTTGGAGGAAAGGAACACCATAGAGATGCTCAATATTATTACCTTGGCTCATTTGAAGGTGATTGTTTTATTTTTCCTTAATGTTTTGGGGTCTTGTGGTTATAGTATTGCACAACAGGTAGCTCTATTTCATAGCATAAAACCTATGTTTTTCAATAAGCCTCTTATTGTAGTTTGTAATAAGATTGATTTGCAACCACTAGAGACTACTCTACAAGCTTGAAGAAGTAGTATATTTTCGCAAATGAAGAGTGAAAAGAAGATGATATTCCTGAGATCATGGATGGACACAATTTTGTAGACTTTATTGATCCAGATATCTTGCAGAGGCTTGAAGAACTGGAGAGGGAAGAAGGGCTTAGGATGGTAGTTGAGGGTGAAGAGGATGATGAGATGGGGGAAGTGGAGTTGAATCTTGATGAAAAGGAAGCTTTGGCTATAATTAGGAAGAAGATTCTTATTGTCAAACATAGATTGAAGAAGAGTACTGCGGAGAGCACACCTACCATACTAAGGAAGTTTGAGAAGAACAAGGAATATGACTTAAACAGAATGGGAAGACATATTTCTAGTCTGGGGTTGGATCCTTCGATAATTAGCTTGATAATAAATGAAGCAGATGAGAGCTAAGAAATTAACTTCCAAGAAAAATCTCATAAATGAACTGTGTGTACCCTAATTCATGTGTCCTCTACGTGTACCTAAATGATATATTTGAAACAACAAGGGTAAGGCTTAAATATATCCTTTGGGTACATAGAGAGACCATAGGAATTTGGGTACACATAGTTCATTTATGGGATTTTTCTTGGGAAGCTAATTGCTCATCTATCATCTACTTCATTTTTATGGAGCTAATTGCTATAGGATCCAGGCCCAAGCTAGAAATATGTCTTCCTAAACACATAAAAAACATGCACATAAACATGACAATTGAGAAACATAAATGTAGATATCACAAAATCTATAAAACATAAATGTACGCATCATGGTCACAATTTTTTGGAGACAACATAATTGAGTTGTATACCCAGATGATGCAAAGCAACTACTACTCCTCCGGTTCTAGAGGAGTAGTGGTTGCTTTGCATCGTCTGGGTATACCACTCAATTATGTTGTCTCCAAAAACTTATGACCATGATGCTTACATTTATGTTTCTTAGTTGTTGTGTCCCACGACCCCTTATGACCCTTTATGACCCTTTACGACCCCTAAGAATACACATCTTAGAGGTCTTAAAATATCATAAAGGGTCATAAGAGGCTCCTAGGAAGGGCCAAATGAGCTTCCACCTTCACGTGGTTGGCCCTATTAAGTAGAGAATGTTAAAATATTCTCAAAAAAAAGAGAAGCTCAATAATTTAAGGTCTCAATCCATAGAGATGGTGAAAAATGATGGGAAATCAATGATGGAGAGTTTTTAGATACTGAGAAAATGTATATGTAGTAGGGGCCAAAAGGGATTTTTGTGGATATTTTCTAGATGTGGAGATTTTCTAGAGAGGGTTTCCAGATTAAGTACTAGTGCATAGATGATGATTCAGTACTACATCTATAAAACCTTCACAAATATCCCTTTTTTGGCCACTACTCATACCTCTTCTCAGAATCTAGAAACTTTGGATATTGTTTCTCATCCATACACGAAATGTGCTAGTGATCGTATAAAATTACTTTTTCGAGATTGGGATCAATTATGAGAAGGTAAAAAAAAAGATAATTTTATTGTATCTTTCATTTCTTTTATCCATTCATATTTTCTGCCTTCTCTTATATTGGATACTGTACAGTGTACATAAAGGCAAGGTAGTGATTATTCTCAATGATCGACAGGTATAAGTCTTCCATCCCTTACCCAGTAGCTAGAACTAAAGATAGTAGAGCTCAAGAGACCATCATAGTTAGTCTCTGTCCTTGGTCCATATACTGACAAAACATTTTACATTTTGTTAGCTCATCAAATGCATTGATTTGAATGAATTTAATGGATAATATTTTCATGTATAACGTATATTAGTTTAGTTTGATGGTGAATGAATTTATCTACTTCGCGCACTTATATACAGTGAGCACATCCATAAAGAAGCATCCCCTCTTATGGCTTGATTAATGTAGGCCATGTGAGGACATGCTTCTTTATGGTTGTGCTCGTAGTATAAAAGTGAGCAGAGTTGATAAATTCATGCAACGTCAACTTAAATAATATACGTTATCATGAAAATATTCTATTAAATTCTTTCAAATCCCCTCATTTGATGAGCTAATAAAATGTAAAATATTTTATTAGTATATGGACCAAAGATGGAGATAACCTATGATGGTCTCTTGAGCTTTGTTATTTTTACTATGCCCATCCGTCACTTTTTTGATAGGTAGTAAAGCTTTTCTGACAAATGCACTATACGTCCAATAGATTGTCCTGTCAGTAGTTTATTAAAGATTGTCAGATATTTGAAAGGAAAACTGTCAGAAGTAATCCAAATCTGACAGATCTGTGTGACGAGATGGCTATACCTTAGACAGATTGTCCTATCGGTAGTTTATTAAAGATCATCAGATATTTGACTGACAAACCGTCAGAATGAACACCAATCTGACAGATCTATGAGATGGGACAGCTATAGCAATAGATTGTCTTGTCAGCAATTACTACATATCCATTGCCTTTCTAACCAACGAGAACTCGTAAAAACCATTTTTTGACAAATTGGTCACATAGTAAAATTTCTATTCATGTGGCCAATTCTAAAGGGTAATGATGTTAGAATATCGATGGTTGTCACTTTCATCACCATTTCCAATGCAAAAACATAGATGAACACATGTGTCAAAGTTCTGACAAATAGGGGTTACAAATCTAACACATGGCTCTCAGAATTTGGCCTTAAATGTACTAAAGCTTGAATCTTGAAAAATAGAGCTTCTCTTCTCAAGATATAGATGGTCAAAGTTTGGTCAAATCAAGGAAGTTAGTACAGTGTTCGCAGCTAAAAATTTGACCCTTTCCAAATTTGGTGAAAGTGGTCTCAAATTGAAGATCTTGTCAAGATGAACCAAAAAACACCTTGAATCTTCAAAAATAGAGCCTCTCTTCTCAAGGTATAGATGGTCAAAGTTTGGTCAAAGAAAGAAAGTATGTACAATGTTCATAGCTAAAAATATAACCATTTCAAAATCTAGTGAAGGTGGTCTCAAATCAAAGATCTCATTGAGATGAACCAAAAAACACATTGAATCTTGAAAAATGGAGCCTCTCTTCTCAAGATACCGAAGGTCAAAGTTTGGTCAAAGAAAGGAAGTTAGTAGAGAGTTCGTAGCTAAAAATTTGATAGTTTCCAAATGTGGTGAAAGTAGTTTCAAATCAAAGATCTCGTTGAGATAAACCAAGAAACACCTTGAATCTTAAAAAATGGAGCCTCTCTTCTCAAGATACGAATGATCAAAGTTTGGTCAAAGCAAGGAAGTTAGTATAGTGTTTGTAGCTAAAAATTTGACAATTTCCAGATCTGGTGAAAGTGGTCTCAAATCAAAGATCTTGTCGACATGAACCAAAAAATAGCTTGAATATTGAAAAATGGATCCTCCCTTCTCAAGATAGGGACTGTCAAAGTTTGGTTAAAGCAAGGAAGTCAGTACAGTGTTCATAGCTTAAAAATTAACCATTTTAAGATCTGGTGAAACTAGTCTCAAGTTAAAGATCTTGTCGAGATGAATAAAAAAACACCTTCAATCTTGAAAAATAGAGCCTCTATACTCAAGATACACATGGTCAAAGTTTAGCCAAAGCAAGGAAGTTAGTACAATGTTCATAGCTAAAAATTTGATCATTTCCAAATCTGGTGAAAATGGTCTCAAATCGAACATCTCATTGAGATCAACCTAAAAACACCTTGTATCTTGAAAAATAGAGCCTCTCTTCTCAAGATACAGATGATTAAGGCTTGGTCAAAGCAAGGAAGTCAGTAGAGTGTTCGTAGCTAAAAATTTGACCATTTCCAAATCTGGTGAAAGTGGTCTCAAATCGAAGATCTCATTGAGATGAATAAAAAAACACTTTGAATCTTGAAAAATGAACCCTCTCTTCTCAAGATATGGACAATCAAAGTTTAGTCAAATCAAGCAAGTAAGTACAACATTCATAGCTAAAAATTTGACCATTTCCAAATCTGGTGAAAGTGGTCTCAAATCAAAGATCTCATCGAGATGAAGCAAAAAACAACTTGAATCTTGAAAAATGGAGCCTCTCTTATCAAGATACAAATGGTCAAAGTTTGGTCAAAGAAAGGAAGTCAGTACAGTGTTCGTAGCTAAAAATTTGAACATTTCTAAATCTGGTGAAACTGGTCTCAAATCAAAGATCTCGTCGAGATGAACTAAAAAACACTTTGAATCTTGAAAAATGGAGTCTCTTCTCAAGATACAAATGGTCAAAGTTTGGTCAAAGCAAGGAAGTCAATACAATGTTTGTAGCTAAAAAATTGACCATTACAAAATCTGGTGAAAGTGGTCTCAAATCAAAGATCTCATCAAGATCAACCAAAAAACACCTTGAATCTTGAAAAATGAAGCCTCTCTTCTCAAGATACAGACAGTCAAAGTTTGGTCAAAGCAAGGAAGTCAGTACAATGTTTGTAGCTAAAAATTTGACCATATCCAAATCTAGTGAAAGTGGTCTCAAATCGAAGATCACATCGAGATGAATGAAATAATACTTTGAATCTTGAAAAATAGAGCCTCTCTTCTCAAGATACAGATGGTCAAAGTTTGTTCAAAGAAAGGAAGTCAGTACAGTGTTCGTATCTAAAAATTTCACCTTTTCCAAATCTAGTGAAAGTGGTCTCAAATCAAAGATCTCATCGAGATGAACCAAAAGGAACCTTGAATCTTGAAAAATGGAGCCTCTCTTCTCAAGATACCAACAATCAAAGTTTGGTCAAAGTAAGGAAGTCAGTATAGTGTTCATAGCTAAAAAGTTTACCATTTCCAAATTTGGTGAAAATGGTCTCAAATCGAAGATCTCGTTGATATGAACCAAAAAACACCTTGAATCTTAAAAAATGGAGCCTCTCTTCTCAAGATAAGGATGGTCAACATTTGGTCAAAGAAAGGAAGTTAGTACAGTGTTCATAGCTAAAAATTTGACCATTTCCAAATCTCGTGAAAGTGGTCCTAAATCAAAGATCTTGTCGAGATGAACCAAAAAACACCTTGAAGATTGAAAAATATAGCCTCTCTTCTCAAGATATAACCAGTCAAAGTTTAGTCAAAGAAAGTAAGTTAGTACAGTATTCGTAGCTAAAAATTTGAATGTTTCCAAATCTGGTGAAAGTGGTCTCAAATTGAAGATATCATTGAGATGAACCAAAAAACACCTTGAGTCATTAAAAATGGAGCCTCTCTTCTCAAGATACAGATGGTTAAAGTTTGGTGAAAGAAAGGAAGTCAGTACATTATTCGTAGCTAAAAATTTGACCAATTCCAAATCTAGTGAAAGTGGTCTCAAATCGAACATCTCATCAAGATGAACCAAAAAACACCTTGAATCTTGAAAAATGGAGCCTCTCTTCTCAAGATACGGGTATTCAAAGTTTGGTCAAAGTAAGGAAGTCAGTACAATGTTCGTAGCTATAAATTTGATTGTTTCCAAATCTGGTGCAGGTGGTCTCAAATTAAAGATTCCATCAAGATGAACCAAAAAACACCTCAAATCTTGAAAAATAGAGCCTCTCTTCTCAAGATATGGATGGTCAAAGTTTGCTCAAGCAAGGAAGTCAGTACAGTGTTCGCAGCTAAAAATATGATTGTTTCCAAATCTAGTGAAAGTGCTCTCAAATTGAAGATCTCATCCAGATGAAACAAAAAACACCTTGAATCTTGAAAAATGGAGCCTGTCTTCTTAGGATAGGAATGGTCAAAGTTTGGTCAAAGAAAGGAAGTCAGTACAGTGTTTGTAGCTAAAAATTTGACCATTTCAAAAGCTAGTGAAAGTGGTCTTAAATTGAAGACCTCATTGAGATGAACGAGAAAACACCTTGAATATTGAAAAATGGATCCTCTCTTCTCAAGATACAGATGGTCAAAGTTTGGTCAAAGTAAGGAACTCAGTACAGTATTCGTAGCTAAAAATTTGACCATTTCCAAATCTAGTGAAAGCGGTCTGACATTGAATATCTCATCGAGATGAACCAAAAAACACCTTGAATCTTGAAAAATGGAGCCTCTTTCTCAAGATAGAGATAGTCAAAGTTTGGTAAAAGAAAGGAAGTCAGCGCAGTGTTCATAGGTAAAAATTTAGCTATTTCCAAATCTGGTCAATGTGGTGTCAAATCAAAGATCTCATCGAGATGAACTAAAAAACACATTGAATCTTGAAAAATAGAGCCTCTCTTCTCAAGATACAGATGGTCAAAGTTTGGTCAAAGAAAGGAAGTCAGTACAGTGTTCATAGCTAAAAATTAGACCATTTCCAAATCTTGTGAAAGTGGTCTCAAATCAAAGATCTCATCAAGATAAACCAAAAACCACCTTGAATCTTGAAAAATGAAGCCTCTCCTCAAGATAAGGATGGTCAAAGTTTGGTCAACTCTAGGAAGCCAGTAGAGTGTTTGTAGCTAAAAATTTGACCATTTTCAAATCTATTGAAAGTGGTCTCAAATTGAATATGTTGTCGAGATGAACCAAAAAACACCTTGAATATTGAAAAACAATGCCCCTCTTCTAAAGATACGGACATTTAAAGTTTGGTCAAAGCAAGAAAATTAGTACAGTGTTCGTAGCTAAAAATTTGACCATTTCCAAATGTGGTGAAAGTGGTCTCAAATCAAAGATCTCGTCAAGATGAACCAAAAAACACCTTGAATCTTGAAAAATACAGCCTCTCTTCTCAAGGTAGAAACGGTCAAAGTTTGGTTAAAGCAAGGAAGTCAGTAATGTGTTTGTAGCTAAAAATTTGACCATTTCTAGATGTGGTGAAAGTGGTTTCAAATCAAAGATCTTTACGAGATGAACCAAAAAACACCTTGAATCCTTAAAAATGGAGCATCTATTCTCAAGATATGGACGGTCAAAGTTTGCTCAAAGCAAGGAAGTCAGTACAATGTTCGTAGCTAAAAATTTGACAATTTTTAAATTTGGTGTAAGTGGTCTCAAATAAAAAATCTCATCGAGATGAACCAAAAACCATCTTGAATCTTGAATAATGAAGCCTCTCTTCTCAAGATATGAATGGTGAAAGTTTGGTCAAAGCAAGGAAGTCAGTAGAGTGTTCGTCGCTAAAAATTTGACTAATTCCAAAATGTGTTGAAATTGCTCTAAAATCAAAGATCTAGTCAAGATGAAACCAAAAACACCTTGAATCTTGAAAAATAGAGCCTCTCTTCTCAAGATACAGATGGTCAAAGTTTGGTCAAAGTAAGAAATTTTGTACAGTATTCGTAGCTAAAAATTTGACCATTTCAAAATCTAGTAAAAGTGGTCTCAAATCAAAAATCTCATCGAGAGGAGCTAAAAAACAATTTGAATGTTGAAAAATAGATTCTCTCTTCTCAAGATACAGATGGTCAAAGTTTGGTCAAAGCAAGGAAGTCGGTACATTATTCATAGCTAAAAATTGGACTATTTCTAAATCTGGTGAAAGTAGTCTCAAATTGAAGATCTCGTCGAAATGAACCAAAAAATAACTTGAATCTTGGTCAAAGTAAGGAAGTTAGTACAATGTTCGTAGCTAAAAATTTTGACCATTTCCAAATCTGGTGAAAGTGGTTTGAAATCAAAATCTTGTCAAGATGAACCAAAAACCACCTTGAATCTTGAAAAATGGAGCCTCTTTTCTCAAGATACGGATGGTCAAAGTTTGGTTAAAGCAAGGAAGTCAGTATGGTGTTCGTTACTAAAAATCTGACCATTTCCAAATCTATTGAAAGTGGTCTTAAATTGAAGATCTTGTCAAGATTAACCAAAAAAAACCTTGAATCTTGAAGACTAAAGCCTCTCTTATCAAGATATAGACAGTCAAAGTTTTCTCAAAGCAAGGAAGTCAGTACAGTGATCATATCTAAAAATTTGACCATTTCCAAATTTGGTGAAAATGGTCTCAAATTGAAGATCTCATTGAGATGAACCAAAAAACACCTTGAATCTTTAAAAATGGAGCCTCTCTTCTCAAGATACAGATGGTCAAAGTTTGGTTAAAGAAAATAAGTCAGTACAATGTTCGTAGCTAAAAATTCAACCATTTTCAAATCTGGTGAAAATGGTCTGAAATCAAAAATCTCATTGAGATGAACCAAAAAATGTCTCGAATCTTAAAAAATAGAGCCTCTCTTCTCAAGATACGGATAGTCAAAGTTTGGTCAAAGAAAGGAAGTCAGTACAGTGTTCGTTGCTAAAAATTTGACTATTTTCAAATATGGTGAAAGTGGTCTCAAATTCAAAATCTCATCGAGATGTACCAAAAAACACCTTGAATCTTAAAAAATAGAGTCTCTCTTCTCAACATAGGGAAGGTCAAAGTTTGGTCAAAGCAAGGAAGTCAGTATAGTGTTCGTAGCTAAAAATTTAACCATTTCCAAATCTGGTGAAAGAAGTCTCAAATTGAAGATCTCATTAAAATGAACTAAAAAACACCTTGAATCTTGAATAGTGGAGTCTCTCTTCTCAATATATGGATGCTCAAAGTTTGGTCAAAGCAAGGAAGTTAGTAGTCTTCATAGCTAAAAATTTGACCATTTCCAAATCTGTTGAAAGTGGTCTATAATCAAAGATCTCCTCGAGATTAACCAAAAAACACCTTGAATCTTGAAAAATGGAACCCCTCTTCTCAAGATAGAGATGGTCAAAGTTTGGTGAGAGCAAGGAAGTGAGTACAGTGTTCGTAGCTAAAAATTTGACCCTTTCCATATCTAGTGAAAGTGGTCTCAAATCAAAGATCTCATCGATATGAACCAAAAAACACCTTGAATCTTGAAAAATGTAGCCTCTTCTAAAGATACAGACTGTCAAAGTTTGGTGAAAGAAAGGAAGTCAGTACAGTGTTCTTAGCTAGAAATTTGACCATTTCCAAATCTTGTGAAAGTTTTCTTAATTCGAAGATCTCATCGAGATGAACCAAAAAACACCTTGAATCTTGAAAAATGGAGCCTCTCTTCTCAAGATATGGATGGTCAAAGTTTGGGAAAAGAAAGGAAGTCAGTACAGTGTTCGTAGCTAAAAATTTGACCATTTCCAAATCTAGTGAAAGTGGTCTAAAATCGAAGATCTTGTCGAGATGAACCAAAAACCCAATTGAATCTTGAAAAATGGAGCCCCTCTTCTCAAGATACGAACAGTTAAATTTTGGTCAAAGCAAAGAATTCAGTAAAGTGTTCGTAGCTAAAAATTTGACCATTTCCAAATCTATTGAAAGTGGTCTCAAATCAATGATTTCATTGAGATGAACAAAAAAGCACCTTGAATCTTTAAAAATGGAGCCTCTCTTCTTAAGATACAGATGGTCAAAGTTTAGTAAAAGAAAGGAAGTCAGTACAGTGTTCGTAACTAAAAATTTGACCGTTTCTAAATTTGGTGAAAGTGGTCTCAAATTCAAGATCTCATCGACATGAACCAAAAAATACCTTGAATCCTCAAAATTGGAGCCTCTCTTTTCAAGATACAGAAGGTCAAAGTTTGGTCAAAGCAAGGAAGTCAGTACTGTGTTTGTAGCTAAAAATTAAACCATTTCCAAATTTTGTGAAAGTGGTCTCAAATCGAAGATCTCGTCGAGATGAACCAAAATTTTTTTGAATTAGTATTATTAGGATAGTTCACTGTGCACATTAATGCTTGACCTAGAGATGTGGATCATCCAAGGCACATTAGCATGGCGTACTCCTTCTGTTCAAACAAGGGTTTGAAAATGACTTTCTTATTAGGAGGATAGATGAGGTATTTAAGGTGAGATCGAATGTAGATCAAATTTTCTATTCATTTGTGGGATCTGGGCGGTCCTAGGTAGCCAAGTATTTTGGCTACTTTTTTCTCAAGAAAAACACTTTGAATCTTGAAAAATAGAGCCTCTCTTCTCAACATACAAACAGTCAAAGTTTGGCCAAAGCAAAGAAGCCAGAATATTATTCGCAGCTAAAAATTTTACCATTTACAAATCTAGTGAAAGTGGTCTCAAATCAAGTGAAAATGGTCTCAAATCAAAGATCAGATTGAGAAGAACCAAAAAACACTTTAAATCTTGAAAAATGGAGCCTCTCTTCTCAAGATACAGATGGTCAAAGTTTGGTCAAAGTAAGGAAGTCAATACCATGTTCATAGCTAAAAATTTGACAATTTCTAAATCTGGTGAAAGTGGTCTCAAATTGAAGATCTTGTCGATATAAACCAAAAAACACCTTGAATCTTGAAATACAGAACCTCTCTTCTCTAGATACAGACAGTCAAAGTTTGGTCAAAGAAAGGAAGTCAGTACAATGTTCGTAGCTAAAAATTTGACCATTTCCAAATCTGGTTGAGGTAATCTCAATTCGAAGATCTCATCGAGATGAACAAAAAAACATATTGAATCTTGAAAAATAGAGCCCCTCTTCTCAAGATATGGATGATCAAAGTTAGTTTAAAGCAAGGAAGTCAGTACAGTGTTCGTAGTTAAAAATTTGACCATTACCAAATTTGGTAAAAGTGGTCTCAAATAAAAGATCTCGTCGAAATGAACCAAAAAAATATCTTGATCTTGAAAAAAGAGCCTCTCTTCTCAAGATACAGACGATCAAAATTTGGTCAAAGAAAGGAAGTCAGTATAGTGTTCGTATCTAAAAATTTGACCATTTTTAAATGTCATGAAAGTAGTCTCCAATCGAAGATCTCATTAAGATGAACCAAAAAACATCTTGAATCTTTAAAAATGGAGCCTCTCTTCTCAAGATTCAGACGGTCAAAAGTTGGTCAAAGCAAGGAAGTTAGTACAGTGTTCGTAGCTAAAAATTTTATCATTCCCAAATATGGTGAGAGTGGTCTCAAATCAAAGATCTCATCGAGATGAACAAAAAAACACCTTGAATCTTGAAAAATAGAGCATCTCTTCTGAAGATACGAATGGTCAAAGTTTGGTTAAAGCAAGGATGTCAGTACAATGTTCATAGCTAAAAATTTGACCATTTCCAAATCTTGTACAAGTGGTCTCAAATCAAAGATCTCATCGAAATAAACCAAAAAACATTTTGAATCTTGAAAAATGGAGCCTCTCTTCTCAAGATACAGATGATCAAAGTTTGGTCAAAGAAAGGAAGTCAGTACAATATTCATAGCTAAAAATTTGATCATTTCCAAATCTAGTAAAAGTGGTCTCAAATTGAAGATCTCGTCGAGATGAACCCAAAAACACCTTGAATCTTGAAAATTGGAGTCTCTCTTCTGAAAATACGAATGGTCAAAGTTTGGTCAAACAAAGGATGTCAGTACAGTGTTCATAGTTAAAAATTTGACCATTTCCAAATCTAGTGAATGTGCTCTCAGATCAAAGATCTCATCAAGATGAACGAAAAAACACCTTAAATCTTTAAAAATGGAGCCTCTCTTCTCAAGATATGGACTGTTAAAGTTCGGTCAAAGCAAGGAAGTCAGTAGAGTGTTTGTTGCTAAAAAATTGATCATTTCCAAATCTGGTGAAAGTCATCTCAAATCAAAGATCTCATCGAGATAAACCAAAAAAAATCTTGAATCTTGAAAAATGGAGCCTCTCTTCTCAAGATATAGAGTGTCAAAGTTTGGTCAAAGTGAGAAAGTCAGTGCAGTATTCGTAGGTAAAAAAATCACCCTTTCCAAAACTGGTGAAAGTGGTCTCAAATCAAAGATCTCATCAAGATGAACCAAAACACACCTTGAATTTTAAAAAATAGAGCCTCTCTTCTCAAGATACATACTGTCAAAATTTGGTCAAAGTAAAGAAGTTAGTACAGTGTTTGTAGCTAAAAATTTGACCGTTTCCAAATCCGGTGAAGGTGGTCTGAAATTAAAGATCTTGTTGAGATGAACCAAAGAACACCTTAAATCTTGAAAAATAAAGCCTCTCTTCTCAAGATACACACGATCAAAGTTGTGTCAAAGTAAGGAAGTCAGTATAGTGTTCATAACTAAAAATTTGACCATTTCAAAGTTTTAGCCAAGCAAGGAATTCAATACAGTATTCTTGGCTAAAAATTTGACTATTTTCAAATTTGGTGAAACTGGTTTCAAATCAAAAATCTCATTGACATGAAACAAAACACCGCTTGAATCTTGAAAAAAATAGCCTCTCTTCTCAAGATACGTATAGTCAAAGTTTGGTCAAAGCAAGGAAGTTAGTACAATGTTCATAGCTAAAAATTTGATTTTTTTCAAATCTGGTGAAAGTGGTCTCAAATCGAAGATCTCATTGAGATGAATGAAAATACACCTAGAATTTTGAAAAATGAAGCCTGTCTTCTCAAGATATGAATGGTCAAAGTTTGGTCAAAGCAATAAAGTCAGTATTGTATTCGTAGCTAAAAAATTGACTATTTCCAAATCTGATGAAAGTGGTCTCAAATTGAAGATCTCATCGAGATAAACCAAAACACACCTTGAATTTTGAAAAATAGAGACTCTCTTGTTAAGATGCGGACTGTCAAATTTTGGTCCAAGCAAGGAAGTCAATACAGTGTTTGCAGCTAAAATTTTGACCATTTTCAAATCTGGGGAAAGTGGTCTCAAATCAAAGATCTTATCAAGATGAACTGAAAAACACCTTGAATCTTGAAAAATGGAGCCTCTCTTCTAAAGATACAGATGGTCAAAATTTGGTCATAGCAAGGAAGTTAGTAGAGTGTTCGTAGTTAAATATTTGACCATTTCCAAATTTGGTGAAAGTGATCTAAAATCAAAGATCTCGTTGAGATGAACTAAAGAAAACCTTGAATCTTGAAAAATGGAGCCTCTCTTCTCAACATCTGGATGGTCAAAGTTTGGTCAAAGGAAGGAAGTCAATACAATGTTCATAGCTAAGAACTTGATCATTTTTAAATCTAGTTAAAGTGGTCTCAAATCGAAGATGTCATCGAGCTGAACTAAAAAACACCTTGAATCTTGAAAAATGGAGCCTCTCTTCTCAAGATACAGATGGTCAAAGTTTGGTCAAAGTAAGAAAGTTAGTACATTGTTCGTAGCTAAAAATTTGACAGTTTCCAAATCTAGTGAAAGTGGTCTCAAATCAAAGATCTCATCAAGATGAAACAAAAAGCACCTTGAATCTAGAAAAATAGAGCCTATTTTCTCAAGATACGAATGGTCAAAGTTTGGTCAAATCAACGAAGTCAGTACAGTGTTCGTAGCTTAAAATTTGACCATTTCCAAATTTGGTGAAAGTGGTCTCAAATCAAAGATCTCATTGAGATGAACTAAAAAAC
Organism: Chamaecyparis obtusa; assembly: GCA_027943335.1. Taxonomy (NCBI): domain Eukaryota; kingdom Viridiplantae; phylum Streptophyta; class Pinopsida; order Cupressales; family Cupressaceae; genus Chamaecyparis; species Chamaecyparis obtusa. The sequence goes on along the minus strand of BSBK01000938.1, from coordinate 1,476,931 downwards.
AACTTGAATCTTGAAAATGGACCCTATCTTCTCAAGATATGGATGGTTAAACTTTGGTCAACCCAAGGAAGTCAGTATAGTGTTCGTAGGTAAAAATTTGACCGTTTCCAAATATGGTGAAAGTGGTCTCAAATCAAAGATCTTGTCGAGATGAACAAAAAAACACCTTGAATGTTGAAAAATGGAGCCGCTCTTCTCAAGATAGGGACGATCAAAGTTTGGTCAAAGTAAGGAACTCACTATAGTGTTCGTAGCTAAAAATTTGACCATTTTCAAATCTGGTGAAAGTGGTCTCAAATCGAAGATCTTGTCGAGAGGAACCAAAAACACCTTGAATATTAAAAAATGGAGCCTCTCTTCTCAAGATGCAAATGTTCAAAGTTTGGTCAAAGAAAGGAAGTTGGTGCAGTGTTCTTAGCTAAAAATTTGACCATTTCCAAATCTGGTGAAAGTGGTCTCAAATCAAAGATCTCATTGAGATGAACCAAAAAACACATTGAATCTTGAAAAATGGAGTGTCGCTTCTCAAGATACAGACAGTCAAAGTGTGGTGCAAGCAAGAAAGTTAGTACAATGTTCGTAGTTAAAAATTTATCTATTTACAAATCTTGTGAAAGTGGTCTCAAATCAAAGATATTATCGAGATGAACCAAAAAACACCTTAAATCTTTAAAAATGAAGCGTCTCTTCTCAAGATATGAATGATCAATGTTTGGTCAAAGCAAGGAAGTCAGTACATTGTTCGTAGCTAAAAATTTGACCATTTCCAAATCCAGTGAAAGTGGTCTCAAATCAAATGAACCAAAAAACACCTTGAATTTTGAAAAATAGAGCCTCTCTTCTTGAGATACAGACGATCAAAGTTTGGTCAAAGTAAGGAACTTAGTAAAGTGTTCGTAGCTCAACATTTGACCATTTCTAAATCTAGTGAAAGTAGTCTCAAATCGAAGATCTCGTTGAGATTAACCCAAAAACACCTTGAATCTTGACAAACAAAGCATCTCTTCTTAAGATATAGACGATCAGAGTTTGGTCAAAGCAAGGAAGTTGGTACAGTGTTCTTAGCTAAAAATTAGACCATTTCAAAATTTGTTGAAAGTGATCCCAAATCAAAGATCTCATAAGGATGAATCAAAAAAAATATTTAATCTTGAAAAATAGCACCTCTCTTCTCAAGATACAAACAGTCATATTTTGGTCAAAGCAAAGAAGTGAGTACAGTGTTCGTATCTAAAAATTTGACAGTTTCCAAATCTGGTGAAAGTGTTCTCAAATCAAAGATCTCATCGAGATGATCCAAAAAACAACTTGAATCTTTAAAAAGGGAGCCTCTCTTCTAAAGATAAAGATGTTTAAGGTTTGGTCAAAGAAAAGAAGTTAGTATAGTATTCGTAGATAAAAATTTGACCATTTCCAAATTTGGTGAAAGTATTCTCAAATCGAAGATCTTGTTAAGATGAACCAAAAAACACCTTGAATCTTGAAAAATGGAGCCTCTCTTCTCAAGATATGGACAGTCAAACTTTGGTCAAAGAAAGGAAGTCAGTATAGAGTTCGTAGCTAAAAATTTCACCGTTTGCAAATCTAGTGAAAGTGGTCTCAAATAAAAGATCTCGTCTAGATGAACCAAAAAACACCTTGAATCTTGAAAATCGGAGCCTCTTTTCTCAAGATATGGATGGTTAAAGTCTGGTCAAAGCAAAGAAGTTAGTATAGTGTTCGTAGCTAAAAATTTGACGATTTCCAAATCTTTTGAAAGTGGTCTCAAATAAAAGATCTCGTCGAGATGAACCAAAAAACATCTTGAATCTTCAAAACAAAGTCTCTCTTCTCAATATACGGGCGGTCAAACTTTGGTCAAAGTAATGAAGTTAGTACAGTGTTAGTAGCTAAAAATTTGACCATTTTCAAATCTAGTGAAACTTTTTTAAAATCAAAGATCTCGTCGAAATGAACCAAAAACACCTTAAATCTTGAAAAATGGAGCGTCTCTTCTCAAGATAGGGCAATCAAAGTTTGGTCAAAGCAAGGATGTCAGTACAATGTTCGTAGCTAAAAATTTGACTATTTCCAAATCTGGTGAAAGTACTCTCAAATTGAAATCTCGTCGAGATGAACCTAGAACAACCTTGAATCTTGAGAAATGGAGTCTCTCTTCTCAAGATTGGGACAGTCAAAGTTTGGTCAAAGCAAGGAAGGCAGTATAGTGTTCGTAGCTAAAACTTTGATCAATTCCAAATATGGTGAAAGTGGTCTGAAATCGAAGATCTTATCAACATGAACTAAAAAACACCTTGAATCTTGAAAAATGGAGCCTCTCTTCTCAAGATACGTATGGTTAAAGTTTGGTCAAAGCAAGGAAGTGAGTACAATGTTCATGGCTAAAAATTTGACAATTTCCAAATCTGGTGAAAGTGGACTCAAATCAAATATCTCATTGAGATGAACCAAAAAACACCTACAAAATGGAGCATCTCTTCTCAAGATACGGAATGACAAAGTTTGGTTAAAGCAAGGAAGTCAGTACAATGTTCGTAGCTAAAAATTTGACCATTTTCAAATCTTGTGACAGTGGTCTCTAATCGAAGATCTTGACGAGATGAACCAAAAAAGTCCTTGAATCTTGAAAAATGGAGCCTCTCTTCTCAAGATATAGAGGTTTAAGGTTTGGTTAAAGCAAGGAAGTCAGTACAGTGTCCGTAGCTAAAAATTTGACCACTTCCAAATCTGCTGAAAGTGGTCTCAAATAGAAGCTCTCGTCGACATGAACCAAAAAACACCTTGAATCTTGAAAAATAGAGCCTCTCTTCTCAAGATACGAACTGTCAAAGTTTTATCAAAGCAAGGAAGTCTGTACAGTGTTTGTAGCTAAAAATTTAATCGTTTCCAAATTTGGTGAAAGTATTCTAAAATCAAAGTTCTCATCGAGATGAAGCAAAAAATACATTGAATCTTGAAAAAGAGAGCATGTCATCTCAAGATATGGATGGTCAAAGTTTCATCGAAGCAAGGAAGTCTATATAGTGTTCATAGCTAAAAATTTAACCATTTGCAAATCTGGTGAAAGTTGTCTCAAATCAAATATCTCATTAAGATGAACCAAAAAACACCTTGAATCTTGAAAAATAGAGCCTCTCTTCCAAAGATATAGATGGTCAAATTTTGGTGAAAGCAAGGAAGTCAGTATAGTGTTCGTAGCTAAAAATTTCACCATTTCTAAATCTAGTGAAAGTTGTCTCAAATAAAAAATCTCATCTAGATAAACCAAAAAATACCTTGAATCTTGAAAAATAGAGCCTCTCTTCTCAAGATACAGACGGTCAAAGTTTGGTCAAAGCAAGGAAGTCAGTACAGTGTTCGTAGCTAAAAATTTAACCATTTCCAAATCTAGTGAAAGTTGTCTCAAATCGTCGACCTTGTTGAGATGAACCAAAAAACACATTGAATCTTGAACAACCGAGCCTCTCTTCTCAACATATAGATGGTTAAAGTTTGGTCAAAGCAAAGAAGTCAGTACAGTGTTCGTATCTAAAAATTTGGTCATTTCTAAATATGGTGAAAGTGGTCTCAAATCAAAGATCTCATCAAGATGTACCAAAAAACACCTTGAATATTTAAAAATAGAGCATCTCTTCTCAAGATATGGATGATCAAATTTGGGTCAAAGTAAGAAAGTTAGTATAGTGCTCATTGCTAAAAATTTGGCCATTTCAAAATTTGGTGAAAGTGGTCTCAAGTCCAAGATCTTGTCGAGATGAACCAAAAAACACCTTGAATCATGAAAAATAGAGCCTCTCTTCTCAAGATAGGGACAGTCAAAGTTTGGTCAAAGAAAGGAAGTCTATACAGTGTTCGTAGATAAAAATTTGATCGTTTCCAAATCTAGTGAAAGTTATCTTAAATTAAATATCTCATTGAGATGAACCAAAAAAACACCTTGAATCTTTAAAACTGGAGCCTCTCTTCTCAAGTTACAGATGGTGAAAGTTTGGTCAAAAGAAGCAAGTCATTACAATTTTCGTAGCTAAAAATTTAACCATTTCCAAATTTAGTGAAAGTTGTCTCAAATCGAAGATCTTATCAAGATGAACCAAAAAATACCTTGAATCTTTAAAAATGAAGCCTTTCTTCTCAACATACGGAAGGTCAAAGTTTGGTGAAAGCAAGCAAGTCAGTATAGTGTTTGTATCTAAAAATTTGAGCATTTCCAAATCTGGTGAAAGTGGTCTCAAATCGAAGATCTCATCGAGATGAACAGAAAAATACCTTAAATCTTGAAAAATGGAGCCTCTCTTATGAAGATACAGACAGTCAAAGTTTGGTCAAAGTAAGGAAGTTGGTATAGTGTTCGTAGCTAAAAATTTGACCATTTCTAAATCTGGTCAAATTCATCTGAAATCAAATATCTCATCGAGATGAACCAAAAAACACCTTGAATCTTGAAAAATGGAGCCTCTCTTCTCAAGATACAAAGGGTCAAAGTTTGGTCAAAGAAAGGAGGTCAGTACAATGTTCGTAGCTAAAAATTTGACCATTTCTAAATCTAGTCAAAGTAGTCTCAAATAAAAAAGCTCATCGCAATGAACCAAAAAACACATTGAATCTTGAAAAACAAAGCCTCTTTTCTCAAGATATGGATAGTCAAAGTTTGGTCAAAGTAAGGAAGTCAATACAATGTTTGTAGCTAAATATTTTACCATTTCCAAATCTAGTGAAAGTGGTCCAAAATTGAAGATCTCGTCAGGTGACCCAAAAAACACTTTGAATCATGAAAAATGGAACCTCTCTTCTCAACATACGAATGGTGAAAATTTCATCAAAGCAAAGAAGTCAGTATAGTGTTCATAGCTAAAAATTTGACTGTTTCCAAATCTGGTGAAAGTGGTGTCAAATCAAAGATCTTTTCGATATGAAACAAAAAAGGCCTTTAATCTTAAAAATTGGAGCCTCTTTTCTTAAGATACAAACGATCAAAGTTTGGTCAAAGCAAAGAAGTCAAAACAGTGTTCGTAGCTAAAAATTTGACCATTTCAAAATCTGGTGAAAGTGGTCTCAAATTGAAGATCTCATCGAGATGAACCAAAAAACACCATGAATCTTAACAAATGGAGCCTCTCTTCTCAAGATACGGATGGTCAAAGTTAGGTCAAAGTAAGAAAGTTCATAGCTAAAAATTTGAACATTCCCAAATCTAGTTAGAGTGTTCTCAAATCAAAGATCTCATCGAGATGAACCAAACAACACCTTGAATCTTGAAAAATGGAGCCTCTCTTCTCAAGATTCAGACACTAAAAGTTTGGTCAAACCAAGGAAGTCAATACAATGTTCATAGATAAAAATTTGATCATCTCCAAATCTAGTGAAAGTGGTCTCAAATAGAAGATCTCGTTGAGATAAACCAAAAAATATCTTGAATCTTAAAAAATGGAGCCTCTCTTCTCAAGATATGGATGGTCAAAGTTTGGTCAAAGCAAGTAAGTCAGTACAGTGTCCATAGCTAAAAATTTCACCATTTTCAAATTTGGTCAAAGTAGTTTCAAATCGAAGATAACATCGAGATGAACCAAAAAATACCTTAAATCTTAAAAAATAGAGCCTCTCTTTTCAAGATATAGATGGTCAAAGTTTGGTCAAAGCAATGAAGTTAGTATAGTGTTCTTAACTAAAAATTTGACTATTTCAAAATTTGGTGAAAGTGGTCTAAAATTGAAGATCTCATCGAGATGAACCAAAAAACACTTTGAATATTGCAAAACAGAGCCTCTCTTCTCAAGATACAGATAGTCAAAGTTTGGTCAAACCAAGGAAGTCAATACAGTGTTCGTAACTAAAAATTTGACTGTTTCCAAATTTGGTGAAAGTGTTCTCAAATCGAAGATCTCATCAACATGAACCAAAAAACACCTTGAATCTTCAAAAAAGGAGCCTCTCTTCTCAAGATACGGACGGTCAAATTTTGGTCAAAGCATGGAAGTCAGTAAAGTATTTTTAGCTAAAAATTTGATCATTTCCAAATCTGGTGAAAGTGGTCTCAAATCAAATATCTTGTCGAGATGAACCAAAAAATAAATTAAATCTTGAAAAATAGAGCCTCTCTTCTCAAAATACGGATGGTAAAAGTTTCATCAAAGCAAGGAAGTCTGTAGAATGTTCATAGGTAAAAATTTGACCATTTTCAAATCTGGTGAAAGTTGTCTCAAATCAAATATCTCATTGAGATGAACCAAAAAACAACTTGAATCTTAAAAAATACAGCCCCTCTTCTCAAGATATGGACAGTTAAATTTTGGTCAAAGCAAGGAAGTCAGTATAGTGATGATAGCTAAAAATTTCACCATTTCCAAATCTCCTGAAAGTGGTCTCAAATTAAAGATCTCATCGAGATAAACTGAAAAACACCTTGAATCTTGAAAAATAGAGCCTCTCTTCTCAAGATACGGACAGTCAAAGTTTAGTCATAGCAAGGAAGTCAGTATAGTGTTCGTAGCTAAAAATTTGACTATTTACAAATCTGGTGAAAGTGGTCCCAAATAAAAGATCTCATCGAGATGAACTAAAAAACACCTTGAATCTTAAAAAATTGAGCCTCTTCTCAAGATACAAAAGATCAAAGTTTTGTCAATATAAGGAAGTCAGTACAATGTTTGTAGCTAAAACTTTGATCATTTCTAAATGTACTGAAAGTGGTGTCAAATCGAAGATCTCATTGAGATGAACCCAAAAAAACTTGAATCTTAAAAAATGGAGCCTCTCTTCTCGAGATAAAGATGGTCAAAGTTTGGTCAAAGAAAGGAAGGTAGTCTAATGTTCGTAGCTAAAAAGTTTCCAAATCTGGTGAAAGTGGTCTCAAATCAAAGATCTTGTCGAGATGAAATAAAAAACACCTTGAGTCTTGAAAAATGGAGCCTCTCTTCTCAAGATACAGATGGTCAAAGTTTGGGCAAAGCAAGCAAGTCAGTACAGTGTTTGTAGCTAAAAATTCTACCATTTCTAAATTTGGTGAAAGTGGTCTCAAATCAAAGATCTCGTCGAGATAAACACAAAAACACCTTGAATCTTTAAAAATGGAGCCTCTCTTCTCAAGATACAGATGGTCAAAGTTTGATCAAAGCAAGGAAATTAGTAGAGTGTTTGTAGCTAAAAATTTAGTCATTTCCAAATCTGGTGAAAGTGGTCTCAAATCAAAGATCTCGTTGAGATGAACTAAAAAACACATTGAATCTTGAAAAATGGAACCACTCTTCCCAAGATATGGACCTTCAAAGTTTGGTCAAAGTAAGGAAGTCGGTTCAGTGTTCTTAACTAAAAATTTGACCATTCCCAAATCTGGTGATAGTGGTCTCAAATGGAAGATCTTGTTGAGATGAACCAAAAAACACCTTGAATCTTAAAAAATGGAGCATCTCTTCTCAAGATAAGGAGAGTCAAAGTTTGGTGAAAAAAACAAAGTCAGTATAGTGTTCATAGCTAAAAATTTGAGTATTTACAAATCCGGTGAAAGTGGTCTCAAATAAAAGATCTCATCCAGATGAACCAAAAAACACCTTGAATCTTGAAAAATAGAGCCTCTTTTCTCAAGATATAGATGGTCAAAGTTTGGTCAAAGCAAGGAAGTCAGTAAGTGTTCTTAGCTAAAAATTGGACCATTTCCAAATTTTGTGAAAGTGATCTCAAATCAAATATCTCGTAAAGATGAACCAAAAAACACCTTGAATCTTGAAAAATATAGCCTCTCCTCTCAAGATACAGACAGTCATAGTTTGGTCAAAGCAAGGAAGTGAGTACAGTTCTCGTAGCTAAAAATTTGACCATTTCCAAATATTATGAAAGTGGTCTCAAATCAAAGATCTCGTCAAGATAAACCAAAAAATACCTTGGATCTTAAAAAATAGAGCATGTCTTCTCAAGATACGGATGGACAAAGTTTGATCAAAGCAAGGAAGTCAGTACAGTATTTGTAGCTAAAAATTTAACCATTTCCAAATATGGTGAAAGTGCTCTCAAATCAAAGATCTTGTCAAGATAAACCAAAAAATACTTTGAATCTTGAAAAGTGGACCCTCACTTCTCAAGATATGGATGGTCAAAATTTGGTCAAAGCAAAAAATTCAGTACATAGTTCATAACTAAAAATTTGACCATTTCCAAATTTGGTGAAATTGTTCTGAAATCAAAGATCTGGTTGAGATGAACCAAAAAAAACCTTGAATCTAGAAAAATGGAGCATCTCTTCTCTAGCTACAGATAGTCAAAGTTTGGTCAAAGTAAGTAAGTCAGTACAGTTTTCGTAGCTACAAATTTGACCATTTCCAAATCTTGTGAAAGTGTTCTCAAATTGAAGAACTTATCGAGATGCACCAAAAAACACTTTGGATATTGAAAAATGAAGCCTCTCTTCTCAAGATAGGGACGGTCAAAGTTCGGTCAAAGCAAGGAAGTCAGTACATTATTTGCAGCTAAAAATTTGACCGTTTCCAAATCTGGTGAAAGTGGTCTCAAATCGAACATCTCGTCGAAGTAAACCAAATAAAAACCTTCAATTTTTGAAAAAATAGAGTCTCTCTTCTCAAGATACGGATGGTCAAAGGTTGGTCAAAGCAAGGATGTCAGTACAATGTCTGTAGCTAAAAAGTTGACCATTTTAAAATCTGGTGAAAGTGGTCTCAAACTAAAGATCTTGTCGAGATGAACTAAAAAACACCTTAAATCTTGAAAAATGGAGCCTCTCTTCTCAAGATACGGATGGTCAAAGTTTGGTTAAAGCAAGGAAGTTAGTCCAATGTTTGTAGCTAAAAATTTGACCATTTCTAAAACTGGTGAAAGTGGTCTCAAATCAAAGATCTCATCAAGATAAACCAAAAAACACCTTAAACCTTGCAAAATAGAGCCTCTCTTCTCAAGATACAGATAGTCAAAGTTTGGTCAAACCAAGCAAGTCAGTACAATGTTCTTAGCTAAAAGTTTGACCATTTCTAAATTTGGTGAAAGTGATCTTAAATCGAAGATCTCCTCGAGATGAACCAGAAGAAACTTTGAATCTTGAAAAATGAAGCATCACTTCTCAAGATATCAAAGGTCAAAGTTTGGTCAAAGAAAGGAAGTTAGTACAGTGTTCGTAGCTCAAAATTTGACCATTTCCAAATCTGGCGAAACTAGTCTCAAATCGAAGATCTTGTCGAGATAAAATAAAAAACACCCTGAATCTTGACAAATCCTTTCTTCTCAAGATAAGAATGGGCAAAGTTTGCTCAAAGCAAGGAAGTCAGTATAGTGTTCGTAGTTAAAAATTTCATAGTTTTGATATATGGTGAAAGTGCTCTCAAATCGAAGATCTCATCAAGATAACCCAAAAAACAATCTTGAATCTTGAAAAACACATCTCTTCTCAAGGTACGGATGGTCAAAGTTTGGTCAAAGCAAGCAAGTCAGTGCAATGTTCGTAGCTAAAAATTTGACCATTTCCAAATCTGGTGAAAGTGGTCTCAAATCGAAGATCTTGTAGAGATGAAGCAAAAAACACCATGAATCTAGAAAAATGGAGCTTCTCTTCTCAAAATATAGACAGTTAAAGTTTGGTCAAAACAAAGAAGTTAGTACAGTGTTCGTAGCTACCAACTTGATCATTTCAAAATCTTACGAAAGAGGTCTTATATCAAAGATCTCATCAAGATGAATCAAAAAACACTTTGAATCTTGAAAAATGGAGCCTCTCTTCTTAAGATATAGATGATCAAAGTTTGGTCAAAGCAAGTTAGTACAATGTTTGTAGCTAAAAATTTGACTGTTACCAAATCGAAGATGTTGTCAAGATGAACCAAAAAAGACCTTGAATCCTGAAAAATGGAGCCTCTCTTCTCAAGATATAAATGGTCAAAGTTTGGTCAAAGTAAGGAAGTCAGTACAGTGTTTGTAGCTAAAAATTTGACCAATTCCAAATGTGGTGAAAGTTCTCTCAAATCGAAGATCTCGTCGAGATGAACAAAACAACACCCTGAATCTTAAAAAGTAGAGCCTCTCTTCTCAAGGTACGAACGGTCAAATTTTGGTCAAAGCAAAGAACTTAGTACAGTGTTCATAGCTAAAAATTTGACCATTTCCAAATCTAGTGAAAGTTGTCTCAAATCTAAGATCTCATCGAGATGAACCGAAAAACACCTTGAATCTTAAAAAGTGAAGCCTCTCTTGTCAAGATGTGAATAATCAAAGTTTTGTCAAAGCAAGGAAGTCAGTACATTGTTCGTAGCTAAAAATTTGACCATTTTCAAATCTGGTGAAAGTGGTCTCAAATCAAAGATCTCATCGAGATGAACCAAAAAACAACTTTTATTTTGAAAAAGGGAGCCTCTCTTCTCAAGATACAAATGGTCAAGGTTTGGTCAAAGCAAGGGAAGTCAGTATACAGATGGTCAAAGTTTGGTCAAAGAAGGGAAGTCAGTATAGTGTTCATAGCTAAAAATTTAACCATTTCCAAATCTGGTGAAAGTGGTCTAAAATAGAAGATATCGTCGAGATGAACCAAAAAAAATCTTGAATCTTGAAAAATGGAGCCTCTTTTCTAAGATACGGATGTTCAAAGTTTGGTCAAAGCAAGGAAGTTAGTGCAGTGTTCGTAGCTAAAAATTTGACCATTTCCAAATCTGGTGAAAGTGGTCTCAAATCAAAGATCTCATTGAGATGAACCAAAAAACACCTTGAATCTTGAAAAATGAAGCCTCTCTTCTCAAGAAAAACATGGTCAAAGTTTGATCAAAGCAAGAAAGTCAATATAGTGTTCGTAGCTAAAAATTTGACTGTTTCCAAATCTTGTAAAAGTGGTCTCAAATCGAAGATCTCATCGAGATGAACGGAAAAACACCTTGAATCTTTAAAAATAGAGCCTCTCTTCTCAAGATAAGGATGTTCAAAGTTTGGTCAAAGAAAGGAAGTCAGTATAGTGTTCATAGCTAAAAATTTAACCATTTCCAAATCCTAAGAAAGTTATCTGAAATCGAAGATCTCGTGAAGCTGAACCAAAAAACACTTTGAATCTTGAAAACTGGAGCTTCTCTTCTCAAGATATGTGTTGGAGCTATACATTTTGGGCAAAATTTGGAGTTCTATATAGTGATAAAACCCTAAAAATGGCCTCTTAAACTCCATGTCCAATAATTAATGATGGATTTCATGAAATGGGATGCAAAATTTACATTAATTTTTAATTCAAAGTTCAGAGATTAAGAAAGCAAGCTCTGTGAAAGGAGCAATCAAAATTCTATGATCAAAGCCTTCGAAAAATGCTGAAATTTTGACTTGCTGCAAAGTTGATGCTGACAGAGGCAGAAGATGGTCTAATTTTAAAAATCTAAAAATGATCCAGTTTGGGAAATCAAATTTTCTATCTCCAATAAAAATCTTAGCTTTTCAAGAGGTGTTTTGGGTTTTCGACCAAACCCAAATCTGAAAGTTAGGTAGTTATTTTTTAGATAGTTTATTTTTGTAAAATTATTTGTAATAAGGGTATGTCTTCTCACCCTAAAGAGGTGTGAAAGCCACTCAAACATGTATATCTACATAATGTAAAATGTAAATAAAGAGGACAATACAAGATATATTTTCATAGAATAGAATTTCATAAAAAACTGTAACTATGAACTCTTGTGTATCAGTTTTTCAACATCAATAAAGATAAGTGCTCTTCTATTATTTGTGGTTATAAGTTATATATTTCCAGTTAGTCTTTCGGATATTCTATTAAATAGAGTGTTTCACTGTGTTGAATTCCTTGGGTACCATAATTCAAAATTAATATATACAACTCGAATATCAATTGTATGGCCTCTGAACCTACCATTGTTCTTATCGGTCTCTTAATTTGAGTTAAAATTGATAGGATTAGTTGTGTAAATTGATTTGAATTGTGAATCAAGCAGAAGCCTCTGAAGTGATGGTCTTGTCTTATTAAAGAAAGTTTTTAAAACCATCTCTAATCGTACGTAGGATTAAAAGTTTTTTACTCTATAGCCCAAGTATTTAAAAGGCATTGATCTAATCATTATTTAGAAATTGTCATTTGGTTCATACTTTGTAGTTTGTAGATAATTAAATCTTTATTTCAAAACATTAATTTTTAGTCTTTAGTGTAATCCATTTAGTCAAGTATTATAGAATAGAGATTTTTAGGAGATTAGTTGTTTTCCTCAAAGGATCATTCACCACCTTTGGAGGAATCTTATTTTGTGTACTTAGTTGTGTGACACAGAGAATTTGATAGTTCATAGTGAATTTAGGCCTACCAGCCTTGGCTTGATTAAGCCAAAATTGTAAAGGTATCAGCTTGTACCTGTCAGTTGGAAAATAGAGATCCATCATTTTTGGGGCCCAACAATATGAACCGTCAAAGTTTGGTCAAAGCAAGGAAGTCAATACACTCTTCGTAGCTAAAAATTTCACTGTTTCCAAATCTAGTGAAAGTGGTCTCAAATCAAAAATCTCATCTAGATGAACCAACAAACACCTTGAATCTTAAAAAATGGAGCCTCTCTTCTTAAGATATGGACAGTTAAAGTTTGGTCAAAGCAAGGAAGTCAGTATAGTGTTTGTAGCTAAAAATTTGACCACTTTCAAATCTTGTGAAAGCGGTGTCAAATCAAATATCTCATCGAGATGAACCTAAAAACACCTTGAATCTTGAAAAATAGAGCCTCTCTTCTCAAGATACGGGTGGTCAAAGTTTGGTCAAAGAAAGGAAGTCAGTAAAGTGTTAGTAGCTAAAAATTTGACCATTTCCAAATCTAGTAAATGTTGTTTCAAATTGAAGATCTCATTGAGATGAATAAAAAAAAACTTTGAATCTTGAAAAATGGAGCCTCTCTTCTCAAGATACGGGTGGTCAAAGTTTAGTCAAAGCAAGAAAGTCAGTACAGTGTTCGTAGCTAAAAATTTGACCGTTTCCAAATCTAGTAAAAGTGCTCTCATTTGTTTTAAAATCTCATCGACGTGAACCAAAAAACACATTGAATCTTGAAAAATGGAGCCTCTCTTCTCAAGATACGAACGGTCAAAGTTTGGTCAAAGAAAGGAAGTCAGTATAGTGTTTGTAGATAAAAATTTTATCCTTTCCAAATCTAGTGTAAGTGGTCTCAAATCGAAGATCTAATCAAGATGAACCAAAAAACACCTTGAATCTTGAAAAATAGAGCCTCCCTTCTCAAGATACGGATAGTTAAAGTTTGGTCAAAGCAAGAAGTTAGTACAGTGTTCGTAGCTAAAAATTTGACCATTTTCAAATCTAGTGAAAGTGGTCTCAAATTGAAGATATGATCGAGATGAACTAAAAAACACCTTAAATATTGAAAAATAGAGCCTCTCTTTTGATGATACAAACGGTCAATGTTTCGTAAAAGCAAGGAAGTCAGTACAGTGTTCATAGCTAAAAATTTGACCATTTTCAAATATGGTGACAGTGGTCTCAAATTGAAGATCTCCTCAAGATGAACCAAAAATCACCTTGAATTTTGAAAAAAGGATCATCTCTTCTCACGATACGGATGGTCAAAGTTTGGTCAAAGCAAGGAAGTTAGTACAGTGTTTGTAGCTAAAAATTTGACCGTTTCCAAATCTGGTGAAAGTGGTCTCAAATAAAAGATCTCGTCGAGATGAACCAAAAAACACCTTCATTCTTGAAAAACGGAGCCTCTCTTCTCAAGATACAGACGGTCAAAGTTTTGTTCAAGCAAAGAAGTTAGTACAATGTTCATAGTGAAAAATTTAACCGTTTCCAAACCTGGTGAAAGTGGTCTCAAATCAGAGATCTGGTTGAGATGAAATAAAAAACACCTTGAATCTTGAAAAATAGAGCCTATCTTCTCAAGATACGGATGGTTAAGGTTTGGTCAAAGCATTGAAGTCAATAGAGTGTTCATAGCTAAAAATATGACTATTTGCAAATCTAGTGGAAGTGGTCTCAAATCAAGGATCTCGTCAAGATAAACCAAAAGACACGTTGAATCTTGAAAAATGGAGTCTCTCTTCTCAAGATATAGATGGTCAAATTTTGGTGAAAGCAACGAAGTCACTACAATGTTCGAAGCTAAAAATTTGACCATTTTCAAATCTGGTGAAAGTGGTCTTGAATAAAAGATCTTGTTAAGATGAACCAAAAAACACCTTGAATCTTGAAAAATGGAGCCTCTCTACTCAAGATACAAATGGTCAAAGAAAGGAAGATACTACAGTGTTTGTAGCTAAAAATTTGACCATTTCCAAAATTGGCGAAACTAGTCTCAAATCGAAGATCTCATCGAGATGAACCAAAAAACACATTGAATCTTGAAAAATAGAGCCTCTCTTCTCAAGATCCAGACGGTTAAATTTTTGTCAAAGCAAGGAAGTCTATACAGTGTTCGTAGCTAAAAATTTGACCATTTCCAAAGCTGGAAAAAGTTGTCTCAAATCAAATATCTCATTGAGATGAACCAAAAAACACTTTGAATCTTTAAAAATGGAGCCTCTCTTCTCAAGATATAGATGGTCAATATTTGGTCAAAGCAAGGAAGTCAATACAGTGTTCTTCGCTAAAAATTTCACCATTTTTGAATCTTGTGAAAGTGGTCTCAAATCAAAGATCCTGTCAAGACGAACCAAAAACACCTTGAATCTTGAAAAACAAAGGCTCTCTTCTCAACATATAGATGGTAAAAGTTTGGTCAAAGCAAGGAAGTCAGTACAAGTTTCGTATCTAAAAATATGACCATTTCCAAATTTGGTGAAATTGGTGTCAAATCGAAGATCTTGTTGAGATGAACCAAAAAACACTTTGAATCTTGAAAAATAGAGCCTCTCTTCTCAAGATACAGATGCTAAACGTTTGGTCAAAGTAAGGAAGTCAATAAAGTGTTCGTAGCTAAAAATTTGACCATTTTTAAATTTGGTGAAAGTGGTCTCAAGTGGAAGATCTCGTCGAGATAAACCAAAAAACAACTTGAATCTTAAAAAATGGAGCCTCTCTTCTCAATATACAGACTGTCAAAATTTGGTCAAAGCAAGGAAGTTTCTACAGTGTTTGTAGCTAAAAATTTGACCATTTCCAAATCTGGAGAAAGTTGTCTCAAATCAAATATCTCTTTGAGATGAACCAAAAACATCTTGAATCTTTAAAAATGGATCCTCTCTTCTCAAGATACAAACAGTCAAAGTTTTATCAAAGCAAGGAAGTCAGTACAGTGTTCGTAGTTAAAAATTTCACCATTTCCAAATTTGGTGAAAGTTGTCTCAAATCAAAGATATTGTCGAGATGAACCAAAAAACACCTTGAATCTTGAAAAATGGAGCATTTCATCTCAACATACGGTTGATCAATGTTTGGTCAAAGAAAAGAAGTCAGTACAGTGTTCGTAGTTAAAAATTTGACTATTTCCAAATCTGTGAAAGTGGTCTCAAATCAAAGATCTCATCGAGATTAATAAAAAAATACCTTGAATCTTGAAAAATGGAGCCTCTCTTGTCAAGATACAGATGGACAAAGTTTGGTCAAAGCAACAAAGTCAATGCAGTGTTCGTAGCTAAAAATTTGACCATTCACAAATCTATTGAAAGTGGATTGAAATCAAAAGTCTCGTCGATATGAACCAAAAAACACCTTGAATCTTGGAAAATGGAGCCTCTTTTCTCAAGATACAGACGATCAAAATTTGGTCTAAGAAAAGAAGTCAGTACAGTGTTCATAGCTAAAAATTTCACCATTTCCAAATCTGGTGAAAGTGGTCTCAAATCAAAGATCTCATCGAGATAAACTAAAAAACACCTTTAATCTTGACAAATGGAGCCTCTCTTCTCAAGATACGGGCTGTCAAAGTTTGGTCAAAGTAAGGAAGTCATTACAGTGTTCATAGCTAAAAATTTGAACATTTCCAAATTTGGTGAAAGTGGTCTCAAATTGAAAATCTCATTGAAATGAACGAAAAAAAATCTTAAATCTTGAAAAATAGAGCCTCTCTTTTGAAGATACGAACGGTGAATGTTTGGTCAAAGCAAGGAAGTCAATAGAGTGTTCGTAGCTTAAAATTTGACCATTTTCAAATCTGGTGAAACTGGTCTCAAATTGAAAATCTCGTCGAGATGAACCAAAAAAACCTTGAATCTTGAAAAATAGAGCCTCTCTTCCCACAATATGGATGGTCAAAGATTGGTCAAAGCAAGAAATTTGGTACAGTGTTCGTAGCGTAAAATTTGACCATTTCCAAATCTGGTGAAAGTGGTCTCAAATCAAAGATCTCATCCAAATGAACCAAAAAACACTTTGAATCTTGAAAAATGGAGCTTCTCTTCTCAAGATAAGGATGGTCAATGTTTGGTTAAAGCAATGAAGTCAGTACTGTGTTCGTAGCTAAAAATTTTACGGTTTCCAAATCAGGTCAAAGTGATCTCAAATGAAAGATCTCATCGAGATGAACCAAAAAACACCTTGAATCTTAAAAAATGGAGCCTCTCTTTTCAAGATACAGACGGTCAAAGTTTGGTCAAAGAAAGGAAGTCAATATAGTGTTTGTAGCTAAAAATTTGACCATTGCCAACTCTGGTGAAAGTGGTCTCAAATTGAAGATCTCATCGAGATGAATTAAAAAACACTTTGAATCTTGGAAAATAGAGCCTCTCTTCTCAAGATATAGACAATCTAAGCGTAATCAAAGCAAGGAAGTCAGTACAGTGTTTGTAGCTAAAAATTTGACCATTTACAAATCTAGTGAAAGTGGTCTCAAATCGAAGATCTCATTGAGATGAACTAAAAAACACTTTAAATTTTGAAAAAAGAAGCCTCTCTTCTCAAGATAGAGATGGTCAAATTTTGTTCAAAGCAAAGAAGTGAGTATAGTGTTTGTAGCTAAAAATTTGACCGTTTCCAAATATGGTGAAAGTGGTCTCAAATCATTGATCTCTTCGAGATGAACGAAAAAACACCTTGAATCTTGAAAAATGGAGCCTCTCTTCTCAAGATACAGACGGTCAAAATTTGGTTAAACTAAGGAAGTCAGTACAGTGTTCGTAGCTAAAAATTTGACCACTTCCAAAGCTGGTGAAAGTGGTCTCAAATCAAAAATCTCGTCGAGATGAACCAAAAAATACCTTGAATCTATAAAAATGGAGCCTCTTTTCTCAAGATACGGATGGTCAAAGATTGGTCAAAGAAAGCAAGTCAATACAATGTTCATAGCTAAAAATTTGACCATATCCAATTCTGATGAAAGTGGTCTCAAATAGAAGATCTCGTCGAGATGAACCAAAAAACACCTTTAATCTTGTAAAATTGGGCCTCTTTTCTCAAGATATAGACAGTCAAAGTTTGGTCAAAGTAAGGAAGTGACTACAGAGTTCGTAGCTAAAAATTTGACTGCTTCCAAATCTAGTGAAAGTGTTCTCAAATTGAAGATCTCATCGAGATCAACCAAAAAACACCTTGAATCTTGAAAAATGGAGCCTGGTTTGCTAAGATACGGACGGTTCAAGTTTGATCAAAGAAAGGAAGTCAGTACAATGTTCGTAGCTAAAATTTTGATCATTTTCAAATATAGTGAAAGTGGTCTCAAATCAAAGATCTCGTCGAGATGAACCAAAAAACACCTTGAATCTTGAAAAATGGAGCCTCTTCCAAAGATACGGACGGTGAAAGTTTAGTCAAAGCAAGGAAGTCAATACAATGTTCGTAGCTAAAAATTTAACTATTTCCAAATCTGGTGAAAGTGGTCTCAAATCAAATATCTCATCGAGATGAACTAAAAAGCACTTTGAATCTTGAAAAATGAAACCTCTCTTCTCAAGATACAGATGGTTAAAGTTTGATCAAAGCAAGGAAGTCACTACAATGTTCGTAGGTAAACAATTGACTATTTCCAAATCTAGTGAAAGTAGTTTTAAATCGTAGATCTCATCGAGATGAACCAAAAAACACCTTGAATCTTGAAAAATAGAGCCTCTCTTTTCAAGATATGGAGGGTCAAAGTTTGGTCAGAGCAAGAAAGTCAGTACAGTTTTCGTAGCTAAAAATTTGACCATTTCCAAATCTGGTGAAATTCATCTTAAAGCGAAGATCTCATCGAGATGAACCAAAATCACCTTAAATATTCAAAAATGGAGCCTCTCTTTTAAAGATACAGATGTTCAAAGTTTGGTCAAACCAATGAAGTCAGTACAATGTTTGTAGCTAAAAGTTTGACAATCTCCAAATCTGGTGAAAGTGATCTCAAATCAAAGATCTCGTCAAGATGAACCAAAAAATACCTTGACTCTTGAAAAGTGGAGCCTCTCTTCTCAAGATACGGATGGTCAAAGTTTGGTCAAATAATGGAAGTCAATATAGTGTTCGTACCTAAAAATTTTACTATTTCCAACTCTGGTGAAAGTGGTCTCAAATTAAAGATATCCTCGAGTTGAACCAAAAAACACCTTGAATCTTGAAAAATAGAGTCTCTCTTCTCAAGAATAAGGGGTTTGGTCAAAGTTTGGTCAAAGTTAGGAAGTCAGTACAATGTTCGTAGCTAAAAATTTGATCATTTCCTAATCTGGTGAAAGTGGTCTAAAATAGAAGATCTCATCAAGATGAATGAAAAAAACCTTGAATCTTGAAAAATGGGGCCTCTCTTCTCAAGATACAGAAGTTCAATGTTTGGTCAAAGTAAGGAAGTTAATACAGTGTTCATAGCTAAAACTTTGACTATTTCCTAATCTGGTGAAAGTGGTCTCAAATTGAAGATCTCGTCGAGATGAACCAAAAAACACCATGAATCTTGAAAAATGGAGCCTCTCTTCTTAGGATACAAATGGTGAAAGTTTGGTCAAAGCAAGGAAATCAATACTGTGTTTGTAGCTAAAAATTTGACCATCTCCAAATTTAATGAAATTGGTCTCAAATCAAAGATCTCATCGATGTGAACCAAAAAACACCTTGAATCTTGAAAAATGGAGTCTCTCTTCTCAAGATACAGATGGTTAAAGTTTTGTCAAAGTAAGGAAGTCAATGTTCGTAACTAAAAATTTGACCATTTCCAAATCTAGTGAAATTGGTCTCAAATCGAAGATCTCGTCGAGATAAACTAAAAAAAATATTGAATCTTGAAAGAAAGAGTCTTTCTTCTCAAGATATGGATGGTCAAAGTTTGGTCAAAGTAACGAAGTCAGTATAGCGTCTGTAGCTAAAAATTTGATCATTTCCAAATCTAGTGAAAGTGTTCTCAAATTGAAGATCTCATCGAGATGAACTAAAAAACACCTTGAATCTTGAAAAATAGAGCCTCTCTTCTCAAGAATCAGAAGGTCAAAGTTTGGTCAAAGCAAGGAAGTTAGTACACTATTCGTATCTCTAAATTTGACTGCTTCTAAATCTCATGAAAGTGGTTTCAAATCAAAGATCTTGTCGAGATGAACCAAAAAACATCTTGAATCATTAAAAACAAAGCCTCTCTTCTCAAGATACGGACGGTCAAGGTTTGGTCAAAGCAAGGAAGTCAGTATAGTGTTGGTAGCTAAAATATTGATCATTTTGAAATCTATTGAAGGTGGTCTCAAATCAAAGATCTCATCGAGATCAACCAAAAAAACTTTGAATCTTGAAAAATAGAGCCTCTCTTCTCAAGATACGAATGGTCATAGTTTGGTCAAAGCAAGGAAGTTAGTACACTGTTCGTATCTAAAAATTTGACCGATTCCAAATCTATTGAAAGTGGTCTCAAATCAAAGATCTCATTGAGATGAAATGAAAAACACCTTGAATGTTTAAAAATGGAGCATCTATTCTCAAGCTACGGACGATCAAAGTTTGGTCAAGGCAAAGTTTGATCAAAGCAAGAAAGTCAGTACAATGTTCGTAGCTAAAAATTTGACTATTTCCAAATCTGGTGAAAGTAGTCTCAAATTGAAGATCTTATCGAGATGAACCAAAAAACATCTTGAATCTTGAAAAATGAAGCCTCTCTTCTCAAGATACAAACCGTCAAAGTTTGGTCAAAGAAAGAAAGTCAATAAAGTGTTCATATCTAAAAATTTGAAAGTTTCCAAAGCTGGTGAGAGTGGTCTCAAATCGAAGATCTCGTCGAGATGAACTAAAAAAACCTTGAATCTTAAAAAATGATGCCTCTCTTCTCAAGATACGGACTAGCAAAGTTTGGTCAAAGAAAAGAAGTCTATAATGTTCGTAGCTAAAAATTTGACTATTTCTAAATCTTGTGAAAGTAGTCTAAAATTAAAGATCTCCTCGAGATGTACCCAAAAACACCTTAAATTTTGAAAAAAAGAGCCTCTTTTCTCAAGATAGAGATGGTCAAAATTTGGTGAAAGAAAGGAAATAAGTACAATGTTCGTAACTAAAAATTTGACCAGTTCCAAATCTGGTTAGAGTGGTCTCAAATCGAAGATGTCATCAAGATGAACAAAAAAATACCTTGAATCTTAAAAAATGGAGCCTCTTTTCTCAAGATACAGATGATCAAAGTTTGGTCAAATCAAAGAAGTCAGTACATTATTTATAAATAAAAATATGACCATTTCTAAATCTAGTGAAAGTGATCTCAGATTGAAGATCTCATCGAGATGAACCAAAAAATACCTTGAATCTCAAAAAATAGAGCCTCTCTTACCAAGATACAACCGAAAAAAGTTTGGTCAAATTGAGGTAGTCAATACAATGTTCGTACCTAAAAATTTGACCATTTCCAAATCTGGTGAAAGTGGTCTCAAATTGAAGATCTCGTTGAGATGAGCCAAAAAACACCTTGAATCTTGAAAAATAGAGCCTCTCTTCTCAAGATACAGACGGTCAGAGTTTGGTCAAAGTAAGGAAGTTAATTTAGTGTTCGTAGCTAAGAATTTGATTATTTCCAAATCTAATGAAAGTGGTCTCAAATCAAAGATCTCATCGAGGTGAACCAAAAAATACCTTGAATCTTGAAAAATAGAGGCTCTCTTCTCAAGATACAAATGGTAAAATTTTTGTAAAAGCAAGGAAGTGAGTACAATGTTCGTAGCTAAAAATTTGACCATTTCCAAATCTAGTGAAAGTGGTCAAAAAACAAAGATCTCATTGAGATGAACCAAAAAACACTTTCAATCTTGAAAAAAAGAGCCTCTCTTCTCTAGATACAGATGGTCAAAGTTTGGTTAAAGCAAATAAGTCAGTAAAGTGTTTGTAGCTAAAAATTTGGCCATTTTCAGATCTGGTGAAAGTGGTCTCAAATTGAAGATCTTGTCGAGATGAACCAAAAAACACTATGAATCTTGAAAAATGGAGCCTCTCTTCTCAAGATACAGACGCTCAAAATTTGGTCAAGGAAAGGAAGTCAGTACAATATTTGTAGCTTAAAATTTGACAATTTCCAAATTTGGTGAAAGTGGTCTCAAATCAAAGATCTCGTCGAGATGAACCAAAAAATACCTTGAATCTTGAAAAATGGAGCCTCTCTTCTCTAGATATGGATGGTCAAAGTTTGGTCAAAGAAAGGAAGTTAGTACAGTGTTTGTAGCTAAAAATTTAACCTTTTCCAAATCTTGTGAAAGTGGTCTCAAATCAAACATCTCGTCCAGATGAACCTAAAAACACCTTGAATCTTAAAAAATGGAGCATTTTTTCTCCTCATACGGATAGTCAAAGTTTGATCAAAGCAAGGAAGTCAGTATAGTGTTCGTAGCTAAAAATTTGACCATTTCCAAATCTGGTGAAAGTAGTCTCAAATCGAAGATCTTATCGAGATGAACCAAAAAACACCTTGAATCTTGAAAAATGAAGCCTCTCTCCTCAAGATACAAACTATCAAAGTTTGGTCAAAGAAAGAAAGTCAATAAAGTGTTCATAGCTAAAAATTTGAAAGTTTCCAAATCTGGTGAGAGTGGTCTCAAATCGAAGATCTCGTTGAGATGAACTAGAAAAACCTTGAATCTTGAAAAATGAAGCCTCTCCTCTCAAGATACGGACTATCAAAGTTTGGTCAAAGAAAGGAAGTCAATATAATGTTCGTAGCTAAAAATTTGACCATTTCCAAATTTTATGAAAGTAGTCTCAAATCGAAGATCTCGTTGAGATGTACCCAAAAACAACTTGAATCTTTAAAAAAAGAGTCTCTTCTCTCAAGATACAGACGGTCAAAGTTTGGTCAAAGAAAAGAAGTACGTACAATGTTCGTAGCTAAAAATTTGACAAGTTCCAAATCTGGTTAAAGTGGTCTCAAATCGAAGATGTTGTCAAGATGAACCAAAAAATACTTTGAATCTTAAAAAATGGAGCCTCTTTTCTCAAGATACGGATGATCAAAGTTTCATCAAATCAAGGAAGTCAGTACAGTATTCATAAATAAAAATATGACCATTTCTAAATCTGGTGAAAGTGATCTCAGATTGATGATCTCGTCGAGATAAACCAAAAAATACCTTGAATCTTAAAAAATAGAGCCTCTCTTCTCAAGATACAGACGAACAAAGTTTGGTCAAATCGAGGTAGTCAATACAGTTTTCGTAGCTAAAAATTTGACCATTTCCAAATCTGGTGAAAGTAGTCTCAAAGTGAAGATCTCATTGAGATGAGCTAAGAAACACCTTGAATCTTGAAAAATGGAGCCTCTCTTCTCAAGATACAAATGGTCAAAGTTTGGTTAAAGCAAGGAAGTCAATATAGTGTTCGTAACTAAGAATTTGATTATTTCCAAATCTGGTGAAAGTGGTCTCAAATCGAAGATCTCATCAAGGTGAACCAAAAAACACCTTCAATTTTGAAAAATCGAGGCTCTCTTCTCAAGATACCAATGGTAAAATTTTTGTCAAAGCAAGGAAGTGAGTACAATGTTCGTAGCTAAAAATTTGACTGTTTCCAAATCTGATAAAAGTGGTGTCAAATCGAAGATATGGTCGAGATGAACCAAAAAACACCTTGAATCTTAAAAAATGGAGCGTCTCTCTCAAGATACCGACAGTCAAAGTTTTGGTCAAAAGAAAGAAGCTAATACAGTGTTCGTAGCTAAAAATTTTACCGTTTCCAAGTTTTGTGAAAGTGGTCTCAAATTGAAGATCTCATCGAGATGAACCCAAAAGCACCTTGAATCTTGAAAAATAGAAACTCTCTTCTGAAGATACATACGGTCAAAGTTTGGTCAAATCAAAGAAGTTAGTATAGTGTTCGTAGGTAAAAATTTGACCATTTCCAAATCTGGTGAAAGTGGTCTCAAATCAAACTTGAAAAATGGTTCTCAAGATACAGATGATCAAAGTTTGGTCAAAGCAAGGAAGTTAGTAGTGTTCATAGCTAAAAATTTGACCATTTCCAAATTTGGTGAAAGTGCTCTCAAATCAAAGATCTTGTCATGATGAATTGAAAAGCACCTCGAATCTTGAAAAATAGAACCTCTTCTCGAGATATGGATGGTCAAAGTTTTTTCAAGGCAAGGAAGTTAGCATTGTGTTCGTAGCTAAAAATTTTACTGTTTCCAAATTTGGTTAAAGTGGTCTCAAATCAAAGATCTTGTCGAGATGAACTAAAAAACACCTTGAATTTTGAAAAATGGAGCCTCTCTTCTCAAGATAAAGACGGTCAAAATTTGGTCAAAGCAAGGAAGTTAGTATAGTATTCGTAGCTAAAAATTAGAATATTTTAAAATATGGTGAAATTGGTCTCAAATTGAAGATCTCGTCAAGATGAACCAAAACACACCTTGAATCTTGAAAAATAAAGCCTCGCTTCTCAAGATATAGAAAGTCAAAGTTTGGTCAAAGCAAGGATGTTCGTATAGTGTTCGTAGCTAAAAATTAGACCATTTCCAAATCTAGTGAAAGTGGTCTCAAATTAAATATCTCATCGAGATGAACTAAAAAAAACCTTGAATCTTGAAAAGTGGAGCCTCTTCTCAAGTTATAGACAGTCAAAGTTTTGTCAAAGTAAGGAATTTAGTATAGTGTTCGTAGCTAAAAAATGGACCATTTCCAAATTTGGTGAAACTGGTCTCAAATCAAAGATCTCGTAGAGATGAACAAAAAAAGAACTTCAATCTTAAAAAATGGAGCCTCTTCTCACGATACGAATAGTCAAAGTTTAGTCAAAGAAAGGAAGTCATCACAATCTTCATAACTAAAAATTTGACCATTTCCAAATTTGGTGAAAGTGGTCTAAAATCGAAGATCTCGTTGAGATGAACCAAAAAACACATTGAATCTTCAAAATTTGAGCTTCTCTTCTCAAGATATAGACGGTCAAAATTTGGTCAAATAAAGGATGACAGTAGAGTGTTCGTATGTAAAAATTTCCATGTTTCCAAATCTGGTGAAAATGTTCTCAAATTGAAGATCTCATCGAGATGAACCAAAAAAAAACCTTTAATCTTGAAAAAGGAAGCATCTCTTCTCAAAATACAGATGGTCAAAATTTGGTCAAACCAAG
This sequence comes from Chamaecyparis obtusa, assembly GCA_027943335.1. NCBI lineage: Eukaryota > Viridiplantae > Streptophyta > Pinopsida > Cupressales > Cupressaceae > Chamaecyparis > Chamaecyparis obtusa. Next base: position 1,452,549 of record BSBK01000938.1, on the reverse strand, counting down.
GAAGTCAGTACAATGTTTGTAGCTAAAAATTTGACTATTTCCAAATCTGGTGAAAGTGTTCTAAAATCGAAGATCTCATTGAGATGAACAAAAAAAACACTTTGAATCATGAAAAATGGAGTCTTTCTTCTCCAGATACAGATGGTAAAAGTTTTGGTCAAATCAAGGAAGTCAATATAGTGTTCGTAGCTAAAAATTTGACCTTTTCCAAATCTGGTGAAAGTGGTCTCAAATAAAAGATTTTGTCGAGATGAACCAAAAAGCACCTTGAATCTTGAAAGAAGGAGCCTCTCTTCTTAAGATACAGATGGTCAAAGTTTGGTCAAAGTAAGTAAGTCAGTATAGTGTTCGTAGCTAAAAATTTGACCGTTTCCAAATTTGGTGAAAGTGGTCTCAAATTGAAGATCTCATCGTGGTGAACCAAAAAACACCTTGAATCTTGAAAAATAGAGCCTCTCTTCTCAAGATATAGATGGTCAAAGTTTGGTCAAAGTAAGAAAGTCAGTATAGTGTTCCTAGCGAAAAATTTGATCATTTCCAAATCTAGTGAAAGTGGTCTAAAATTGAAGATCTCTTGAGATGAACTAAAAAAAACCTCGAATCTTTAAAAATGGAGGCTCTCTTCTCAAGATAATGACAGTCAAAGTGTTGGTCAAAGTAAGGAAGTCAGTATAGTATTCATAGATAAAAATTTGACCATTTTCAAATCTGGTGAAAAAGGTCTCAAATCAAAGATTTCGTCAAGATGAACCAAAGAAAAACCTTGAATATTGATAAACAGAGCCTCTCTTCTCCAGATACCAACAGCCAAAGTTTGGTCAAAGCAAGCAAGTCAGTACAGTGTTCGTAGGTAAAAAATTGACCATTTCCAAATTTGGTGAAAGTGGTCTCAAATCGAAGATCTAGTCAAGATGAATAAAAAAAACCTTGAATCTTAAAAAATGGAGCCTTTCTTCTCAAGATACGGACGGTGAAAGTTTGGTCAAAGGAAGAATGTCAATATAATGTTCGTAGCGAAAAATTTGACCGTTTTAAAATCTTGTGAAAGTAGTCTCAAATCGAAGATCTCGTCGAGATGAACCAAAAAACACCTTGAATCTTGAAAAATGGAGCCTCTCTTCTCAAGACACGGACTGTCAAAGTTTGGTCAAAGTAAGGAAGTTAGTACAATGTTCGTAGCTAAAAATTTTACCATTTTCAAATCTAATAAAAATCATCTAAAATCAAAGAGCTGATCAAGATGAATCAAAAAATACCTTGAATTCTGAAAAAAGAAGCCTTTCTTTTCAAGATACAGACGGTCAAAGTTTGGTCAAAGTAAGGAAGTTAGTATAATGTTCGTAGCTAAAATTTTTATCATTTCCATATCCGGTGAAAGTGGTTTCAAATCAAAGATCTGATCAAGATGAACCCAAAAAAACCTTGAATCTTGAAAAATGAAGCCTCTCTTCTCAAGATACCGACGGCCAAAGTTTGGTCAAAGAAAGAAAGTCAGTATAGTGTTCGTAGCTAAAAATTTGACAGTTTCTAAATCTGGTGAAAGTGGTCTCAAATCAAAGATCTCATTGAGATGAACCAAAAAACACTTTGAATCTTGAAAAATGGAGACTGTCTTCTCAAGATACAGATGGCCAAAGATTGTTCAAAGAAAGGAAGTCAGTACAATTTTCGTAGCTTAAAAAGTAACCATTTTCAAATTTGGTTAAAGTGGTCTCAAATCAAAGATCTAGTCGAGATGAACTCATAAACACCTTAAATCTTGGAACTAGTGCCTCTCTTCTTAAAATATAGATGGTGAAAGTTTGGTCAAATCAAGGAAGTCAGTATAGTGTTCATAGCTAAAAATTTGATTGTTTCCACATCTTGTGAAAATGATATCAAATTGAAGATCTCGAAGAGATGCACCAAAAAACACCTTGAATCTTGAAAAATCAAGCCTCTCTTTTCAAGATATGGACAGTCAAAGTTTGGTCAAAATAAGGAAGTCAGTACTGTATTCGTAGCTTAAAAAATTACCATTTCCAAATCTGGTGAAAGTAATCTCAAATCAAAGATCTCATCAAGATGTACCAAAAAATACCTAGAATCTTAAAAAATGAAGCCTCTCTTCTCAAGATACAGACGGTAAAAATTTGGTCAAAGTAAGGAAGTTAGTACAGTGTTCGTAGTTGAAAATTTGATCATTTCTAAATCTGGTGAAAGTGGTCTCAAATCAAAGCTCTCATCGAGATGAACCCAAAAACACCTTCAATATTGAAACATGAAGCCTCTCTTCTCAAGATAAGAGTGGTCAAAGTTTGGTTAAAGAAATGACGTCAGTATAATTTTTGTAGCTAAATATTTGAACATTTCCAAATCTGGTGAAAGTGGTCTCAAATCGAAGATCTTGTCGAGAAGAACCAAAAAATACCTTAAATCTTGAAAAATGGATCCTCTCTTTTGAAGATACAGATGGTCAAAGTTTTGTCAAAGCAAGCAAGTCAGTATAGTGTTCGTAGCTAAAAAATTGACTCTTTCCAAATCTAGTGAAAGTGGTCTCAAATCAAAGATCTTATTAAGATGAAACCAAAAATACCTTGAATCTTGAAAAATAGAGCCTCTTTTCTCAAGATACAAATGGTCAAAGTTTTGTGAAAGCAAGAAAGTCAATAGAGTGTTCATAGCTAAAAATTTGACCATTTCCAAATATGGTGAAAGTGGTGTGAAATCAAAGATCTCGTCGAGATTAACCCAAAACACCTTGAATCTTAAAAATTAGAGCCTCTCTTCTAAAGATACGGACAGTGAAAGTTTGGTTAAAGAAAAGAAGTGAGTATAGTGTTTGTAGCTAAAAATTTGACCATTTCCAAATCTAGTGAAAGTTGTCTCAAATCGAAGATCTCATCCAGATGAACTGAAAAACACCTTGACTCTTGAAAAATAGAGCCTCTCTTCTCAAGATATAGATGGTCAAAGTTTTGTCAAAGCAAGGAAGTCATTGTACAGTGTTTGTAGCTAAAAATTTGACCATTTACAAATGTAGTGAAACTGGTCCCAAATTGAAGATCTCATCGAGATGAACCAAAAAATTCTTTGAATCTTAAAAAATGGAGCCTCTCTTCTCAAGATACAGATAATAAAAGTTTTGTCAAGAAAAGGAAGTCAGTAAACTATTCGTAGTTAAAAATTTGACCGTTTCCAAATCTAGTGAAATGAATCTCAAATCAAAGATCTCATTGAGATGAACCCAAAAAAATGTTGAATGTTGAAAAATGGAGCCTCTCTTCTGAAGATACAGACAGTCAAGCTTTGGTCAAAGTAAGGAAGTCAATAGAGTATTCATAGCTAAAAAGTTGACCGTTTTCAAATCTGGTGAAATTAGTCTCAAATCAAAGATCTCATTAAGATCAACCAAAAAACACCTTGAATCTTAAAAAATGGAGCCTCTCTTCTCAAGATATGGATGGTCAAAGTTTGGTCAAAGAAAGGAAGTCAATACAGTGTTTGTAGCAAAAAATTTCACCGTTTCCAAATCTAGTGAAAGTGGTCTCAAATCGAAGATCTCATTGACATGAACCAGAAAACACCTTGAATCTTGAACAACAGAGCTTATATTCTTAAGATACATACGATCAAAGTTTGGTCAAAGAAAGGAAGTCAGTACAGTGTTCGTAGCAAAAAATTTGATCGTTTAGAAATCTCATGAAATTGGTCTAAAATCCAAGATCTCATTGAGATGAACCAAAAAACACCTTGAATCTTGAAAAATACAGCCTGTGTTCTCAAGATACGAATGGTTAAAGTTTGGTTAAAGTAAAGAAGTCAGTACAGTGTTTGTAGCTAAAAATTTGACCATTTCCAAATCTGAGGAAAGTGGTCTCAAATCGAATATCTCATCGAGATGTACCAAAAAACACCTTGAATATTGAAAAAAGGAGCCTCTGTTCTCAAGATACGGATGGTTAAACTTTGCTCAAAGTAAGGAAGTCAGGACAATGTTTGTAACTAAAAATTTGATCGTTTCCAAATCTATTGAAAGTGGTCTCAAATCAGATGAAAGTGGTCTCAAATCAAAGTCTTATCGAGAAGAACTAAAAAACACCTTGAATCTTAAAAAATAGAGCCTCTCTTCTCAAGATATGGACGGTCAAAGTTTGATCAAAGTAAGGAAGTCAAAATAGTGTTCGTAGCTAAAAAGTTGACCATTTCCAAATCTAGTCTAGATGAACCAAAAAACACCTTGAATCTTGAGAAACAGAGCTTCTCTTCTCAAGATATAGACTGTCAAAGTTTGGTAAAAGAAAGGAAGTTAGTATATTGTTCATAGCTAAAAATTTCACCATTTTCAAATCTGGTGAAAGTGGACTCAAATCAAAGATCTCATCGAGATGAACCAAAAAAAATCTTGAATCTTGAAAAAACAAGCCTCTCTTCTCAAGAAAAGGATGGTAAAAGTTTGGTCAAAGCAAAGAAGTCAGTACAATGTTCATAGCTAAAAATTTGACCATTTCTAAATCTGGTGAAAGTGGTCTCAAATCGAAGATCTCATCGAGATGAACCAAACAACACCTTGAATTTTGAAAAATGGAGCCTCTCTTCACACAATACAAACTGTCAAATTTTAATCAAAGCAAAGAAGTCACTATTGTGTTCATAGCTAAAAATTTGACCATATTCAAATCTGGTGAAAGTTGTCTCAAATCGAAGATCTCATCGAGATGAACTAAAAAACACCTTGAATCTTGAAAAATGGAGCCTCTCTTCTCAAGATACGGACGGTCAAAGTAAGGAAGTTAGCACAGTGTTCGTAGCTAAAAAATTTACTGTTACCAACTCTGGTGAAAGTGGTCTTAAATCAAAGATCTCATCGAGATGAACCAAAAAATTTCTCGACTCTTAAAAAATGGAGCCTCTCTTCTCAAGATACGGATGGTCAAAGTTTGCTCAATGAAAGGAAGTCAGTATAGTGTTCATAGCTAAAAATTTGACCATTTCCAAATCTGATGAAAGTGGTCTCAAATCGAAGATCTCGTTGAGATGAACTAAAAAACACTTTTAATCTTGTAAAATAGAGCCTCTCTTCTCAAGATATGGATGGTTAAAGTGTGTTTAAAACAAAGAAGTTAGTACATTGTTCGAAGCTAAAAATCTAACCATTTCCAAATCTAGTGAAAGTTGTCCCAAAATGAAGATGTCATCAAGATGAACCAGAAAACACCTTGAATCCTTAAAAATAGAGCCTCTCTTCTCAAGATATGGATGGTCAAAGTTTGGTCAATGCAAAGAAGTCAGTATAGTGTTCGTAGCTAAAAATTTGACCATTTTCAAATCTGGTGAAAGTGGTTTCAAATCAAAGATCTCATTGAGATGATCCAAAAAACACCTTCAATCTTGAAAAATGAAGCATGTCTTCTCAAGATACGTATGGTCAAAGTCTATTTTAAGCAAGGAAGTCAATATAGTGTTCGTAGTTAAAAATTTAACCATTTCCAAATTTGGTGAAAGTGGTCTCAAAATTAAGATCTCATCGAGATGAACTAAAAAACATCGTGAATCTTAAAAAATGGAGCCTCTCTTCTCAAGATATGGATGGTCAAAGTTTGGTAAAAGCAAGGAAGTCAAAACAGTGTTCGTAGTTAAAAATTTAACCATTTTCAAATGTGGTGAAAGTTGTCTTAAATCGAAGATCTCATCGAGATGAACTAAAAAACACCTTGAATCTTAAAAAATGGAGCGTCTCTTCTCAAGATACAGATGGTCAAAGTTTGGTCAAAGCAAGGAAGTCAGTACATTGCTCCTAGCTAAAAATTTGACCATTTCTAAATTTGGTGAAAGTGGTCTCAAATCGAAGGTCTCATCGAGATGAGCTAAAAAACACCTTGAATATTGAAAAAAGGAGCCTCTCTTCTCATGTTAGAGATGGCCAAATTTTAGTCAAATCAAGGAAGTCAACACAGTGTCCCTAGGTACAAATTTGATAGTTTCCAAATATGGACAATAAAAGTTTGGTCAAAGCAAGCAAGTCAATACAGTGTTTGTAGCAAAAAATTTCACCGTCTCCAAATCTGGTGAAAGTGGTCTCAAATTGAAGATCTCATTGACATGAACCAAAAAACACCTTGAATCTTGAACAATAGAGCCTCAATTCTCAAGATACGAACGATCAAAGTTTGGTCAAAGAAAGGAAGTCAGTACAGTGTTCGTAGCAAAAAATTTGACCGTTTCCAAATCTTGTGAGAGTGGTCTCAAATCCAAGATCTCATCGAGATGAACTAAAAAATACCTTGAATCTTGAAAAATAGAGCCTCTCTTCTCAATATATGGATGGTCAGATTTTGGTCAAAGCAAGGAAGTTAGTAAAGTGTTTGTAGCTAACAATTTGATCATTTCTAAATATGGTGACAGTAGTGTCAAATCAAAGATCTCGTCAAGATGAACCTAAAAACACCTTGAATCCTTAAAAATAGAGCCTATTTTCTCAAGATACAAATGATCAAATTTTGGTCAAAGAAAGAAAGTCAGTACTGTGTTCGTAGCTCTAAGATTGACTACTTCAAAATCAGGTGAAATTGGTCTCAACTCGAAGATCTCCTCCAGATGAACCAAAAAACACCTTTATTCTTGAAAAATATAGCATCTCTTTTCAACATACTAACGGTCAAAGTTTGGTCAAAGAAAGGAAGTTAGTACAGTGTTCGTAGCTAAAAATTTGACTGTATCCAAATCTATTGAAATTGGTCTCAAATCTAAGATCTCATCGAGATAAACCAAAAAACACCTTAAATCTTAAACAATTGATCCTCTCTTCTCAATATACGGAAGGTCAAAGTTTGCACAAAGAAAGGAAGTCAGTACAATGTTTGTAGCTAAAACTTTGATCATTTCCAAATCTTGTGAAAGTGGTCCTAAATCAAAGATCTCATCGAGATGAACCAAAAAACACTTTAAATTTTGAAAATCGGAGCCCCTCTTCTCAAGATACAAATGGTCAAAGTTTAGTCAAAGAAATGAAGTCAGTACAATATTCATAGCTAAACAGTTGACAGTTTCCAAATCTGGTGAAAGTGGTTTCAAATAAAAAATCTTGTCGAGATGAACCAAAAAACACCTTGAATCTTGAAAAATGGAGCCTGTCTTCTCAAGATTCAGATAGTCAAAGTTCGGTCAAAGCAAGGAAGTTAGTACAGTGTTTGTAGCTAAAAATTTGACCATTTCCAAAATCTAGTGAAAGTCATCTCAAATCGAAGATCTCATCGAGATGAACCAAAAAATACCTTGAATCTTGAAAAATAGATCCTCTCCTCTCAAGATACGGATGATCAAAGTTTGGTCAAAGCAAGGAAGTCAGTACAGTGTTCGCAGCTAAAAATTTGACGATTTCCAAATCTTGTGAAAGTGGTCTCAAATTGAAGATCTCGTGGAGATGATCCAAAAAACACCTTGAATGTTAAAAAATGGAGCCTCTCTTCACAAAATACAGATTGTCAAAGTTTGGTCAAAGCAAGGAAGATAGTATAGTGTTCATAGCTAAAGATTTGACCATTTCTGAATTTGGTGAAAGTGGTCTCAAATTGAAGATCTCATCAAGATGAACTAAAAAACACCTCGAATCTTGAAAAATAGAGTCTCTCTTCTCAAGATACGGATGGTCAATTTGGTCAAAAAAATAAAGTCGGTATAGTGTTCATAGCCAAAAATTTGACTATTTCCAAATCTGGTGGAAGTGGTCTCAAATCGAAGATCTCGTCAAGATGAACCAAAAAATATTTTGAATCTTGAAAAATAGAGCTTCTCTTCTCAAGATACGGATGGTCAAACTTTGGTTAAAGCAAGGAAGTCATTACAATGTTTGTAGCTAAAAATTTGACCGTTTCTAAATCTAGTGAAAGTGGTGTCAAATTGAAGATCTCATGGAGATAAACCAAAAAACATGTTGAATGTTAAAAAATAGAGCCTCTATTCACAAGATACAAATGCTCAAAGTTTGGTCAAAGCAAGGAAGACAGTATAGCATTCGTAGCTAAAGATTTAACCATTTCTAAATCCGATGAAAATTGTCTCAAATCGAAGATCTCATTGAGATGAACTAAAAAACACCTTGAATCTTGAAAAATGGAGCCTCTCTTCTCAAGATACAGATGGTCAAAATTTGGTCAAAGCAAAGAAGTCAATACAGTGTTCGTAGCTAAAACTTTGACTATTTCCAAATCTAGTGAAAGTGGTCTCAAATCAAAGTTCTCAACGAGGTGAACCAAAAAACATCTTGAATCTTGAAAAATGAAGACTCTCTTCTTAAGATACGAATAGTGAAAGTTTGGTTAAACCATGGAAGTCAGCATAGTGTTTGTAGCTAAAAATTTGACCATTTTCAAATCTAGTGAAAGTGGTCCCAAACAGAAGATCTCGTCGAGATGAACGAAAAATCACCTTGAATCTTTTAAAATGGAGCCTCTCTTCTCAAGATACAGAGGGTCAAAGTTTGGTCAAAGCAAGGATGTGAGTAGAGTGTTCGTAGCTAAAAATTGGACTATTTCCAAATCTAGCGAAAGTGGTTTTAAATCAAAGATCTCATTGAGATGAACCAAAATACACCTTGAATCTTAAAAAATTGAGCCTCTCTTCTCAAGATATAGATGGTCAAAGTTTGGTGAAAGTAAGGAAGTCAGTACAATGTTCATAGCTAAAATTTTTACCATTTTCAAGTCTCGTGAAAGTAGTTTCAAATCAAAGATCACGTCAAGATGAACCAAAAAACACCTTGTATCTTGAAAAATGGAGCCTTTCTTTTCAAGATACGGATGGTCAAATATTGCTCAAAGCAAAGAGGTCAATACAAGTTTTGTACCTAAAAATTTAATTGTTTCCAAATCTGACGAAAGTGGTCTCAAATGGAAGATCTCATCGAGATGAACCAAAGAACACTTTGAATCTTGAAAAATAGAGCCTCTCTTTTAAAGAGACGGACGGTCAAAGTTAATGCAAAGCAAAAAAGTTAGTATAGTGTTCGTAGCTAAAAATTTGAACATTTCCAAATCTGTTGAAAGTGGTCTCAAATCGAAGATCTCATCGAGATGAACCTAAAAACACTTTGAATATTAAAAAATATAGCCTCTCTTCTCAACAGACGGATGGTCAAAGCAAGGAAGTCAGTACAATGTTCGTAGATAAAAATTTAACTATTTTCAAATCTAGTGAAAGTGGTCTCAAATTGAAGATCTCATCGAGATGAACCGAAAAACACCTTGAATCTTAAAAAAAGGAGCCTCTTTTCTCAAGATACAGATGGTAAAAGTTTGGTCAAAGCAAGGAAGTTAGTATAGTGTTCGTAGCTAAAAATTTGACCGTTTCCAAATCTAGTGAAAGTGGTGTCAAATTGAAAATCCCATTAATATGAACCAAAAAATATCTTGAATCTTGAAAAATTGAGCCTCTCTTCTCAAGATACAAATGGTCAAATTTTGGTCAAAGCAAGGATGTCAGAACAGTGTTCGTAGCTAAAAATTTGATAGTTTCCAACTCTCATGAAAGTAGTCTCAAATTGAAGATTACGTCGAGATGAACCAAAAAACACCTTCAATCTTGAAAAATGGAGCCTCTCTTTTCAAGATACAGATGGTCAAAGTTTTCTCAAAGCAAAGAGGTCAGTACAGTGTTTGTAGCTAAAAATTTAATTGTTTCCAAATCTGGTGAAAGTGGTCTCAAATCGAAGATATCATCAAGATGAACCAAAAAACACCTTGAATCTTGAAAAATGAAGTCTCTCTTCTCAAGATACAGATGGTCAAAGTTTGGTCAAAGTAAAGAAGTCAGTACAATGTTCATAGCTAAAAATTTGACAATTTCTAAATTTGGGGAAAGTGGTCTCAAATTGAAGATCTCATCGAGATGAACCAAAAAACACCTTGAATATTGAAAAATAGAGCCTCTCTTCTCAAGATACAGATGGTCAAAGTTTGGTCAAAGCAATCAAGTTAGTACAGTGTTTGTAACTAAAAATTTAACCATTTTCAAATCTAGTGAAAGTGGTCTCAAATCAAAGATCTCGTCAAGATGAACCAAAAAAAATCTTAAATCTTGAAAAGTGGAGCCTCTCTTCTCAAGATATGGATAGTCAAAGTATAGTCAAAGCAATGAAGTCAGTATAGTGTTCTTAGTTAAAAATTTGACCATTTCCAAATCTATTAAAAGTGGTCTTAAATTGATGATGTCATCAAGATGAATCAAAAACCACCTTGAATCTTGAAAAACTCAGACTCTCTTCTAAACATACAAATGCTCAAAGTTTGGTAAAAGAAAAGAAGTCAGTACAATGTTTGTGGCTAAAAAGTTGACTGTTTCCAAATCTATTGAAATTGGTCTTAAATTGAAGATCTCATCAAGATGAACCAAAAAACACCTTGAATCTTGAAAAATGGAGCCTCTATTCTCAAGATACAGATGGTCAAAGTTTGGTCAAAGAAAGGAAGTTAGTACAATGTTCGTAGCTAAAAATTTGACCATTTTCAAATTTGGTGAAAGTGGTCTCAAATCGAAGATCTCATCAAGATGAACCAAAAAACACCTTGAATTTTAAAAAATGAGGCCTCTCTTCTCAAAATACAGAGGGTCATAGTTTGGCCAAAGCAAGGAAGTCACTATAGTAATCGTATCTAAAAATTTGACCATTTCCAAATCTGGTGAAAGTGGTCTCAAATCAAAGATCTCATCGAGATGAACCAAAAATAACCTTGAATCTTGAAAAATGAAACCTCTCTTCTCAAGATACGAACGGTGAAAGTTTGGTCAAAGTAAGTAAGTCAATAAAGTGTTTGTAGCTAAAAATTTGACCATTTTCAAATCTGCTGAAAGTGGTCTCAAATCGAAGATCTCATCAAGATGAACCTAAAAACACCTTGAATATTGAAAAACATAGCCTCTCTTCTCAAAATACAGATGGTCAAAGTTTAGTCAAAGCAAGGAAGTTAGTATAGTGTTTGTAGATAAAAATTTAACCATTTTAAAATCTAGTGAAACTGGTCTCAAATCGAAGATTTCATCGAGATGAACCAAAAATTACCTTGAATCTTGAAAAATGGAGCCTCTCTTCTCAAGATACAGATAGTCAAAGTTTGGTCAAAGAAAGGAAGTCTGTACATTGTTCGTAGCTAAACATTTAATCATTTCCAAATCTGGGGAAAGTGGTCTCAAATTGAAAATCTCATCAAGACGAACCAAAAAACACCTTGAGTCTTGAAAAATGGAGTCTCTCTTCTCAAGATGTGGACGGTCAAAGTTTTGTCAAAGCAAGGAAGTCAGAACATTCTTCATAGCTAAAAATTTCACCATTTCCAAATCTTGTGAAAGTGGTGTCAAATCGAAGATCTCATAGAGATGAATCAAATAACACATTAAATCTTGAAAATTGGAGCCTCTCTTGTCAAGATATAGATGGTCAAAAATTAGTCAAAGCAAGGAAGTCAGTATAGTGTTCATAGCTAAAAATTTGACTATTTCCAAATCTTGTGAAAGTGGTGTCAAATCAATGATATCCTTGAGATGAACCAAAAAACACATTGAATCTTAAAAAATGGAGCCTCTCTTCTGAAGATATAGACCATCAATGTTTGGTCAAAGCAAAGAAGTTAGTACACTGTTCATAACTAAAAATTTGACATTTTCCAAAACTGGTGGAAGGGATCTCAAATCAAAGATCTCATGAAGATGAACCAAAAAAGATCTTGAATCTTGAAAAATGGAGCCTCTCTTTTGAAGATATGGATGGTCAAAGTTTGATCAAAGAAAGGAAGTCAGTATAGTGTTCGTACATAAAAATTTGACCGTTTCCAATTCTAGTGAAAGTGGTCACGAATCGAAGATCACGTCAAAATGAACCAAAAAACACCTTGAATCTTGAAAAATAGAGTCTCTCCTCTCAAGATACTGTATGTGACTGAATTTGACTTCTAAATCAGGCACAACACAACATGGTCATTATTCACTTGATAGAATTCGGGAGAGAGTATGAAGAACTCAATCCAAATTCCATGGTGAGGTGACCTATTGCCTCCTATGTGAATGGGGTGTTTGAATACTCTCAGAACGAGAGCCAATAGCCGAGAGACCAATTCAACAATGGAGGATTTCCAAGAAGCAATAAAGATGAGCAAGATGAAATTAATCTAAGATGAAGTGCTATTTATCTAAGAATGAGGATGCAATTAATCTAAGAGCTTGAAAATAAAGATGAGATGCAACTTAATCTAAGAACTTGAAACAAATATGATATTAAACTACGAACAAATAAGAAAATTTAGTCTAAAATGTGATGCAAAGATTATACTAATAATGAGATATTAATCTAATAAATGCAATAAAAGCTTTGAAAACAATGAATCAAATGAGACTAAAAAATGCCTATAGTGTAGATGCTTTCAAAAATTGCTCCCCTAATGAAGAAAAAGAGCCCAAATAAATAGAAGAGCCAAGAGGAGGAGGAAGAGTTTCTTGATTCGAAACTCCTAACCCTTCATATCCCTTTTGGGACAAATAAGCATGAATTACTTTATTAAAAGAATGGAAAATGCCACATGAGGACCTTTCGAATATCTCAAATTATTAATTCAAGAAAAGGTGTCCATTCAAATAACAAACAATTAATTAATTCCTTTTTTATGTGTATTAGCCAAAGGGGGTGGTTTGATTTAATTTAATTTAAAGCACATAGGACTTTACAATTAAATTAATGTATCATAGAGATAATTTAGCTAATAAAGTCAAAGAGACTTAGGAATTAATTTTAGTGTTTGATTATTGCAAATTAGGGTTTTTGCAATTGACATCAAGTTAAATTAAGTCAAGTAGGAGAGAGAAAATTGCCTAGGGAACTAGGACTTTGGTGATGTAAAATTGAGATAATGCACCAAAATTGATGAAATTAAATAGGTGCCAATTTTGAGGTATTACATTTGCCCCTCTTTGAATTCATGTGCAAATAGCGCATTGATTCAAAGAATAGTCTGAAGTGATAGATCAAGGCAGATCAAAGCATGAATTTTCTGAAGTCTAAGTTAGATTGCGAAGACAACGATTCTTGAGAGAGACGAGAATCGGGATTAGATTGCCCCAATGCCCTAGAGTGAGATTTAGATGCAGATTAGAAATATCTCCAGAATCGGGGTTAGATTGCCCCAATACGAAGCTTAGTCCTTCGAGACCTGGGTTAGATTGCCCAAATAACAGTCTAAAAGAGATTTTGAGAGCTATCTCCAGAACGAAGCTTGACTCCTAGGAATTAGGGTTAGATTTCCCCAATACCTAAAAAGATTTCAAGAACCATCTCCAGAATGAAGCTTGGCCCTTGAGGATCCAAGTTGAATTGCTCAGATACCTAAAAGATAGATGATAAGATAACAAGATGCGAGGCACCGAGATGCCCCTAGCGATGAGAACTGATGATTCAAATTAGACTGATTCAAGAATAGATTCGACAAGATTCAAATGATGTAATCATCCTGCCCCCTCGGGAGAGAAATTGAAAGATGACACGTCAGAAGATGATTGACAGCAAGAGGTTACAGATAAAGATAAGATCGAAGATCTACAAGAATAAAGCAAATCAGAAGCATTTTGAAGTGATCCAAAGGTCCTACTGACCAAATTTGACTAGGTTGACCATAGTTGACTAAATTTGACTTGAGTTGACTTGATGAAAAGAAGCAAAGATTTGAGAACATGATGCAAAGATGAGGATCTGGTAGGAAGATGACACGAGAAGGGTAATTACACAAGCATCCAATTCAGAAGGAGTCCAATATTTAAAACATGATTTCGAGCTATCTAGAGATGTCAAATTTTGATTTCGATCCCAAAAAAGGATGCAGCCAAGATGAGACTGGGACAAAAGATGAGAACCTTTGATGAGCAGATCCAGAAGAAAGAAATCAAGAGAGCAACAAAAAAGTGCTCCAAATACAAGCCTAGAATGAAAGATGCAAGTCTAAATGCAGGCCTAGGATGAACAAATGCAATCCTCCAGACTCAGCTGTTGGACTCATCGTATTTATCATCATTGAGTTTTTTTAAGCACAGGACAATCGCAAGATGCCATACAATTCTCCCCAACATGAGAATATGAATATGACATAAGTCTTAAATTTGTCAGAATGAGGTGTAAGCATTAAGGCACAAGAAGCTAGAATGACCTGAACACCTATTCCTTTTAATTTAGCAAGTTAACATAAGCATCAAAGCACATTTACTAGAATGACCTAAATGTTGCTTGCGAAAGACACACCAAACACGTGAGAGATCTTTCTTTTGCCAAAGAGTGCTCGCAGTGACCCCTACGTTCACTTAGCAAGATGAGCGTTAGCAATTCCAAATGTAGCAAAAGAAGTCACTCAAAACAAACAAGGAGAAGAATGAACCTCACCAAGGTGTCCATATAAAAGGAGTCGAGGTACGCATGGCCATCCAATACGAGATGAAGGCTCTTACAGATGGACACCCCTCTTATGTAGATTTCTTGGATCATTGGAACTAAACCAGCAAGTAGAAAACAAAGAAAAGATCATGCCCCCAGTCTTTGCGTTTCTCAGTCAAGAAAGACATCTTAGATTCACTCGAGGGGAAATGATAAAGCAAACAAAACAAGAAGAGAAAAGCTCATTACACTGCACAGGAACACACAAAGAGTTTTAGTTTCAATTTATGTTTGTGTTCAAGCGGATTGAAGTCGATTTGGAAAGATAACATTCGAAGTTTCAACAAGATAATGATAGCAGGTAGACGCAATGAGAATCACTGGTGACCATCACAAGAGACAAAGTCTCAAGAAAATATCGAAGCACGAACCAAGTATCAATAGGAAAACACAGTGAGAACCACTGGTGACTGATACAAGGAAGATTCTCAAAAGAGAGAATGAAACACAAACAAAACATCAGTAGGCAGACATAGTGAGGACCACTGGTGACTGATGTAAGAAGGAGATCCCGAAAAGAGAGGTCAAAAGTAGCTAGGCATCAGCAGGCAGACACAGCGTGAAATGCTGGTGACTGATGCATAAAAGATCCTTCTGAAAGTGATAGGACAATGCCCCCTAGACCAGGGAGATGCCCCCAAGTATGACCAGTTCCAATCCATGAAGAGTCGAGGAAAACTCAAATACAAGCGCATGAGCTAGCAAACCAAAGCAGGAAAGCGGGAAAACAAACTAAAGCAAGAAAGGAAGGAAACTAAAGCAGGAAACTAAGAGCCAAGCGATGCTGAGATGAGATGCAGCTTCAGGAAACAAGAGGCGCCTATTTACCAAGTTTTCACCATCTTGGCAGAGATTTTATTTTTGCTACCATGATGCCTGTTTACCACGTTTTCATCAATGGCACATTTTCTCTTTTTCAATTTTTTTGTACTTTTCTCATTTTTTGATTTTTTTGTATTTTTGAATATTTCATTTTTTTTGTATTTTTTATCTTTTCATTATTTTTTTGTATTTTTTCACATTTTCTTTTTTTGTTTTGTATTTTTGAAATTTTCTATTTTTTTTGTATTATCAAGGTGCCTGTTTACCAGGTTTTCACCAAGATAATAGATACATCAAAGATCCTATTTGCCAGGTTTTCACTAAGATGATCATTTTTTCAAGACATTTTGCAATTTTTAGGATTTTTTGCAATATATCAATTTTTAGGATTTTTTCAGGACCAATAAGTATGTACATGAGCATATAGAGAATGTTAGCTATAGAACTTCTTTAGATGAAGAGCGTTGATGGGCTCTTTGAGTTTCTCTCCTTCAGTGGTGATCTCTGGAAACACAGTCATCTGTAGTAGTAGCCAACTGAGAAGTTGCAGAATTAGAACCAGATGTTGTAGCAGTAACAGGAGAGCCAACCAGTAGTGTCCAATAGTCAAGAGATACATAGTCAAGGAAAGATCACTTAAGTGAGACCCACAAATATCCTTGTGGACACATCTTAACTCTTTATTAGATTTCCCACACTCTAAACGCTTAGGGAGAGTACATTCTAGATTTCTCTTAGTCATGTCATTAGCAATGAGGAGATACTGATATGCACTTTGGGACAAGGCAAGATGGAGTGAAGAGGGTAAAGTATGAGAAGCAAGGGTGATGGAATGGAGGAAAGCATGAGAATTTTGGAAGCTCGAATGACAACTTTGATTTTTTCTTTCTTTGGAATCCACATAGCTTTTGAATTTTTTCTTCTTTACTTTGAGGTGCTTTTGATGATAATGCCTATAAAATGGATTTTGAGATCCATTTTTTATTTTATTTTCTGGCTTTTGATTGTCTTCTTCTTTTTGAGGACCTTTGCGGTCTTTTGAACACCCCTCTTGTTTTCCTTTCTTCGTAGTCACATGTCGATTAGATGGGACATGGTGACCTTGAGATATAAGTGGATTCTCGTTATTTTTGTTTTTATGTTGCACATCCAAGTTACTTCCAAAAGACTCAGGAATGGTGGATGAAAGAGGCTTATATGACTGGTTCAGGTGGAGAGGTGGAAATGGAAGTGGACGGGCCACTTTTCTGGGAGATGAAGGGGGAAGAAAACTCGATGGGATGGGCTCAAGTGCAAATATATCAGTATCATCATCATCATTCATGGATGCATCAAATAGATCAAGAAAGTAATCTTCCATAGAGCATTTTTGATTGTGAGTCATCTTAGAAGAGTCAGATAAGTTTGGAGGAATATTATGTGAGCCTAACCAAGATGGTCTATTCCAAGAGTTAGGTCCCCTTTCAAGTGGTAAGTGTGCATGAATAGGAACCATTTCAATTTTGGATCTTCCAATATTCCATGAAGCTATAACAGAATGGGGTCTTACATACCCATTATTTTTTGGAGCAGTAGAAGTATAACTTGGAGTAGATGGCCTAGGAGCCATAGGAATGATCTCCACAGGAGGGTGGAAAAGATTGTCATCAATAGCTTGATCTGGAGGATCATAACTTTCTCCTCTTTCTGAGTTGTTAAGACTAGCATATAAGTGAATAGCATCAACTGGTATTTTAGAAGTAGCATCTAATATAGAGTCCCATTCAGCTAGAGACATAGTCGAAGGCAGACTTTCTTCATTGTTGTCATCTAATATAGGAAGTGTTTCTTTAACAGTAGGATCTTGTTCAGTAGTGGAAGTAGCAAAGTAATCTAGAATAAGCATACCTTGAGGCATACCCAAGAGGAGGGAACATCCAATAGTTTCTCCCAATCAGTATGTGTGCCATTGGAGTTGGCAATAGTAGGAGTCTGTTCAATAGCAAAAGTGGTGGAACAATCTAGAATAGGCATACCTTGAGGCATACCCAAGATAAGGGACGTGTCCAATAGTTTCTCCCAATCAGTATGTGTGCCATTAGAGGTAGTGACATATTCAATAGTAGCTACAGTAGTAGAAATCTGTTCAGTAGAGTGTATAAAATCCTCCTGGTGAGGACCAAGATCATGTTCTTGAAGCACTTGAGAAGGTAGATAAGACTCTTTTTGGTAGTCTAAATCAGAATTTTGAACATTCAAAGATCTTTCATGTGTCATAGGCTGAATCTATGTTTCTTCATTATCTGAATCCTTGCATGAGTGAAAGCTATAGCTAGGTTGGTCAAGCTCATAGCTCTGATAGCCAATACCAAATCTGTCTTCAAAGTGTTCTTCACAGGAATGTGGAGATATGGGGAGAGCTGTCAGTGACAAGATGGATTCAATCTGATATTCCCCCATGCCAATATCTTTGATCTTCAAGGTCTTTTCTATTTCTTTTAGCTTAGCATCATAGAACTTAGTGGACTCCCTATTGGCAGTAAAAAAGTTGTCTATTGTTTGGGTAAGCAGCTTAGCAGAGCAAGTATTTAGGGTGGCATTATTGTCAGTGAGGATGAGGCGGACATGCTTGGGACCTTCCATAACTTCAATGTGTAGGGGAGCATCATGCGGATGGCTTGGAGAGTGATCATCTTCTTTAGGGAAGGATAAATAATGAGGTGAGGTCAAATGACCCACCATAGATTGAAACTGGTCGAGATTGAGATCTTTGGGGATGTTTGCCTTGGTGAGGGCTTTATCCATAGATTTTTTTGATCCAAATGTCAAAGGTTCAGGACCTTTGAGAACAATCTTTGCACAAGATCGAGTGATAGCATTTGCACAAGCTGGAGACTATGTGGAGTTATAAGAGGGAGATGCAGGGCCTTGCAAGATAAAGGGAGTTTTTGGTTTAGGAGCATCCTTGCTCCTCGGAGCAATGATCATGTCACAGTACTCAACATTAACAGGTTCAATCTCATTGGTGACAATGTCACTAGTATCGTACATATAGTTGACCACATTGTTGGTACCTTTAGACTTGGATAATTCACTTTTCCCATGAGGAGGAAAGGAGTCTTTAAATTATCGATGATCTGAATTCCTGTTATGGTTTTGTACCAAAGTCCTATAAACCACATTGAGAGGTTTTCCCAAGGAAGTGGAGTCACGCTCAGGTTAAGAGAGCCAAGGTTTGTTTCTAGAAAATCTTGAAGGTGGTTGAGTTTTTGTCATAGCCTTCTCAATGACTTTCATCATTTGTATGCTAGAGCTAAGATTAAAGACAGACTTTGAGGGTTTTGGCATCACATTGTCAACAACCTTGTCATCCATAACATCTATGTTTTTGTTGACAATCTTATCCTTATCCTTGTTTGAGGGAGAAGGTCCTTGCTTGTTGTCTTTGTTCAAAGTCAATTCTCCCTTCTTGACCATAAATGCTTCTATCCTCCCAGCCCACCTAATCATATTCATAAAAGTGAGGGGACCTTGCAATCGTACTTGGTATCCAAAATCTGGGACAAAATTGTCCAAGAAGATATCGAGCTTTTCAGACTCAGGTAATTCATGCGGATACTTCATGCATAGTTGTCTCCATCTCTAGAGAAATGTTAGGAGAGGCTCCCCTTGTCATTGTTTCAAATTGCAAAGGTCCCAGATGTTGACCAAATATTGAAATTTGTGGGATTGATCATAACTCTTGTCATTTCGAGACTGACCTTGACCTTGGTCATTTGGATATTGCTTATGACTAGCACTAAATTTACCTCCCCTTGGGAAGTGGAATGGATCTCCCATATTGTTGGTAGTATTCTTAGAGATCGTGAAAGAGTCGATAGGTTCGAAAGGATCAATAGGTTAAATTTTAGAAAGTGACCCTTCAGAGTCTTGTTGGTCTTCAAACAATGGGTTATAATATTCTTGAAATAATAAGTCAGACTGTATCTGAAACAATGGATTGTAATACTCTTGGAATGACGAAGAATGTGAGGATTCCTCACGAAACTCAGATTGCACGACAGGTTCGGAATGACCTCTTCCTTGATTACGAGGTTTGCTTCTATCTTGATCAGTATTCTGAATAGGATAAGTCTTGCCACTTCAAGTCGTGACAGTCATAGACAAAGATGTAATGAGCAAAGATTTGGGATAAAGCTAGACTCTATCTCTAAGATAATGAAAAGGAGATAAATGGCTAGAACAACCAAGATGCAAGATGAACCTGGTATGAATTGTCAAAAAGAGATGGCTAGAACAGCCGAGATAAGATAATCGCAACATAAGGTATAAGAGCACAATGAGATAAGGTAGACTAATGAGAGACAATATGAGTCAAAGAAAAGATCGATCGATTCCTAACTCAAGACAACTAGTTTCTGACAGTGAACGATAGGAAAATAGAAAAATAGATCACAGACAAAAAGGCAGATCAGATTTATGTCATTGATCAAGCACATAAGACATCAATCAAGGAGTTCAAGAAAATAGTCTTCAAGAAATGGGCAAGGGACAAAGCAACCTTGCGCACAAATAGGAATAGTGACTTAGTATTTCTACTCCCTAAGGACTCTACTTGTGTATGTTCTTGAGAATGTTTTAACAAGCACTTAAAACACAACAACATCCTAGAAAGTTGTCTACAAGGCTATACATAGTTCTTCTAAAGGGAGTCCTCGATATACACAAGGTACGTGAGGCCCAAATCCGTAGATGAGAAGAATCTGAAATCACACAGCCGGGGGGAGACGGTAACCCAAATCTCCTCCTTCACTTCTCAAAGGTATAAAGTTCTTTGAGGCTTAGCCAAGAGTGAAATCTAACTCATTCCTAAGAGAGGTGTCTTTGGATTCACCTCCCAATATTTATACTCCGC
This sequence comes from Chamaecyparis obtusa, assembly GCA_027943335.1. Lineage (NCBI taxonomy): Eukaryota > Viridiplantae > Streptophyta > Pinopsida > Cupressales > Cupressaceae > Chamaecyparis > Chamaecyparis obtusa. The sequence goes on along the minus strand of BSBK01000938.1, from coordinate 1,432,393 downwards.
CGGAACACGGGAGTTAAGGTCGTCCCTTGAGGTGATGAAATCCCCAAGAAGGCCTTCTAGAAAGAAAGAAAAGTAAGTAATTCTCTATCAAAAGTATTTAAAGCACTAAAGGTGGAACACTTAACTCTTCAAGTAAATGTGAATTGAGTCCAAAAGTGGAACATTTAACTCTTCAAGTGAATGTGAAGTGAGTCCAAAAGTGGAACATTTAACTCTTCAAGTGAATGTGAAGTGAGTCCACAAAGTGGAACATTTAACTCCTCACACAAACTCAAAGTGAGTCCAAAAGTGGAACATTTAACCCCTCACACAAACTCAAAGTGAGTCCAAAAGTGGAACATTTAACTTTTCACACAAACTCAAAGTGAGTCCACACCTTAGAAAACTAATGAGATCTAAAAAGCACAAAAGGGTTTCCTAGTGGAACAATTAACGCTTCTTTCTATGTAGACCCCTCCCCTTTAATGTGGCACTGATCTTGCAACCACGGGGTGAAACGAGGGGCCGGTAGATGAGTGAGTCCAATAACCCAAGATAGCAATCGAGATCAATCACAAGTAATCTAAGACTGCTAATCAATACTACTCATAAGTGCAAAAGGGTTTGAATCATGGAATATTTAACTTTCCAAGTAAACATGAAGTGAGTCCACAAAGTGGTGCATTTAACTCTTCATGTGAACAAGGAATGAATCCATGCCCTCAATCACTCAATGAGATATTTGATATTGGAATCAAGAATTACTTAAAGTTTAAACACAAGCATTCACTTACATAAACTTTTATGAAAGAAAATCTATGTAAATTCATTTTCCATTAAGAGTATCAATTAAAATGTGTTCTATGAAAGCATGTAAACACTCAAGCCAAACACATGAGAGGTTTAATTTTAATCCCAAAGTCCAAATGTTATAGAGATTTTAGGAACTCACCTTAGGTCCAAAGATCTGCAATCCAGCATTTAGCACACATCCGAAAATATAGAATCAAGACAAATCAATGGCAAACCGTAAGATATGTAACATTGATGTCTTCAAGACAGTCTTTAAAGATTGATTTATTTGACCCATAAAATCACAATATTAAAATTTATAGAAAGAATAAAGTTTTTAGCCAATATTAAGAACTACCATTTCCCAAAATTACAAGGTCTTATGATTCCATTTGGTTGCTCAACCAATAACCTTTTCAGACTGCAATTTTTCCGTCATAAATCAGATTTAAAACACCAAACCCTGCCTAGGGAATCACATATCTTTCTCAAAAATAATCCAAATGAAACCAAACTAAATTTATAGTAACTATTAATGAATCTAGTTTCCAAATATGTAAGTAATTTATTTTTTTCATTCATAAATCATTTTTTAAGAGCAAATCATTGCCTACAACTCCAATGCAGATTGTTAAAAACTAGTTTTCACTTAAATTCCCATAACTTTCACAAATATACATAAAAATGACTCAAAACAAAATGAAATAAAAGATAATTTATGTATCTTTTCAATGAATATTATTAGAGATCCCGATTCTTCATAATTTGTCCGTACCAGACATTTCAATCTGACTGTATTCAGAGAATCTCAAATCTGCAAATACCCACTTTCACCAAAATGATCATAACTTATTCATTTATTTATAAAAATAAACCAAACTAAAAGAATGAGAAATAGGATTCATCATTCTATCCATCTATTACTATATTACAAGTTTTTCAAGCTGTACATAGCCGTAAAAGGTCTGAAACCAACACTAAAATTGAAAACCCAATCAAGAATGAGGCTAGAAATTGATCTTTTCTGCCCCACGGTGGGTGCCAAAATGTATGTGACTGAATGTGACCTCTAAATCAGGCACAACACAACATGGTCATTATTCACTTGATAGAATTTGGGAGAGAGTATGAAGAACTCAATCTAAATTCCATGGTGAGGTGACCTGTTGCCTCCTATGTGAATGGGGTGTTTGAATACTCTCAGAATGAGAGCCAACAGCTGAGAGACCAATTCAACAATGGAAGATTTCCAAGAAGCAATAAAGATGAGCAAGATGAAATTAATCTAAGATGAAGTTCAATTTATCTAAGAATGAGGATGCAATTAATCTAAGAGCTTGAAAATAAAGATGAGATGCAACTTAATCTAAGAACTTGAAACAAATATGATATTAAACTAAGAACAAATAAGAAAATTTAGTCTAAAATGTGATGCAAAGATTATACTAATAATGAGATATTAATCTAATAAATGCAATAAAAGATTTGAAAACAATGAATCAAATGAGACTAAAAAATGCCTATAGTGTAGATGCTCTAAAAAATTGCTCCCCTAATGAAGAAAAAGAGCCCAAATAAATAGAAGAGCCAAGAGGAGGAGGAAGAGTTTCTTGATTCGAAACTCTTGACCCTTCATATCCCTTTTGGGACAAATAGGCATGAATTACTTTATTAAAAGAATGGAAAATGCCACATGAGGACCTTTCGAATATCTCAAATTGTTAATTCAAGAAAAGGTGTCCATTCAAATAACAAGAAATTAATTAATTCCTTTTTTATGTGTATTAGCCAAAGGGGGTGGTTTGATTTAATTTAATTTAAAGCACATAGGACTTTACAATTAAATTAATATATCATAGAGATAATTTAGCTAATAAAGTCAAAGAGACTTAGGAATTAATTTTAGTGTTTGATTATTGCAAATTAAGGTTTTTGCAATTGACATCAAGTCAAATTAAGTCAGGTAGGAGAGAGAAAATTGCCTAGGGAACTAGGACTTTGGTGATGTAAAATTGAGATAATGCACCAAAATTGATGAAATTAAATAGGTGCCAATTTTGAGGTATTACAGATACGAAGGGTCAATGTTTGGTCAAATGAAGGAAGTCATTATAGTTTTCGTAGCTAAAAAATTGACTGTTTCCAAATCTAGTGAAAGTGGTCTCAAATAGAAGATTGTGAGGTCCTACCCCGACCCATCCTAGCTCGACATTCATTTTGACATTTGATTTATCAGGATGATACTTTGAGTATAGACATTAGACCTATTTTGGATTACATATGCTATCATTAGATTTTATAAGATGTTTTCTATAGATTTTTATGATGATCACATTAGTCGTGCCCTGTATATATGTTCATTTTGGTTCCATGATTATCTATGATATATGAATTCTACATTCTTCATTTGTTATGTCATCTTTTAATATAATGAATATGGGTGGAATCATGGTTCTATGATTAGTTTAAGATTACATGCTTATGTGGATTATCTAATGTTCATGAAATGCAAATATATATATATATATATATATATATATATATATTGTCAAGTTTAGATGTTAATACTTCATTTTTGAAATGATTATTAATGCAAAGATTTAATGATATACTGACATCAAAATTGAGTGTGTAGGACCATGGTCACAGTTGTAAATTTGAAGAAACAAGAAAGGATCTAAGTGCAATCAGTTTGAAACCAAGGTCGACTCTAAGAAGAGAATGACCTCATCGTATCATGATTTTATTCGTAAACGTGATGCCTGTGTGTGTGTGGTTGACAATGTTTGTAAATGTATGTTTGTAAGTAAATTTTTATTTTTGTGAAAATATATAAATGTATTTGTCCACCAAGCATGCCAAATGTGTTTGTGATATGTGCTTTAGTGAGGTGTCACTTGACACCTTGGTGATGATGTGGCTTGCTTGAGTGGAATAAGGACCCCACCCTCTCCTTAGTTGGTTTTGAGAATTTCTAAGCTAAGTAGGTGGTTTAAGGAACCAAGATTTATGAAACCAATACTCCATTTTCGGATGCAAGTTTAACTGGGGTTTTTGAGAGGTTTTGTGGAGTCCCAGGGTGTGGTTTAGGTTATATTTTGGTGCCCCAAGACTAGTACTTGGGTTAGGGGGCTTATTTCTTCTATTTCCAGTTTCTTAGGCCACCTTTTTGCCTCTCCAAATGAGTCATTTTTTATATAAACGAAAATAGAAATACTATCTAGGATGTCTCACCTTTTCATGTGTTGAATTTCATTCCAAACCTTAGGTAAGGGCAAGTGTCACTTTGTCTAAGATCTAGAAACCTAATTATTTTGGGAAGTGGGATGTGAGAAGAATGTTTGAATGTTTATAGGGGAGAGAGACTTAGGAAGGGGACACACTTGTTCATTTTTGGTCTATGTTAGATTGGGAGAGTGAGAGGAGATCTAGAGAGGTATTTGACTAAGTAGATTTGAGAAGGATAGGAAGCTTGGAGTCAAGAGGAGCTTATTTTCAATTCTTCATTTAGCCTTGGCTTAGGAGGAGGTTGGTGGTTTCTATTTTGTGATTATTTTGTATATGCTTTGGAAGAAATGTACTATCTGAAATTTGTAAATTGTATTACCTTGTGAATCTTATATTGTTTGGTTTCATTCTGAGATTTTGCTTTCAAACTTGTTTGTCTTCTTGAATTGCTTCATGTTTATGGGTGTGCAAGTTCACTCCTCATCCTTGGGAGGATTTGAGGAGAACTTGGGTGAAGGGCCTAGTTGGGATTTCCTTATGTATGAGAACATGGTTGTATGGGCACCATGAGAGCCTTCTTATGTTTGTTTGGGGGCCATAAGGGTATTGTTGATGCTCATGGATTTGAGCTGTTTGGTTGGAAGGGTCTTGTGAAGGCTTGTAATACATGATGAAATATTGTTTTGTTATAAGTTAGGTGTCTCCACAAGAGAAGATTCCACCTTCACCCATTCTATGGATTCTATATTTAGAGTCCTTTGTGCAAGCTTGGGAAGGGAGTAAAATATGAAAATTTATGTTCCAATTTGTGTTTGAATGTATTTTCTTTGTGTGGTTTGAGTGTATCCCATCCTTTTCTTATTTTCCCTATCTCGGGGGTGGCCATGTAATGGCCTTGGCTAGGAGGTGAGCCTCTATGGCCATGACAAGAAAGCCTTGTGTTTGCAGGTTTGGATTCTTGGTTTGAAGGAGAAGTCCAAGTTTGAAGTTCAAGTTTAAGTTGAGAAAATTTTAAAAGACTGTTCTTAGGAGAACAACTTGAGAGATCTTTCTCTATGAATTTTGGATTTCTATAAGAGAGGAATTGTAATATTATTTGAGCTAGAATTTAGACTAGTTATTCTTGTAGTTTTCAAAAATATTAAGACAATTTAAATGCTCTCTTTTTAGTCCTAGAAATTCTGTAACTATTAATTGTATTTTAAAATCAGTTCTCTGCATAAATGTTATTTGGATTAGACATGGACTGAAAATGCTAGATTAATTTTATTTACTCAAAAAAGGTTGATTTACTTGCAATTGAAAATTATTTATTAAATCTATTTTTCCAGCATATATGTAATATAAAATAGTTGTACAGTTTTAATGTTGCTAAAGGATTATTTCTGATGTTACTAAGTTTCAGATTTTACAATGGCAAATGTCTTATGTTTAAGCAGTAATCTAGTAGGTAGATAGTTAATTGAATACATGAAATTATACTTTTGTACTTGTTAATATTACCTGGTAAAACTTTACTTTACAATAGATTGGTATTAAAAGGTTTATATATCTGGAAATTATATGTTCATTATCTTCTATCAAATTTGAAAATAAAGAATCCTGTAAGTTCAAATGCCAAAGTTGAATGCAATAGATAGAATCAATATTAAGGCTAGAGATTTGAATATCACTTTAGAATATGTATGAAATATGTCAAACTGAAACTTTAACTTAGGTAAGAAAATTAAATACATAAGTGTATAAAGCTGATCTATATTTTATTTACTATAGATTGTTAAAGAACTTAATTTGTTCCTTATCTAAATCTGATGCACTTATGGAACTATTAAAATAAAACCCTAGTCAACTGATATAGAAATGGATGTATATATATCATGATACTACACACATTTATATTTATGATAGTAAATTAATTAAATAACAGAGACTTGTGTCTTTTGTTCCTTATCTTATGAAAACAAATCTAGTAATATCAAATTGGTATAAATATCTATAATATATTATATTATACATAAAAATATGTATAATATAAAATATATAACCATATACATTACTCTTCAAAAATAGGGGACTTAATTAATCAATATCATATAACTATTAAAAAAATCTTGTAATACTAAATGATATAATAATATATATTATACTATTAAACAGTTAATATATATTATAAATGAAAACATAATAATATATAATATAATATTATATATTATATATTATACAATAAATATTGTATAGTATATAATAAATAATATTATATAATTTAATATCGAATGAAGGTTAACAAAAAAAATCAGATTTGCAAACATTTCAGGGCCGAAACCCTTATTTTCTAGCACTGCGCGAGCATGGTAGTGCTATCGTGACTAAGTCACGACAATGATTGTGTCACTACCGCGACCTAGGTCACAGGCAGTGACCACAGTCATTGTCATGACTGTAGTCACAACAGTGACTATCATTGCTGTCGTGACTGTAGTCATGGTAGTGACTATGGCTACAATATGTGGCCTTAGGGTTTCAGATCCATCCAAAAATGCCAGCAAATAAAATATTTAAAAACAAATGCGGTTACACAGGTTTTTCTTTTAAACCCAAATAAAAATACAAAAAAAATTGCAAGGCTACGCCAGTATAACGAATCTGTTCTAACACTAATTACTTATTAAAGTGATAGAATAAAAATGAAATATAAATGAGAGCAGGTAATGCCATTAAATCAAGCTAATCCCAATAACATTTGCTATATTAAAAATGGTAGTTTTAACCGATCTGTGTAACAGATCTGGTTCGTTACATCAAGAAACTATACATACATTACTCCATAGTCATACACTGTAGATGGGTGTCCATTTGGAATAAAAGAGAGACTCTCTTATGGCATAAGAGATCTCTTGATGTGCTATGCCCTCTCACATTTGTGAGATACACAACATAAGCTTCACATCTTCATGCTTCCACAGACCTGCACCCCCCCCAAAAAAAGGGAAGAGAAAAGGAAATAATAAGAGCTTTTAGGGTTTCTGGAAGTTTTAATAAGGCCCCAAACCCTAACTCTAAATTAGGGTTTTAAGGGCCCATTTCATTTATTCATTATTTTATTTAAGTGATTATGTTCCATCTTATGAACTTTATTATTGGTATAGATTTGGTCTTCTATATTTTTTTATTGTGCAAGGGGGAAATATTATTGGGTAGACCCTTTTAATTATGCTTTCTTTTATTGTTGTGTATCTTTTATTTATTAATGTTTATCAATAAGGTGGTTTTAGCATTTTATTCAGTTTCATATTATGCATAGGATAAGACATAATTAAATTTAATCTATTGTTCCTTTTGTTCTTAATAAAGTTAGTTGAATGTTTTTTTAGAGTTATATTAATATTTAATAGTCAAATAAATTTTAATATGTTAGTATAATAAGAATTTTATAGTCTTGGTTTAATTTTCCTTTTGGAATTTTTTAACTATTGTCGATAATGTTAGATTATGACTTTTATTTTTAATTTGATGAATTACTAAGTTGTAAAAAGAAAAAAGAATATTAGTTGGGAAGGGTGAAAAGGATTTTTATTCTAATTATTATTTAAGTGAAAATATTGTAAGGATAGTTTTATAACTATTGTTTAATTAAATTTTGAGGTTAAATTTTCTTAGTAGTCTTAATCTTAATTTTACACAAATTTTATTATGGGAAATTAATTTCAATGCTATAATTAACCTCATAATTAACCTGAGTTTTATTAAAGTGGGTAATCCTTAAGATTATTTTATCAGGAGAAGAATCTTAGTAATAATGAGTAACGACTTAGGTTAAATATCTAGTTGTTCTATTCTAACACCTTTTCTTATTTAGACTTAAACCATTCTTCTAGATTCATTGAGTCGTTCCCTTATTATCCCTGGAACCATCTTGAAATAATTAGGGAGTTGATAACTCCTTATCATATCTTTCCCTTATTGCCTAATGTTTGTTGTCGAGTAGAGGATGAAGGCATGCCAGCGCATGCCTCTTGTTCCCTTATATGATGTTGGGTGACCTTCCCCATGCGAGCATACGTACCCTAAGCTTCACATCGTTGGCTACTTGAGTAAACTAGCTTTGTAAAGTGTCCATTTTTTAGTTTTAAAAAAAAAATTATTGTTGTGTTTTTGCTTGATTATTTTGGGCATTACAAAGATATCGTCAAGATGAACCAAAAAACACCTTGAATATAGAAAAATGAAGCCTCTCTTGTAAAGATACATATAGTCAAAGTTTGGTCAAAGAAAGGAAGTCAGTACAATGTTCGTAGCTAAAAATTTGATGGGTTCCAAATCTTGTGAAAGTGGTCTCAAATTGAAGAGCTCGTCGAGATGAACCAAAAAACACCTTGAATCTTGAAAAATAGAGCCTCTCTTCTCAAGACACAGAGGGTCAAAGTTTTTTCAAAGCAAAAAAGTTAGTACAGTGTTCGTAGCTAAAAATCTAACCATTTCCAAATTTGGTGAAAGTGGTCTCAAATCGAAGATCTTGTCAAGATGAACCAAAAAACACATTGAATCTTGAAAAATGGAGTCTCTCTTCTCAAGATACAGATGGTCAAACTTTGGTCACAGCAAGGAGGTCAGTATAATGTTCGTAGCTAAAAATTTGACTCTTTCCAAATCTGGTGAAAGTAGTCTCAAATCAAAGATCTTGTTGAGATGAAACAAAAAACACCTTGAATCTTGAAAAATAGAGCCTCTCTTCTCAAGATACAAAAGCTTAAAGTTTGGTCAAAGCAAGGAAGTCAGTATAGTCTTCGTAGCTAAAAATATGACTGTTTCCAAACCTAGTGAAAGTGGTCTCAAATTGAAGATCTCATTGAGATGAACCAAAAACACCTTGAATCTTGAGAAATGAAACCTCTCTTCTCAAGATACAGATGATCAATGTTTTTTTAAAGCAAGGAAGTAAGTATAATGTTCATAGCTAAAAATTTGATAGTTTCCAAATCTGGTGAAAGTGGTCTCCAATCAAAGATCTCCTTGAGATAAACCAAAGAAAACCTTGAATCTTGAAAAAAGGAGCCTCTCTTCTCAAGATACAAATGGTCAAAGTTTGGTCAAATGAAGGAAGTTAGTACCGTGTTCGTAGTTAAAAATTTGACCATTTCCAAATCTGGTGAAAGTGGTATCAAATTGATGATCTCATCGACATGAACCAAAAAACACCTTGAATCTTGAAAAATGAAGAATGTCTTCTCAACATATAAAAGGTCAAAGTTTGGTCAAAGCAAGAAAGTCAATATGATTTTCATCGCTAAAAAATTGACCATTTCCAAATCTAGTGAAAGTGGTCTCAAATTGAAGATCTCATCGAGATGAACCAAAAAACACCTTGAATCTTAAAAAATAGAGCCTCTCTTCTCAAGATCTAGATTGTCAATGTTTGGTGAAAGCAAGAAAGTCAGTACAGTGTTCATAGCTAAACAATTAATTATTTCCAAATCTAGAGAAAGTGGTCTCATATCGAAGATCTCGTGGAGATGAACAAAAAAACACCTTGAATCTTGAAAAATGGAGCCTCTCTTCTCAAGATAAGGATGGTCAAAATTTGGTTAAAGCAAGGAAGTGAATACAATGTTCGTGGCTAAAAATTTGACCAATTCCAAATTTGGTGAAAGTGGTCTCAAATTGAAGATCTCATCGAGATGAACCAAGAAACACCTTGAATATTGAAAAATGGAGCCTCTCTTCTCAAGATACAGATGGTCAAAGTTTAGTTAAAGAAAGGAAGTCAGAACAGTGTTCGTAGCTAAAAAATTGACATTTTCCAAATCTGGAGAAAGTGGTCTCAAATCAAAGATCTCATCGGGATGAACCAAAAAACATGTTTAATCTTGAAAAATTTGACCGTTTCCAAATTTGGTGAGAGTGGTCTCAAATTGAAGACATCATGGAGATGAACAAAAAACACCTTGAATCTTGAAAAATAGAGCCTTTCTTCTCAAGCTACGAATGGTCAAAGTTTGGTCAAAGCAAGGAAGTTAGTACAATGTTCGTAGTTTAAAATTTGACCATTTCCAAATTTGGTGAAAGTGGTCTCAAATTGAAGATCTCATCGAGATGAACCAAAAAACACCTTGAATCTTGAAAAAGGGAGCCTCTCTTCTCAAGATACAGATAGTTAAAGGTTGGTCACAACAATGAAGTCAATACAGTGTTCATAGCTAAAAATTTGACCATTTCAAAATCTGGTGAAAGTGGTCTCAAATCGAAGATCTCATCTAGATGAACCAAAAAACACCTTGAATCTTAAAAAATAGATCCTCTCTTCTCAAGATATGGACAATCAAAGTTTGGTCAAAGCAAGGAAGTCAGTACAGTGTTCGTAGCTAAAAATTTGACCATTTCCAAATCTAGTGAAAGTGGTCTCAAATCGAAGATGTCGAGATGAACAAAAAAAATGCCTTGAATCTTGAAAAATGGAGGGTATCTTCTCAAGATATGGACCGTCAAAGTTTGGTCAAAGTAAGGAAGTTAGTACAGTGTTCGTAGCTAAAAATTTGACCATTTCCAAATCTGGTGAAAGTGGTCTCCAATTGAAGATCTCATTGAGATAAATAGAAAAACACTTTCAATCTTGAAAAATGGAGTGTCTCTTCTCAAGATACAGAGGGTCAAAGTTTGGTCAAAGCAATGAAGTCAGTACAGTGTTTGTAGCTATAAATTTGACTCTTTCCATATCTGGTGAAAGTGGTCTCAAATCAAAGATCTCGTCGAGATGAACCAAAAAATAACTTGAATCTTGAAAATAGAGACTCTCTTCTAAAGATACAGACGGTCAATGTTTGGTGAAAGCAAGGAAGTCAGTACAGTGTTCGTAGCTAAAAATTTGTCTATTTCCAAATCTGGTGAAAGTGGTCTCAAATCAAAGATCTTGTCGAGATGAACCAAAAAAATACCTTCAATCTTGAAAAATGGAGCCTCTCTTGATAAGATATAGATGGTCAAAGTTTGGTCAAAGCAAGGAAGTCAGTACAATGTTCGCAGCTAAAAGTTTGACTATTTTTAAATCTAGTGAAAGTGGTCTCAAATCAAAAATCACATCGAGATAAACCAAAATACACCTTGAATCTTGAAAAATGGAGCCTCTCTTCTCAAGATACAGACAGTCAAATTTTGGTCAAAGCAAGGAAGTTATTACAATGTTCAAAGCTAAAAAATTGACCATTTCCAAATCTGGTGAAAGTGGTCTCGAATCAAAGATCTTGACAAAGCCTCTCTTCTCAAGATATGCATGGTCAAAGCAAAGAAGTCACTATAGTTTTCGTAGCTAAAAATTTGACCATCTCCAAATCTAGTGAAAGTGGTCTCAAATCAAAGATCTCATCAAGATAAACAAAAAAACATCTAGAATCTTGAAAAATGGTGCCTCTCTTTTCAAGATATGGATGGTCAAAGTTTTGCCAAAGCAAGTAAGTTAGTACATTATTCGTAGCTAAAAATTTGACCATTTCCAAATCTGGTGAAAGTAGTTTCAAATCGAAGATATCATCGAGATGAAGAAAAACACAGCTTGAATCTTTAAAAATAGAGCATCTCATCTGAAGATATAGACGGTCAAAGTTTGGTCAAAGTAAAGAAGTCAATACAGTGTTCGTAGCTTAAAAAATTACCATATCCAAATCTGTTGAAAGTGGTTTGAAATCAAAAAAATCATCGAGATGAACCAAAAAACACCTTGAATCTTGAAAAGCGGAGCCTCTCTTCTCAGGATACAGATGGTCAAAGTTTGTTCAAAGAAAGAAGTCAGTACAGTGTTCGTAGCTAAAACATTGACCATTTCCAAATCTAGTGAAAGTGGTCTCAAATCGAAGATCTCGTCGAGAAGAACTAAAAAAAACCATGAATCTTTAAAAATAGATCCTCTCTTCTCAAGATACGGACAACCAAAGTTTGTTCATAGCAAGGAAGTCATTATAGTGTTCGTAGCTAAAAATTTGACAGTTTCCAAATCTGGTGAAAGTGGTCTCAAATCGAAGATCTCGTCGAGATGAACTAGAAAACACCTTGAATCTTGAAAAATAGAGCCTCTCTTCTCATGATATGGATAATCAAAGTTTGGTCAAAGCAATGAAGTTAGTACAATGTTCGTAACTAAAAATTTGATCATTTCCAAATCCAATGAAAGTGGTCTCAAATCGAAGATCTTGTTGAGATGAACCAAAAAACACCTTGAATCTTGAAAAATAGAGCCTTTCTTCTCAAGATACGGATGATCAAAGATTGGTTAAAGTAAGGAAGTTAGTACAGTGTTCGTAGCTAAAAATTTGACCCTTTCCAAATCAGGACAAAGTGGTCTCAAATTGAAGGTCTTGTTGAGATGAGCCAAAAAACAAATTGAATCTTAGAAAATGGAGACTCTCTTTTCAAGATTCGAGTGGTAAAAATTTTGTCAAAGTAAGGAAGTCAGTACAGTGTTTGTAGCTAAAAATTTGACTATTTCCAAATTTGGTGAAAGTGATCTTAAATTGAAGATCTCGTCGACATGAACCAAAAAATACCTTAAATCTTGAAAAATGGAGCCTCTCTTGTCAAGATACAAATGGTCAAAGTTTGGTTAAAACAAAGAAGTCAGTACAGTATTTGTAGCTAAAAATTTGACCGTTTCCAAATCTGTTGACAATGGACTCAAATCAAAGATCTTGTCAAGATGAACTAAAACCAACCTTGAATATTGAAAAGGGAGACTCTGTTCTGAAGATAAGGATGATGAAAGTTTGGTCAAAGTAAGGAAGTTAGTACAGTGTTCGTAGCTAAAAATTTGACCATTTCCAAATCTGGTGAAAGTAGTCTCAAATCAAAGATCTCGTCAAGATGAACCAAAAAACACCATGAATCTTGAAAAATGAAGCCTCTATTGTCAACATACGGATGGTCAAATTTTTATCAAACCAAGGAAGTCAGTACAGTGTTCGTAGCTAAAAGTTTAAATATTTCCAATTTTGGTGAAAGTGGTCTCAAATCAACTATCTCGTCAAGATGAACCAAAAAACACCTTGAATCTTGAAAAATGGAGTCTATTTTCTCAAGATACAGATGATCAAAGTTTTGTCAAAGCAAGGAAGTTAGTACAGTGTTTGTAGCTAAAAAATTGACCATTTCCAAATATGGTCAAAGTGGTCTCAATTCGAGGATCTTGTCGAGATGAACCAAATTTCCAAATCTGGTGAAAATTGTCTCAAATCGAAGATCTTAACGGAGTCTCTCTTCTCAAGATACAGATGTTCAAAGTTTGGCCAAAGTAAGGAAATTACTACAATGTTTGTAGCCAAAAATTTGACCTTTTCCAAATCTGGTGAAAGTGGTCTCAAATCTAAGATCTCAATGCAATGAACCAAAAAACACCTTGAATTTTGAAAAATGGGGCGTCTCTTGTCAAGATATGGATGATGAAAGTTTTGTCAAAGCAAGGAAGTCAGTACAGTGTTCATAGCTAAAAATTAGACCCTTTCCAAATCTGGTGAAAGTAGTCTCAAATTGAAGATCTTGTCGAGATGAACCAAAAAACACCTTGAATCTTAAAAAATGGGGCCTCTCTTCTCAAGATACGGATGGTCAAAGTTTGGTCAAAGTAAGGAAGTCAATAGAGTGTTCCTAGCTAAAAATTTGACCGTTTCCAAATTTGGTGAAAGTGGTCTCAAATCGAAGATCTCATCAAGATGAACTAAAAAACACCATGAATTTTGAAAAATGGAGCCTCTCTTCTCAAGATACGGATGGTCAAAGTTTGGTCAAAGTAAGGAAGTCAGTATAGTTTTCGTAGCAAAAAATTTGACCATTTCCAAATCTAGTGAAAGTGGTCTCAAATCAAAGATTTCATCAAGATGAACCAAAAAACACCTTGAATCTTGAAAAATGGAGCCTCTCTTTTCTAGATACAGACGGTCAAATTTTGGTCAAAGCAAAGAAGCCAACATAGTGTTCATAGCTAAAAATTTGACCATTTCAAAATTTGGAGATAGTGGTCTCAAATCAAAGATCTTGTCAAGATGAAGCGAAAACACCTTGAAACTTGAAAAATGGAGCCTTTCTTCTCAAGATACGAACGTTCAAAGTTTGGTGAAAGCAAGGAAGGCTGTAAAGTGTTCATAGCTAAATATTTGACCTTTTCCAAATCTGGTGAAAGTGGTCTAAAATTGAAGATCTCGTCAAGATCAACCGAAAACACCTTAAATCTTGAAAATTAGGGCCTCTCTTCTCCGGATATGGATGGTCAAATTTTGGTCAAAGCAGGAAGTAAGTACAGTGTTCTAAAAATTTGACCATATCAAAATATGGTGAAAGTGGTCTCAAATCAAAGAACTCATCGCAATGAACCAAAAAACACCTTGAATTTTGAAAAAAGGAGCATCTCTTGTCAAGATACAAATGTTCAAAGTTTGTTTAAAGCAAGGAAGTTAGTACAATGTTCATAGCTAAAAAATTAACCATTTCCAAATCTAGTGAAAGTGGTGTCAAATCAAAGATCTCATCGAGATGAACCAAAAAACACCTTGAATCTTAGAAAATGGAGCCTCTCTTCTCAAGATACGGACGATCAAAGCTTTGTCAATGAATGGAAGTCAGTACAGTGTTCGTGGGTAAAAATTTTACTGTTTCCAAATCTAGTGTAAGTGGTCTCAAATCAAAGATCTCATCAAGATGAACCAAAAGACACCTTAAACCTTGAAAACTGGATCCTCTTTTCTCAAGATATAGATGGTCAAAGTTTGTTTAAAGCAAGGAAGTCAGTATAGTGTTTGTAGCTAAAAATTTGGCCATTTCAAAATCTGTTGAAAGTGGTTTCAAGTCAAAGATATTGTCAAGTTGAACTGAAAAACACATTGAATCTTGAAAAATGGAGCGTCTCTTGTCAAGATATGAGCAGTAAAAGTTTGGTCAAAGCAAGGAAGTCAGTACAGTGTTCGTAGCTAAAAATTTGACCATTTCCAAATCTACTGAAAGTGGTCTAAAATAGAAGATCTCACTGAGATGGACTAAAAAATACCTTAAATCTTGAAAAATGGAGCATCTCTTATCAAGATATGGACAATCAAAATTTGGTCAAAGAAAGGAAGTCAGTACAGTGTTCATAGCTAAAAATTTGACCATTTCCAAATCTAGTGAAAGTTGTCTCAAATCAAACATTTCATCAAAATGAACCAAAAAACACCTTGAATCTTGAAAAATGGATCCTCTCTTCTCAAGATATGGATGGTCATAGTATGGACAAAGCAAAGAAGTCAGTACAATGTTCGTACCTAAAAATTTGACCATTTCCAAATCTGGTGAAAGTGGTCTTAGATCAAAGATCTCATATAGACGAACCAAAAAACACCTCAAATCTTGAAAAATAGAGCCTCTCTTCTCAAGATACAGACAGTCAAAGTAAGGAAGTTAGTACAGTGTTTGTACCTAAAAATTTGACTATTTACAAATCTGGTGAAAGTTTTCTCAAATCGATTATCTCGTGGAGATGAACCAAAAAACACCTTGAATCTTAAAAAATGGACCCTCTCTTCTCAAGATACAGACTATCAAAGTTTGGTCAAAGCAAGGAAGTCTATACAATGTTCGTAGCTAAAAATTTCATCATTTCCAAATCTAGTGAAAGTGGTTCTCAAATCGAAGATCTCGTCCAGATGAACCAGAAAAAACCTTGAATCTTGAAAAATGGAGCCTCTCTTCTCAAGATATGGATGGTCAAAGTTTGGTCAAAGCAAGGAAGTCGGTACAGTGTTCGTAGCTAAAAATTAGATCATTTCCAAATCTAGTGAAAGCGGTCTCAAATTGAAGATCTCATCCAGATGAACCATAAAACACCTTGAATATTGAAAAATGGAGACTCTCTTTTCAATATACGAATGATCAAAGTTTTGTCAAATCAAGGAAGTCAGTACAGTGTTCGTAGCTAAAAATTTGACAGCTTCCAAATTTGGTGAAAGTGGTAACACATCAAAGATCTCATCAAGATGACCCGAGAAACACCTTGAATCTTGAAAAATGGAGCCTCTCTTCTCAAGATATGGACTGTCAAAGTTTGGTCAAAGAAAGGAACTTATTATAGTGTTCATTGCTAAAAATTTAACTATTTCCAAATTAGTTGAAAGTGGTCTCAAATCAAAGATCTTATCGAGATGAACAAAAAAACACCTTGAATCTTAAAAAATAGAGCCTCTCTTCTGAAGATACAAATAGTCAAAGTTGGTCAAAGCAAGGAAGTTAGTACAGTATTCATAGCTTAAACTTTGACCATTTCCAAATCTGGTGAAAGTGGTCTCAAATAGAAGATCTCATCAAGATGAAGCAAAAAATAGTTTAAATCTTAAAAATTGGAGCCTCTTTTCTCAAGATATAAATGGTCAAAGTTTGGTCAAAGCAAGGAAGTCAGTATAGTGTTTGTAGCTAAAAATTTGACCATTTTCAAATATGGTAAAAGTGGTGTTAATTTGAAGATCTCATCAAGATGAGCGAAAAAACACCTTGAATCTTGAAAAATAGAGCCTTTCTTCTCAAGATACACACGGTGAAAATTTTGTCAAAGCAAGGAAGCACTAGTAAATTTTACCTCAAATTTCGACGAGAATTGGTCGAATTTTCGACAATAATTGGTCGAATCCATGACCAAAACTTTCATCCTTCTTTTTTCATCGAATTTGCTACGTATTTCTTATGGGTCAAAATTTCGACCAGTATTTTGGTCGAAATTGCGACTACAACTATTGCTTGAAACTAGAAGAATCACTGTCATTTTTTTTGTCCAATGGTCGAAATTGAGACCATGCATTGGTAGAAATTGAGACCATTGATTGGTCAAAATTGAGACCATGCATTGGTCGAAATTGAGACCATGCATTGGTAGAAATTGAGACCATGCATTGGTCAAAATTGAGACCATGCAGTGGTCGAAATTGAGACCATGTATTGGTCGAAATTGAAACCATGTATTGGTCTCAAGTTCAACCATACTATTGGTCGAATGTATGGCTTTGTCGTCAATTGTTTTGGTCCAATGGTCTCAATTTCGACCATAGCGTTGGTCGAAATTGAGACCAATGCTAAATTTTTTTTTTTTTTTAAATGTCTATTAAAAAGTGGTATTGGTTTCTTATTTACAATAATTATTAATTAATTAAAAATTAGAAAACTAAAGAGGAAAAAATTCCAATTCCAATTTGTTGGATGGACACAAACATGGAATTGACGTTATCCAGAATGGTCAATAGCCAAAACAATATGATCGCTACCTCAAACAATATGAAATTTGATGAAATAAACAGATCACAGCCCAAACAATGTGAAATGCCAAAGGCACTGATGACTATCACCAAATATGACAATGTAGATCGACTAAATGTGTAGACACTTTTACTATCTTGCTAGAAAAGTTGCTGCACCAATACTAAATTTTTTTTATAAAAAAATGTCTATTAAAAAGTGCATTTAATAAAAGGATTTGACCAAAATATTTATTGCTGATATACTATCCAGATGCTATACTCAGTTAATTTTTGCATCCAATAAAAGGATTTGACTAGACTATTTATTGCTGATATACTATCCACATGCTATATACTAGTTGAAGAAAATCAAGCTTTACATATATGTAAATATTTTCTTACTTGATTATCAGTCCAAGCAAGTGGTCGATCTACATTGATTGGCTCATCAGACTTCAAATAAATGAAAGCAACAATTAAAAAACTGTGAGAACATTCCAAAGTTTACAGGTGCTACCTACATATCATGCTCATTTTACCAATGCGGTATGTGAGAACATTCCAAAGTTTACAGGTGCTACATACATATCATGCTCAATTTACGAATGCTACCAATGCATGTAAACATCAACTTCTTACACATCACAAATAGTATGCATACAAGCAATAGATTCAAAGAGCAAGTGTTGTCCCAACCTGCAAAAGATAGTTAATTTGTGAGCTAGACTTTATTCTCAGTAGAACTAATGTTGGCATTCATGCATGTTTTATTCATTCCAGCACACACTCTACAACACTTTGCTGACATCCTTTCCTATTTATCATGCACTGAAGCATGCTGACTGCTAGAAAAATGCTACAATCTTAACTCTTACAATGGAGTAGGAGCATACTACAAACTCTAGGAATAAGGGCCAAGTCCATGAAACAAAAGGCATCTCATGAGGAGAATGAATCTAAAGAATCACTACCATGAATATCATAGAGCAGCCCACAAAAGAGAGTGACAATTTGGAGTCCAATAGAAGCATTATTGTAGCTTTATCGAGAGTGCACTATATCACCACATAGCAGATTACAATGTTGATAGATAGTAGGGCCACCCATAATTTTATTGATAGATGCTTAGTGACCTAGTGATGGTTAAGGGGGCCTCTAGAGGATTTTGGAGGTCTAAATGTTATTGCATGAAATAGATTCATCATTCATGCACAAAGATGTGACAACTAAAACTAACCCTCATTGACTATGTGGTAAGTGATGATTTTTATATTGTGTGGTTAGCGAATACAAAAATTGTTTTAGAAGTGCAATTTTGCATCCCCTTGGGGAGCCAGAGCTACCACTCCATAGAGTTGAAGTTTAAATCAGAAGGAAAAGATGTAACTCTTAGAGTTAAAGGTATGCCTGAGGGTCACCATTGGTGATGATAGAAAAAATAAGGGGGAAAGAACAATCCAAAAGGGAGACAATTCCATGCATTAAAATAAATGAAGGGAAAGAGTGGATAGTGGAGTGAAGTGACAACAAAGTTGTCATTTTAGAGGCAGCCCAATGGAGGGATAGTAAAAAAGAACAGTCTCCATCAAGGAAAATTAAGAAAGATGGCAAGGTAATAATGCAAGTAAAGGTTTGAAGCAGTAGTGAGTCATTATGGAGAAGTTAAGCATTACATGCAAAACTAGCATTCATAAGAAGCTTCTAAAAAGACATGGCCCATGGCAAAGGACAAGTTACCAGTCAAATGCAGCTAGAGAGTGATGTGGCCAAGATAGATATAGTAGTGGGGTAATTGAATATCCAAGTGCATGAGAGAGGTTTTAAGAAGCATCCTATAGGGTGATAAATGCTAGAGAAGAATCACAGTAATAGCAATACCTTTCAAGTCAAACTTGATATAACACTTCAATCCTTTCAATGATCTAACATAGCAACAACAAAAGTTGGTGTTGTGAGCAATAGCTCAAATTGTATCAACTGGTTCCGAACATTATCCTATCAATGACCATTCTCAAAGATCAAAAAACTCTAAAATAAGAAGATATTACGTCCAAAGAATTAACTGAAACATTTAATGCCAAAAATATCAGTCATCTTTGCAAATGTGTGGAACCAACCTATGTCCTGACTCCTAGGCATATATTAACCAATAAGTACAACTAATGTGAGGATTTAATAATTTAAGCAAGAGCAAGGTGTAAATCAATCCTATACAATGGTTTTTAAAAGTAATAAACAATCAGACATAAAAATCTTACCAATTAAATATTTATGAAATCCTTTGTATCATCAATGTACTCCTTCAGTTATAAACCATGAGAACAAAAATTAGATAAGAATATTGCAATCATATATGAAATTTTCACTTGATCATTCTACAAAATTAAGCATTTTTTACTAATTCACCATTTTAACAAAATGAGAAAAAACATAACATTAACCACTAATAACTCTACAGAAAAGTCAAAGGAATTATGCTCAAATGGCAAGGCCATAGGGTTCTCAAGATGGAGAGATACGGGTTCAAATGCCCAAAAGTGGCATATGTGTTGCTCCAGTATTCTTGCAATTGAAGTGGTATGCCCATACAAGAATTGTGAAGTCTTGTGAAGTCTCATGGTGGGCATATAGTCCTTAGTGGAGAATTGTAGAGGGTATGAGCATCAAGACAAACCCCTGCTAATTGATCTAATTTTACTTTTTTAGACCTCTCCAGTAAAGATTGTCTTGTCTCTCAACTTACCGATGTTAACTTGTTGAGAGTGCTATCAATTACCACAAAGAAGGCTTCAAGTAACATCTCCAGGTCTTGTATATGTTCATCATTGTTTTCAAAATCCATCATGCTTTCATGCCTACTATGTACTAAGCTGATAGTCCTTTCCAGCTTTGAAGAGTCTGGAGGAGAACATGCAGGAGAAAGAGGGGCTGATACTGAAAAGCCAACCCCAACAGAATTACAACCATATAAAGAGTGGTCTCTAAAATATGTAGCCTCCATGCACTCCTTCTCAGTCAAATACATCTCAGCCATATCCCCATCATCATCCATAAGCTGCTCTATCTCATCTCGTACCTGCAGTAAAACTATTACTAATAATTCATGATATATTACTGTGTATTCCAATATAACAGATCATTAATGTTTAAAGATTTACACCTTTTGGACCCTATGAGTTAGAGCTACGAACCTTCTTTTCAATCTCCTAACACGCTCTAAGTTCAATGTGCTGATTTTAGATGTCAATTCATCCAATATAGGATATGCTTCTATTTCCAGTTCAGTTGCCTGCATCATACATACAAACATAATATACAACTAACTATTATATTCAAAGACACAATCTGCAAGTAAAAAAAATGACTAATTTATTTGCAGTATCATTACACAATAACTCTCTGAATAAGTAAACAAGCAAAAAAATGCAGCATAACTGATGTCTTCCAAAACAAAAAAAGAAGCTCCACAAAATATTTGCGGTGATAATTCTAATACTCTTGCAAACTAGTTCATATTGAATAGTAGGAGATATTTTTCCACGGAAAGACAAATTGTGATATTTCTATCAGGATTCAACTGTGTAGCATTTAGAGTCAAACTCATTGACCCATGTTTCATGAGTAGTGGTTCACAAGAACCCATCTCTCACGAGAATGAATAAAACACTTAGCATTCATTGCATCTAGGTGATTCTCACAGAGGTGAAGCACCGAGACTTCCCAGGAGGTCACCCATCCCAATACTACTCCAGTTTGAGCGTGCTTAACCTCCCAGGATGGGTGACCTCCCAGGAAATCTCGATGCTTCACTTCTATGAGCATCACCTAGATGCAATGAATGCTAAGCATTTTATTCATTCTCATGAGAGATGGGTTCTTGTGAACAACTACTCATGAAACATGGGTCAATGAGTTTAGAAGCACTAATAAGGCTAACAATATTGCTTCATAGTCTTGGTCTAGTTTATAATATCGATTCTTCTCTTTTGTAGGACATTATATATTAGTTATGGTGTGAATTCTATATTGAAAATGGTGTTCACAATAGACAATGGTTAACTCTTAAAGTTTGAAAACTTTGATTACAGGATTTTTTGTTTCTTGTATGTTCCATACATTATCTTTTGTTTTGATGTGCTGGCATACTGAGATCTTGATATCATTTTCAGTTGTGTCTATAGAGTTATAGACTATTATAGTGGTCTGACTCTTATTATTTTGGTATACCATGTTTACTTTTTTCTCAACCAAAATGTATTCTATTTTGGCATTTTTACTTTTCAGGAAAGAAGATTATTTGTAGAACTAAGAATTTTCAGTTGTTTTGTTTCAATGATGCTGCATCAGGATGGTGGGTAGGAAAAGAGTCTAAAAATATATTTATGTAGTTGTCTATGCCTAAGACTCCTATTGATTTTTATCTTCCAGATTCCTTGAAGAAGTGGAAGCCACTTTCATATACATACATTAAGCGTAGTATCCTTTAAAGCATAAAATCACAAAGGATTTTTTTGTCTTGCTGAAAATTTGCAATGGTCATTCTTTATTTATTTTTAGATATATATTCCTATCCAAATAAGTTACACATTAGAATGCTGAGACACCATATAAAATTCAAGAAACAATGAAAACTGCCATTCATTGTGTAAACACATTCCCCTGATGATTGTAGTAATGATCTTTTCAACATGCTCTCGTGTTTCCACTTCTTTCTTTTGGCTTCTTTGAAACATTTATTTGTACATGTAAAATATGCACAGGGCTTATTTATCTTCTTTTAAAACTCACAAAGATAAAATATGCAATTTTTTTTCTATTTTTTTGTAATATTATAAAGAGTACTATGGGGGTCCCTGCACAATAAAACAAATTACAAAATGAGCAATGTCACAATCAAAGCAAAGAAGAAGCCTAACTCAAACCCATCTGGGTGGTGGTAATCAACTAAAAGAAGATAAGACCAACAACAATCTAAGCACCAGTAGCTCATTATTATAAAAAAAGCAGACCCACATTCAAACAACAAGCTAAGCACCAGCACCCATATCCTCACTTTCTATCTTGCTTAAGTAATCTCAGTCCTTTTCACAACACTAGTCAACATACCTGTATCCAGTGACATCAATTATTAAGTACTTGAAACCTTTAACATCCCTTGATTATGGGACACAAGCAATTGTTTGAATACAATGTGTAAATCTTTGCAAAAGGAAGTAAGCTCCTCAATATCACCTCTACCTAGCTGTAGCTCCTCTCTCATAGCTCAATTTTCATAGCACTAGTCAACATACCTGTATCCAGTGACATCAATTATTAAGTAGTTGAAACCTCTAACATCCCTTGATTATGGGACACAAGCAATTGTTTGAATACAATGTGTAAATCTTTGCAAAAGGAAGTAAGCTCCTCAATATCACCTCTCCCCAACTGTAGCTCCTCTCTCATAGCTCAATTTTCACTCCCTAATTCCATGGGAATGGTTGGAGACAAAACACCAAATTCCTCCCTTCTATTGTCCAGTTTAGGATTACAAGCCAAAGAAATTTGAATGCAGATTGGGGCTCACTTTGGGTTTTGAAAATTCCATCTCTGGATGCATTTGAGATATCTCATATGTCTTTGTGGATTCAGGCCATGGAACTACTTCTCTACCGTGTATCTAAATTCTTGTGGTTGTGTACACTCAATTTGATTTTTTTCAAGCCAAATCTTCCATATCCTGTGATTTGCTTAGGAATGTTTGAGTGCAACTAACAGGAAATTGATTGTTCCTTTCCCTCATTTTGTATAATAGGAGCTTTATTGTTTAGGATGGAATTTATACTCATCCTTGAAACATGCTACAAGTCTAAACTTTAATCACACTTTCTTCATCTGTTGAGTTTGGTACGCAAACCTTGTTTCATGTGTTTAGGGATTCATCATTTAAACCTTTTCTAAGTTGCAAATGTGTATGTTGTCAAGACATTAATGCATTAAGTTGTGACAGTGTATTCTTTCTACCACACATCTGTTCTCATTGTTCACCTTCTGCATTATTAGCAATGTCCATATTTTTCTATTCGTAGACTATTGATTCATTTATTCCAGAAATAGATAGAGACTGTCTTAATCTTGATACATCTCCCTTGTCAGATTTTGAGATTTTATGTTCATTTACTTTTCCCTTTTGCCTTTCCTCTACAAAAGAGTACTTCTTGAAATCTTACAGTGAGCTGGCCTTAAAAATCTTGGAGGCTATTTTGTGGATCAAGTCTCACTCAGAGTATTTCCTATCATTGTGCTCTCTATGTGGCAGAGTATGGAGTGCATTTGGTTTAATAGTCTGATGACTATAATATCTAAGCGACATTATTATAGTTTTAAATTGTAAATAGTTGCATTGAAAAAGATTTCAAATTGACTTGCTATTGCAAACTCATGCAAATGACTACGATTTGCTAAATATTCTCTAATACCATTATTTTGGCTCTTGGGTTTCCTTTTATCAATCTTGATACAATAGTGTAACTTACTAACTTGGGATATATTTTGAGTCCTACTTACCTACTTTGGTCATACTTGGACATTGATGTATTTCTTGGTTTCTTGCAAATAATGGAACAACATATTGTGTGCCATTGAAAAATTGAGATAAGTAATCCACGGGATATCTAATATTTTGAATGAGCAGTTAGTCTAAAATTTTGAATTTTTATAACTGATTTGCCACATGCGTTTGAGTTTTTTTAATGATTAGATCCAATTCTACCCCAAAAATTTTTAATGGTTAAACCCAATTCTACAAAATTTTTTACCATCCATCATGTTAAAACTAGATTCAGTGAATCAAGTACTTATAATAGATACACCATTTTTCATTTTTCTCAGTAACAATATGCATGGAGTAGATGGTTCACTTTTAATAATAATCCCTTTCTTGAGAGTGCAATCACATTTCCACTTTGATGAAATGAAATTTAACTAATGATATAAACTTTATCAACTTTGAAATTTCATTCCTCAATTATTTTTGAGGTCTTAGAAGATGAGTAACAGACTGCTAGAGAAGATTTTGACAAGTTGGTTGTGCCTGTCAACATCACATAATTCTTTTCAGATGTATTGGTTTTGAGAGATGCTGTTGGCATCAAGAATTATATCAGTTTTTGTCTCTAGTGAAGGCTACTAGGAGCCAAGATAGTTTGTGTGAGGAACATAGTGTTTAAAAGGATCAGAAACATTATGGATTGTTTGAGGGTTTTTGGGTGCTTGGTTTACTTGTTGGAGAGTGTTCCGAAGGTTAGTGGGGCCCCGTGGGTCTATAAACTAAAACTTGACACTTGTAGCCTACAAGGCCTAGAGATCTTGTCAAGAGAGTACAGGGGTGAATGGGAGATGGTAGGAAGTTGTTGATTGAGAACCAATCTATGATGAATCTCTATCCATTCTGAGGTCCTGAAATGGCTAGAACTTATCTACTGTTATGGGAACCCTATAACATGTTTTCTTATATTGGGGTTTGTGGGAAGAGAATGAGTCCATTATTGCTGAAAATGACATCAAATGTCCATTAGCCAACTTTATGTTATGCCCGTGTTGGTCTCAAAATCCTTTTTTAAGGGCATGCATAAGAAATTAAACATTTTACTCAAACTTTCAATGACTAGCACATGATAGAGAAGCCAATTGGATAGAGGCTCACAATTTTCTACCATTGCAAATCATGTCAATCATTCAAATTGTGAGGAAACTTTACCCAAAGCCAATCATTTCAAGTCACTCAAAAAGGAATTGGCTAAATCCTAAACTAAAACATAAAATGTATAAGGGAAGCTTAAAAAAGTTTGAAAAAAAAATGAAGTGTCAAAAAAACTAAGTGTCACCCTTGGTAAGATTTGTGTTTTAGTTTAGGATTTAGATGTTGCCCCTCAAAAATCTCCAGCACAAAGAAGTTTTGGGAAGTTTTACAAAATGCCAATCATCATTTTCATGGAAAACTTGATGTAAATTTTCTATGATCAGAATTTAACTAGCAACCAAAGTGAAAAAAAATAATGAAGAAAAGTCGAAACATAGAATTACAAAGAAAAAATTGAACATGTGAAAATGAAATCAATTTCTTCATTGCTATGCATGTTATGTAGAAATTTTCTTTCCATGGCCCCTCTAAACACAAGTGACCAATATGGCACCGAATCAAAATGTTGAACGAAGATAGACAACATATTCAAGAAAGTATACATGTGTTTATTCATATTCTATATGATCGGTGTGAGAAAGAAGAAACTAAACAATGTTCGTAAAAAGAAATGGGATTTCAGCATCTCTTAAGTTGCTAGCCTTCTAATGAATTGAACCCTTGACTGACTACAATCAGAATAGACTTACTAAACACAATGTACAATATCAGGCCTGCCTCAAGACCCTACATTTTCTATGAAATATTACCACCTTTAGTACTTTTTCATGATGACAAATTAATTGATATTTTAGTCTGATTCCTTTCCCTCGACACAAGCTTCACTGTAGTTGTTTTTGTACAAATGAGTACCTAATATTCCTCAGGAATTAGTTCCATTCTGTGACTAGGTGACTGATGCATGCAGAATCCACTAGAGAGGAATCTAAGAGATCAATATCAAAGTGTCCATATGACTCATAATTAATAGCCGTAGAAAAATGAATATCATTTGTTTCTTGACCTGCTGAATTGCACTCTTCTACATGGCCCATCTCATAGAGATTCAGAAGCTGTGCAGGGCAACATGGATTAATAAGCCCAAAATCATTCTAAATGACTATGGGGGTGACCAGTTGATGATTCATAGCTACTTCATAAATAGGTGCCACTGCTGTCATATCTACACCAAGTTGGCTAAAATCATTAGTAGGATTATACTGGGCTAAAAACTATTTGGGTTCTAGCCTTCGAAAATCCTTAATGTTGAATGAAGCCATGGAAGAAGGAGAAGTATGATCAGGCTGGACAAATTTGCTTCCAAATCCATTAGATATTTGATTGTCATAAGGCCACCCTGCTGAGATCATATCAGGAGGAAGAGGATAGGAGGAAATGCCCACATTTTCTACTAGGGAAAGACCTAATCTAGATGCTATTTCTCTCATCTCTGCAATCATCAACATGGGATCATATGTTGATCTGGATACATGACCTCCCATGAAACTAACACCACCTTGTCCATCTAACAAACTTTCAGTACTTTGGGACTGTGTCACGTTGCTGCACTTGTTAATAAGCTGGTGTGTATTAATGTCCATTCCTTGGGCCAAGAGTTTCTTTTTAATACATGAATTCTAGAAATTTTTTACTTTGTTATTTGTTTTCCCAAGCAAATGCTTCGCTATTTGTGCCCATATATATAGGCATCAATGTTTGAGTTCACAAGATAAAAGCCAGTATCCCTCAAATAGATAGAACCGCAGGATTTGATATAATAAGAGTATGGCATGGCTTCTAGAGTGCTGATTATTAGAACAAAGTATTTGAATGGGTGCTTTAGCCCACTATAAGTAGGCATCTCGCACACAATTCTAACCATCATAGAAAGAATCAGGGTATAATAAAACCTCTACACTATTCTAGAAATTGTAAGTACTATAAAATTTAGCTATTAACACATCTATGAAAAAATTTATTCTAAAATATGAAGCATTTTCCGTTAAGATTATTTCTGTAAGATAAAGATATCTCATAATTCTGGATGCAAAATAATAAAAATGTTGGCATAAATCTGGTAGGATGCAACTGGGAACAATCTTTATCCTAATGGATATGAGGAAGGGGTCAATGTATCTAGGAAATTGTTGCACAAAAATATATGCATAAATGTTGCACAAAAAGATGTAAATTGCAAAATTGACAAAATGTTGTCAAGAATGCCAAAAATGGCTAAAAGAAAGGACTAATGGATATGTTTAGAGTTTTATAGTTTAAATAAGTTAAAGAGTCATTTATATGTCATTGTTGATAATAAGGAGTCTACAAGTTGTAGGTTGTCGAGTTGACAACATTTTTCTTATGTTAAGTTAGTGAACAGTCAGTTTTGACTGTTGTAGACAGTTATGAAGTAGTTGGTCAGTCATTTTGAAAAGTTAGGGTCTATTTTGTAGACATTCACGTGAGTGGAAAGAGAGATCAATGTGGTGGTGTATTGGTTTGAGTTTGTAAGACAATCAATCAATGAAAATGAAATTTTCTGCATTCCTATAATTCACTGTTCCGTGGAACAGTCCTGGCAACAGAGATTTAATAAAGATATATCTAATGTGATTTGAGTTTGACTATGGTTTAGGACCATCTCTTAGCATTAATTTTTATTTATTTACATGATTACATTGTTGTTTTATTTATTTATAACACAAAGAACTTGACTGATATTTTGGAGATAGTGACTGGCATTCTAGGCATAGTCAGCATTTAGATTTGTAGTCAGCAACATGGAGTGACCCTCCCACCCCTGTGGTGACTATAAATTTGTGGGAGGGGGTTCATTAATATAACAATACATTTTAATGGCATGTCCTATTGCAGGAAAATGAAGTAAGGGCCTTGGAGGATCATTGTTGGTTGATGTTTGCTGTAGAAACTAGTGCTTGTTTTGATACCAGTCATGGCTGGGAATGATTGGATGATTGGAGAGGCTAGCTAATGGTTGGAATGGTCTATTGAGATGTATTTGAGGGTGTTTGAACCATCTTTATGGTTTTGTATGGCTGGGAAGGGTCTTTTCTAGAAAGCCCTAGGTTATTGACCCTTAAAATAAGGGTTTGGTGGAAGAGTGCATTGATATGCATGGATACTTAAACAAACTTAGGAATCCTTGTACTTAATACATTTCTTAAGACTTTTTCAAGGGTTGGGATCTTGTGGGTGAGTGCAAAGGGGATTTGCTTTGTTAATGAAGGGTTAATTAGGCCTAAATGGGTGTGCAATTAGTCCTAGAAAAGTTCACCAGTCAAGGGCTGAAGGACTAAGATTAATAGGGGTTAAATAAATCTAAAAAGGGTATTTGAAAAGGTAAAGAAGTTAATAGGGTGTTTGGGAATATGTGGAGTTAAGTGTAAATTACTTGCTGAACAGGACTACTAGGACAAGCCTAGTGAAGACAGTTTGAGATTTGAGATAGAACTAATACTTGGTGGAGGTTGGAACTTTGTAGTCATGCTATTTGAAGGGTTTTGAAGCAACATAATGAGAAGTAACTATTAAATACTTTAAGGGTACCGGTTCAAACCAAGATAAAGAAAGGATTTCCCTAAATCTAAAATGTATTGAAAGATTACTTATGATATCAATATCAAATATTACTGATGGGGATCATTATTTGGTGACATGTTCTATTCAATTTGGTCAGCGTTCAAATGAGATTGTTGAGTTGTCAGAAGGCCTCTTTGTGATGGCATTAAGAGACCCTGAAGAAGATATAATGCTATTGAATGATACAAAAATGTTCATGCGAAGTTGGTTTTTACATAACTTTATTAGGCTATCCCAGACTAGATTTAGCCATTCTATTTGAATATTTTCTCTTCATATTTTTGCCATTCACCATCTGCGTATTACAATTTTCAACAAATTAGGTTCCCACTTCTATGTATTTTTTCACTTGTGGTAGTTCTGTACGTAAATATTTGAAAAACCTATGTATTATTGAGTTCCCTTCCTAAATTTGGGGAGCACGCAAGAACTGCACAAAGCACACCCATAGACAGATCTAGGCTACTGGTTGATGTACTTCCAATAATGAAAAAAATATGTTTCATAAGGTGCACTTTGCCATAGGAAAAGATTGCAGAACCAATATTTCATAGCAACAATGATATCCAGTCATTCATCTTTTTGAGTAACACATAAAATTTCAAAAATTACATGCTATCACAATGCAGACTATTGCTTTCCACTTACAAATTCAAGGAAATGAAGTTCACCATGGATAATGTTTCTTACTACATTTCCTTCATCTGGGTCTATTTTGAACACATAATAGAGTGGAGCAAGGACCTCATTCATTCCTTGGAGGTACTGAATTGAACGGTTCATCTTGGAAAATATGAACAGAATACACTTCATGGCCTCCTGTTCCACAAACAATCAAGGAAGTTCCAGGAAATTTAATTTCCTTCTACATTATGTGCAAAATCCTTCCTTCTAAATAAATGCAATACATGACAATTGCAATACCTGATTCTCTAATGATGACGCATAATTTCCAAAGAAGAAAGGCATATCTGGATCTGTGCATTTAATATCACGTTCAATTTGATCTGCTATCTCTATGTCCTGAGTGGACATACAATTCAAAATAGCAATGAGAAAGAGACTAACATTTATGTTTCTTTAGGCCTAATTGGTATACAGAATATATTGAACATCAAAGTGTATCTATTTATTCTGATAATTGTTCAAAAATTGGGTATGGGTGTCCAGCTAAAAAATTAATTAGTCAAGCATCATTTGGCTATTTAATGAACAAATCAAGAGCATTTATTACAAGGCAATGTCCAAGGAACCTGAAAGAACTGATTCTAGACACTACTTTCAACAAGGCTAAGTGGATGATCTCCATGACTAATTTCATGTCTCCTGAGAAGCCCCTTTTCATCATGGATGTTTGGGAAGTGTTGTAATTCTTAATAGCATGCCTAGAATCTGATTTCTATCAATTCTTACTTTTCTTTCCGCTAAGTTGTAATTTTGTAAGCTATTTCCAACAAAAAGATGGTATTGCAACTCAGATATGGTATTGTAAGCTATTTCTAGAGTGTCATCAATGTTTTTAAATGTAGAATGAAATGGTTGTAAGTATGCATTTCTACCACATGCAAATGATTTTGAGATATAGACCTGTGCAATCCAATCTCCCAAGGAATAGACAGCACCACTTATCGCCATCTCTGCCAAAATAGGATTTGTCATAAAGCGATGTTAGAATAGTTACTAAAATGGTCATAAATTATGTTCTTATAGTAAAAGAATACTTTGACTTGAGAAAAAAACTACACAATATTAAAACATGACATTGTGCTTTAAAAACTAAAAAGGTACCTATAACGAAGAACTTCATTTCGACTTGCTAATTGGTTGTCACTATTAACTCTAAGCTTGTCTTTAAAGTTTGAGCTTCACTTGGTTTCGAGAATAGTTTAACATTCTCTACTAAACAAGGCCAACCACGTGAAGGTGGAAGCTCATTTGGCCCCTCCACCCCCCCCCCCCCCCCTAACATCACTCTAAATTCCCCATTAACATTTAATAACATTCAATCATTCATTCATCCATTTTTGAAATATAACATTCAATCATTATAATCACATGATAACATTCATTAACACATAAAATTCATTAACACACAACACTCATGAATAATTCATTAACACACAACATTCATGAATAATTCATTAACACATAAAATTCATTAACACACAACATTCATGAAGAATTCATTAACACATCATTCATCAACATTACTAGTACAAAATTACATCCATTAAGGCAACGTTCTTTCATTAGCAATAAATGTTAATTACAATCATTTCTTTTTGGGTTTCTTGCTGTTTTTTTTTTCATGTAATTTCTAAGAGGAAGATCAATGTCCTCATCATTCCCCTCCTCTAGTGATTCTGATTCCAACATGTGTCTCCTCCTCATCTATTCAGGAACATGAGGCCACTGTGCCAAAGGGGGGTCCGCTGCAATAACAACTACTTCATGAGTTAAATTCACACCATTTTATATTAGTGAATTACAAGTATTTATGTAAGTAAAAGAACTATAAATCAAAAAATTAATTTAAAAGAAAAAAACATAGATTTTCTTTACTTGAATGTGCCACATGATCTACATGGTGATCAGTCTGAACATCCTCTGGCACTCGTTCAGCATGACATGATTCTGTATCCTCTAAAATATACACAAAAATGTTACACCAAGTTCAATTTAAGATGTTAAATTGTATTAATAATTACATAATTAGTTTTAAATAGCAAATGAGCACCTCCTTGGATAGTATGATGCACATCAAGGGCTTCATGATGTGGCGTATGATTTGTGTCATGATTAAGAGGCTGCATTGCAATGTCATGCACATTATTATCAAATTGATTGTTGCTCAAGTATTCAATTTCTAGTATATTTTTTGGCATATTTACCTATGCACATGATGCAGGAGACTCTTCGGTTGGGCCAGTGGAAGCTTGTTGTAGGCATTCAGCCACGGCTTGATAGCCTTCCTTGAAGGCAATTTTTTTATCTTCTTCCGTGGCCTCTAATTTAAAATCAGAGCCCTGCATTTTTTGATTAAACAAAAGTATTTGCATTTTATAAATAATTTTTCTCTACAATTCATTTACTGCTACTTACAATTTGTGCTTTAATTTTTGAATATCCTCCAGCGCCAAGTCTGTGCTGCCCAATCTTTTATAGCCTAGCCTTTGTTGCCTTTGAAGTGTCCTGCAACCTATGAAAAGTTTGAAATATGTTAGATGATATAGATATAAAGATCACTAATTAGTGCATTATTACATTTTACTAGTAGTTAATACTATTGCATACCTTCTCACATTTGTTGGTGAAATTCCTCTTTGAGCATCCACTTTCTCCTTTGCATCCAAAATGAATTCATTCCAATCCCTCACTAAAATAAAGGGAGGACGCTCATACTTTGGGTTCTGGATGAGACTCTTTCTATATGTGTCCCTCACAATCTTAAGATGTTTGCAAGCTCTTTCTAAAATTTTCTTCTCATCAAAAATATTATTACCAAACTCATGCTCTAAATCTATAACGAGCTGATCTTTTAATTTTTTTTCTTGCAAATTCCACCTTTTAAGAAAAAACACAAAATTGTTAGATATAGCTACTAAAAGAAAAGACCCGAATGAAAGGAAAAATACTGTACCAATTAATGATATGAAAAAAAAATAGTGGGATAAAGTTAGTTCACTTATGATTTTCCACCTTGTACATATGGTGGGCCCGAATATATGCAGTGCGAGGTCATAAAGCTTCTTATAAAATGTATCATTTCCTACAAAAAATGTCATGGGATAATCAATCCAAAACTTGTTATGAATAGATAAATGCATATTACAATATAAAAAATAATTATTTAAAGTACCTGGAATCTTAGGACATTTTAAAGGCATTGATTCATTATTGTCAATCAATAATGATGTCTGCATAACTCCCGTGCTACTAACACGGGTAGATCCAGGAAATGGTGGTGAATTATCACCAATACATGTAGATTGATTTGTATCTGGCGTACCAAACGGTGCCGCCAATGTATCTCCTACTCCAAAAAAATAATCCACTATGTGATGCACCCAAGATTAAAGTACAAATTATCAAATCATAATTAACACAAAACCAAATATAGAAAAACAAGGATTTACTAGCTTCCATAGACCATGAAGGCGTTGATGTTTGCATGGCCCTTGTGGCTGACATTGCACTCGACAATCTTGTATGGACTTCCTGGCTAGGAGGAGTCTCCTGCAATTGATGACCTGAACAATACATTGTTAGCAAAGACATTTTGAAATAATAAAATTAAGAGTTAACTTAAGAAGTTTTTGAATGTTTCAAAGAAAAAATTTCTTGTAACTTGTCAACTAAAGGATTATTTTACCTGAGGCAGCCGAAGGTCTGCTAGTACCCGGCCTCACCGCATTGTCCTTGACCAGGTACTAGAGATTCCATAAAATCCTGCAACGAGAACACATATTACATATTTTACTTCACAACATAAAAGAGTATAAAATATAAACCTTTATTGAAATTTTGTTATAACTAAAGATTCATTACTTCTTACTTGATACCGACGTGTGAGTGCTTTCAATTTAGATAGCCTCATCAGCATCTCCTCAGTTGGATTTGTTTCATACAAAATTCCAATTATTTCTAAATTGATTTGTTTCATTTTTTTCTTCAACATAATTATTACATTAGGTGAATCTACGAAATGATAATCATCAGAGGGGGTAGCTATTGCCTCTGTTGTTGAGGGTGCTTTTCCCTTATCCTGAACATCAAATTGTGACATGAATATCAGTAAAACTATCATAAAAACTCCAAAATCATAAATAAAATAACGTAATAATATAACATTTTTCAACTATCTAATTTGTACAATTTCAATAAGGTTTACCCTTGCTGAAGAATGGGTGGGAGTAGCATCCTCATGGCCTCTATCATGTGCGGGATCCATATTGTCCTGTGACAAAGATTAATTATAAAAACTTTAATGAACTGAAAGCAATAGACTTAGCAAAAAAAAACTTATTAATAAAATGGTATATAGTACTTACCACCCTCATGATAGTAACTTTGTTTTTATCTATGCGATTTAAATGATAATCTATTAGCAGTTCTTCCCCTGCACTTATTGATTTTATTGCACATACAAAAACTTGATTCCCCTCACGCACCTCAAATATGCAATTGGGTTGCTTATTAGTTGAGGAAGGTCACGTACTATTTATAAAACCCACAATATTACCTGTTGCTTTTGGTCTCCCATCAATGTACATTGAAAATCTTTTACTTTGATCATTTTCTTTCCTTTGTATATAATTAGCTGATAGTGCATACCTACGCATACTTTTTTTATATTGAACAATCTGCATCCAATCATTGTAATTGTAACACGGACCAACATACTTGAACAATTCAACAACTCTGTTGTAACATACCTTTATCCCATCCATGGAAAATAGGCCCAAACCATGTAATGAGGATGGAGCAATACGATATATCCTCTCATTAACACAAAAATTAGTGTTAATTGGAGGTAGCTCATTGGGTACCCATTCTTTCTCAATGTGTGTGTACCGAAAGGGCACCTTGATGTCACCTTTGGTCTCATCATCATAAGAACATGACCTCCCATTAGCAAGGAAATATTGCATGCGTTTATCAAATTTTTTTCTAATCTTTTGACCTCTAGTTGATCTCCCTATTTTATCCGTACTACATGTAGAACTTTCATCTAGCATTCTCTCATTTCCCTCATTTGATGTAGATAGATCTGACAAGTACCTATTTGGTGGGTGCTGCAATCCATCAAATGAGATATTGTCACATCAATATATATAGAATAATCAAGTCGTGACCCATACGTATGGTTCTTCTTTGTCTATATATACATTATATGATTATATAATATGTCTATTTATAACATACGTGCTTAGTGATAAATAAGAAGAATATAAGAAAATTATGTCTATTTATTGACTTACACCTACTGATCCATGTCACTGTGCATGATCCATGCCAAAGGGGTCAAATTTCCTGCATATGTTAATCATTTATCTTAAGTTAGCTAAAAATTACATGATACATATGCTACAAATAACTTAGAAGATAACATGAACAATATGCAACATCTTAAACATGAACAAATTTACCTTATATATTGAATGCAAGATCATCAATAGAAGGGGTGATGATGTCTTTTTGCCTGTTTGCAAAAAGGGTGATAATCAAACACAAATATACATGTATCAGCAGCAATTAATTAATCATCGTAAGAAAAACATTGGTAATTATAAATCACATATGTTGTAATCATTAGAATTGAACACAATAAATATGTAATCATTACAATTGAAAGCAATACATAAATATGTAATCATTAGAATTGAACACAATAAATATGTAATCATTACAATTTGAACACAATAAATATGTAATCATTTCAATTATGTCATTGATCATCTTCATCATCATCATCATCATCATCATCATCATCATCATCATCATCATCATCATCATCATCATCGCCATCATCACCATCATCACCATCATCATCGCCATCAACAGCATCACCATCATCATCATCACCATCATCACCATCACCATCACCATCACCATCATCATCATCATCATCAGCATCATCATCATCATCATCATCATCATCACCACCACCACCACCACCACCATCATCATCATCATCATCATCTTCATCATCTACTTCTTCATCATCTTCAGTATCTTCTTCTTCCATAACATTATACTTTATCAGCCTTCCTCTTGGATCATGTCTAACAACAAATGACCAACCCTGTTTATGTGAAACCTTTGAGTAAAAAACTTGCTCACACTGGCTTGGAAGAACATAGGGCTCATCTCCAACTGGCTCAAATGACCTTGTATTAATCATTGTAAATCCATTATCATGTTGAATAACAGTTCTATCTGGATCATTTTGATTCAGTCATAGCCTATACCATTTGACGATGAATAGAACTACTTTGAAGGAGTTAAAGTTGCATTCAATTATATCATCCAAGATGCCATAGTATTAATTTTGAGATTGTTGAGGATGTATGTCATTTCTAGATGATATATTGGTGACCTCAAAACCGCACTTATCCCAGAATCACATGTTTTCTTTGTGTCATCCAAATTTTTTATGTGAAATTTGTGGCCATGATAGTACATAGCTTTATGGTTCTTGATTGCAATTTTTCAAGCATGTAAATTATTTGCATCATGAGTTGATATGAAACATGCGAGTCATGATCATTAATAAATTTGTACGTACCTCTCCACCTCTTAAACCATGTGCTAGATCAATTACCATTGGCGTAACATTGGAATCTCTATTACGATGAGCTTCTCTAACCAATGAAGCAACACCTTTCCATGTTAATGAGCAACCATTTTATTGACATTGTTCAATCCATACCGTCATCCAATCAAGATTGTTCACAATATACAAATGTATTGCATCCCACTCTCGACCAGCTATATCAAAAAAAATACACCAATTATAAATAACTTATAATGAAGATTTATAAGAATTAATTAACTACAATAACATCTTAGATTTACCTCTCACTTTCCTCAATCTACCTTTTCCCATCAAGTACTCCCCTTCAAATTTTTTAATGGAGTTGGGATCCCAAATATGATCTACATGGATCTTTGCTGCAAACTTAGGAAGATATTCACTAATGTACACCATGGTCTGGTATACCATATATCCCTCCACCATAGAACCCTCAGGATGGGCTCTTTTTCGAACCAAGCCTTTCAAAAATTTCAAGTGCCTCTCAACCATCCACATTGACCTAGTTGGTATAGGTCCACACAATTCAATCTCCTCAACTTGATGTATGAGGTAGTGTTCTTGTGCATTGAAAAAAGTTGAAGTTAGACACTTTTGCATTTCACACATAAGAAGAGGAATTTTTCTC
This sequence comes from Chamaecyparis obtusa, assembly GCA_027943335.1. Classification (NCBI taxonomy): domain Eukaryota; kingdom Viridiplantae; phylum Streptophyta; class Pinopsida; order Cupressales; family Cupressaceae; genus Chamaecyparis; species Chamaecyparis obtusa. The sequence goes on along the minus strand of BSBK01000938.1, from coordinate 1,395,962 downwards.
TTCCAATATTTTATATCTTCTTTATTGATTTCTTTAGATGACAACCACCTCATGTATTTTCCAAGATCATATATAAATTGTTTGACATCGTTGGCAAAGTGGTATGGGAGATATAGAGGTAGAACGTACTGCAATATTTGTAAAATGATCTTGTCAATATTTTATAAAAGAATGCAATGAAAACCACATGCAGTATACAAATATATAGTGACTACAAAATAATATGAATTACCTTAATAAATATATGCCAATTGTGTGTTTTCATCCCTAGCCCAGATTCACTTTTCTTTGATATGAGATTGTTTATGTTCGCAGCAAATCCTGTGGGAAATCATATTTTTTTTATAATTTATTTTATAGCATTGCTCTGCTACTCTGACAATAACCATGTAAGGGCACTTGTATCAATTTGGTCTCCATTGTTATTTGATCAAATGACATTTTTCATTGCATGGTTGGATTCTTCAATGTCACTACAAATTTTGACAATTTGATCTTTATCACGCCTTCCATCCAATATTTTCCATAACGTCTCTGTTACATTCTTTCCAATATGCATAGGATCAAACAAATGCACGATTGAGAGTTGCTTATAGTATGGTAACCTAGTAAATTGCGTAGGATAACTTTTTAGTCCTTTTGGAAGTTGGTCATTGATGCCTTGACAACCTTCACAAGCATCAATTATGTCATCAGTAAATAAAACACAATATCAAAATATAAATTTGAAACAAAAACCATCAGATGGAATGACATTACCTCAATGATTTATTTTATTGTATGCAAACTTCCATAGGTGAGGTGTCATTCTCCGTGGCTTTGATGTAGTCTCTTCTTTCCCATTGAAAAGATGTTTTTCAATAATTCGGTACTTATGATTTCTATGGAGAAAGTGTCTATTCTCATCGAACACCTGCTTTCTTAAACTTTTTGAATGACAAGATTTCATCTTTGGACCACAAACTGGACATGCAAATTTTTCCTTTGTCTGAAGACCTACAAGATCATGTATAATTAGATTAAATGTGTTAACTTTGTGTTAGCACTATAACATACCAAAAAAGAGACATTAAGAAGAGAACATACCACAAAAATGTGTTAGCCCAGGGGCATCATGTATTGTCCATACAAGCATTGCATGGAATTGAAATTGTCTTTGTCCTATTGGTCTAGAGATGTCATACATAGTGACCCCATTCCATAACACCATCAACTCGTCGATAAGGGGCTCAATATATACATTGATATCTTTAACTTGGTACTTACCTAGTTGAATGAACAAAAATATTACATAATTATTATGACCATTTTGATGGATTATTAATAATAAATTAATTTAGATGACCATTAAATCAAAAAATACCTAGAACAATCAGTGCCAACATTATGTGCTCCCTCTTTATGGACAACCAAGGAGGAATGTTATTGTTGATAATAAAAACAGGCCACACCGAGTAAGTAGATCTCATCTCTCTAAACGGATTGACACCGTTTGCTGCCAATGAAAGCTTGAGATTACGAGGTTCTTCTTTAAAGTGTGGCCATTTTTCCTCTATTTCCTTGAATGCCAAACCATTAGTAGGCATTCACATAATGTCATCTTGACTTCTATTGCGTGCTTGGTAATCCATAAATTGTGCCAAGCTATTGCACTTGAATAATCATTGCGGACGTGGAATAATGGGAATATGTCGAAGAACCTTGCGAGGCACCTTTTTTGTTATTCGATCTAATTGATATCTACTAATATGACAAATAGGGAATTCTATCAAAAATTCATACTGTTTATGATATATAATATGATCATTCAAACATGCATGTATTGTTTGATACTCCATTCCAATATCTTTCATAATGGCAGATAATTCTCGGTATGAGCGAGGTAGAATGTTTGATGGTGGTAACAAACACTCACCTATCAACCTACGACCAAAAATATAATTTTTTAATTCACCCAATGTTAATTGTAAGGGAATTATGACTAAAATAATGAAAAAAGATGACATACCTTAACATACGTGTCATTGCTATGTTGGATAAACCATTCATAACCTTCAAGTTCACCAATAACAATACAACAGCAAGAAGAGTTGTTTCAGAGCCTTCATATAGGGGCTCATGTGCCTTTTCAAGTATAGGTACATCAAGCTCTGCATCAACATCATCATCATCATCGTCATCTTGATCATCATGATCATATTGATCTTATTCATCATCATGGTCTTCTTCCATGATATCATTATCTTCTACTTCTATATTCACACCTCCATGTTCCCTCATTTGGAAATCCACATTCTCCAGATTGTTATGGTCCATAACATGAAACTCAAGGATGTTGACCTATATGAAAATGATGACCTTATATTAACCATGACCATGTTGTCATCATCAAATTATGTCTTATGTATTTTATAAAATATTAAAATACATACCAATGGATGAAATTTGTTTCCCCCTTCAATGTGACCATGTTGCCTACAATGTTCCTCAGCTATTTTGATTAGATATCTTTGAGTCTTTAAGCCCTTACAAAGTTTGCAAGGACAATAACATTTTCCGTCACCTTTTCTTTTTAAGTTAGACCACAGTCTAGCAATTGTCTCCCTATTTTTTTGTGCGTTGATATCGTCAGACATGGTCTTTCTTGAATGGAATGACTCATTGGTGGAAGAAGGATGATTTGTTTGCAACCTGCAAACAAAAGAATCATGCAAATGTGATAGAAGAAAAATGATTCAATTTGATGGATTAAGAATCCAGGCTTTCAAATAAAATGATTGAGACAACTTAATGCATGTGATGAATACCACAACAGATCAAAGTATTAATTCCAACAATACTTAATGCATAAGATCGAATGATCCTTTCTTTCTAATAGCAATAATAAGAATGCATCTGATCATGAAAATGACAAACAAAAGAGCAAGGTTCCATGCCTGCAATCAAAGATAGTTTGCCAAGCTGGTAGACAATGAAGACTTCAGAATGATACACACTTCCTAATTAGATATTGCAGACCAATTGCTATGACCCTCTCCTGCCATAGTTGTGAAGCCTATTCAACAAACAAAAATTAACTTCACAATAAGCCTGCCAAATGCTATCAAAAACATAATTTTCTCAAACTAAAGCAACTACCAGAGCAGTGATATTGCCCAGACAACATGTAATTTTAATCTAAAGAACTAAAATAATAAGTCACATTAGCCATAGGACATTATTGCAATATAATACACATGGATTTTAAAGGCAATATAATACTCAGAAGAGGAGTTTAGTACTATGACATCCTATAGAGATCCAAAAATTTTGCGAGTTCATTTTGGCATTGCTATTCTCAAGCTTCTATCTTTGGTCATTCAGGACATGGAATCTTTTGATTTTGTTCAAGCCCCAAGTTAGGACGCTATTGACATGGCTATAAAGAATTTATTCCACCTAGGTGTGGTGGATTTTTGCCAGGAACATTTAAAATTGACTGAATTGGGTTGGAACATTGTAAAACTGGGAGTAGAGCCTTGATTAGGGAAGGTTATCCTAGAGAGTTTTTCTCAGGGTTTGGGTAGAGAAGGCCTTGTTCTAGCTGCTGTGATGGAAAATGCAAGTAGTATCTTTTGCAAGGTTGGTACAGAAGCAGAAAAATCAAAGTCTGATCGATTGAAAGTCCACTTTTGTCATCTGGATGGATATCTTTTTACTTTGCTTGCAGTTTACAAGGAATGGGAGAGTGAACCCCCAGGGAGAAGAAACAGATGGTGCTGGGAAAACATTCTCGACATAGCTCTCTAATTGTAGGCAATTTTAACTCCATGGGTGGAGAAAAAACTTATAAATCTCATGGGTAGTCTATTAATAAACACCAACTTCATAAATTGTATGTCTAAATGTAAATATCAAAGGTTTTAAGTGAACCTTTTGGTATTTATTAATAGATGTCAACATTATTTAAACATGAAATTGCATATCTAAATGTAAAGAATAGAAAAGGTTTCAAGCATAGTTCATCAATTTTCTTGATGGGAGGACTTGGGGACACAGGGATGAGTTTCAAGGAGGAGGGGACTAAGGGCCTAAATTTGGGGATGGTAAGGAGATAATAGAGGTACGGTGGTAGAGAGATAAAATGAAATCTTCAAGGAAAATTTTGTAATATAACATCTACGTAAGTGTCTCCTAAAAAACAAACTAGTTTTTACAAAGCTAAAGGTTACAATCAGTTTACACTAGCATGTGCCATATAACAAGCAACTTAACAATATCTCTAATAAAAGTAAGAAAGGTGTGAGTGTTATAGAGGACATTTTCCCAAATCTCAAGTCTCAAAAACATCCCATAGAAGATACAAGCTTTTAAAAAAAAAAACATCCCCGTTCGAATGAAACTTATGCTATTTTATTAATAGAGACTAACATCATAAACTAGAAGTGTAATTAGTAGTCATAGAGAGAATATAAAAATTTGAAAGAGAGCCCACCCTTTAAAAGTAGATCTCTAATTCTCGACATAGCTCTCTAATTTGGGCAATTTTAAGTCCATGGGTGGAGAAAAAACTTGTAAATATCATGGGTACAACTCAAAGCTCTCATTTGTATCAAATGTTTAGAACATGTTTTTGTTACTCTACTCCACTCTTTTCTAGGATTGGCACACAAACTTGGCCAACCACAAAAGAGGAAAAAAGTGAAGGATAGAAATAGATGGAGTACTTACTACTTATCTGATTTGTATCAAGGGAATAATAATAAAGACTTATTTTATTCTACACCATCTATTGTAGTGGAGATGCTTCAGAAGAGAAAAATGATGAATACCATTGAAACTAGTCTTGTATTCGGATTCTTCCCATAATAAGCCTAGATGCCATCCTTCCCATTCTGAAAGCTACAAAAGAGAGATTAGGATCATATGTTGTAGCATAAGATTCTTTCCACCACATAAAATTAGGATTACCTCTCATAATAAATACTGATAATAACCTATTTCTATTTTTTTTAGTTTCATGGATATGGTGCAGGCCAATGCATAAACTTGCAGTTAGAATATTCATTACATGTTCATTTTCTAAGTATTAGGGATTTGAATAGCTATTTGGCCACTAGAAAACATTCAATAGACTAATAAAACATGGTATTTTTAATGTGAAAAGCAATATAATAGAAACTTCTATTCTAGGGTTCAATACTCGTCAACTTTTTGCTTTTTTCCAAAACCTAGCGTGAACATTTCTTTACTCCTAAGACTAATGAAATGGGTAGCATGTATATTGCTTCACTTCAGATTTTTTCAAGTCATTCTGATCCATATGTTGCATTTGCATGAATCTAATCAAGAATTTGTACTGAATTCGATGATCATGAAGGAAATGAGATGTTAAAACTTAAAACCCATGAAGAAAATTGAGTGAAAACAAGTTCTAATCACATTTTATCAGTACAGGTAGGTCTAATCAGATGAAATTGCAAAAGTGGTAGCAATGATGTAAATATATAAGCTATATTTGACTTATCGTGATGATGAAAGGAAATTTATGAAGAAATTTTTTCTAAAAATAATGATAATGGTGATTTATTGATCTGAAAAAATTGTCGTGTATCAAATTATGGTGAAAGCATTAAAATTATAGGATCTGCAAGAGAGACTATCATAATCATTTAAGTACATTAAAAAGCAGTGATTATGGTGCAGAGAATTCAGATTATAATAATATACTACACCCAAAAAAGCAATAGCTTTTATTAAAAAAAGAAAGCCTTCAACAACCTATAGGGATTAAATTCATTTACAATAGAATTTGAGTGTCTTATAATTCACTCAATGAATCAAGCTTTCAGATTCACAGATATCATCCATATATGATTTGATTGTAGCTTGTACTGTTGAAGTGTACATTTCAGGTTAACCCATTTCAAAACTATTATTGGTATTGAGTTTCCATAATTTAAAAGGTCAGGAATATGGATGAATTTTAACCCATTTTGAAACTAAATTGATATCAAGTTTCTACAGTTTTTACATTTGATTGTATTGGAATTTTTGCATTTGGATCACCTTCCATAATCCATTCCAAAATGTGAAGAATATGAACTAAGCTAGGACTGATCAGCAAGGCTCTAATGGACATATGGAAGTTGTGCTCTGTTGAATTATAGAGTATATCCCAAGCTTACCTAGCTAATAGCTGCACATAATCCCTCTGAATGAGTAATGTTGATTAGCTCTACAAGTTCTGTTAACATTGAAATGCAAAATGCACAACAGTCTAGACAAGATTAACTTTACTCATCTGTGTTAAACTAATCTTGCAGCCATCACATCATGCATTGTCCCTACTAGTTTTACACTGGACTGATTTCCTGGGAGATGTTTTGATGTACTGAAAACCTACTGCAATGACCACTGTCACATCATTTGTCATAGGCTAAATTGAAACTGCAGGCTCACTAGTTTTGTACTGAACTGAATTCCAGGAATTATCATTTTGATGTGCCAAAAAGTTACTATAACGGCTACTTTCATAAGTTAAAACAATTTCCTTCTACAAAATTGCAGATACAAGCAAGACATATTGAAATAATAGATAATAGCTTTGAAATGTGCATTCCATGATCAATGCCCCTTAAATGCTAAAATGGCATGATTGAAATTAAGTGAGATTCAAGTACAAAAATAGAAGTAGGTTTTAAAGGGATATATATGCCCTTCAAATGTTGTTTAAAAATGGATTTCTATTAGGATGGTTGTCATTCCTACTCACAGCATGGCTATGACTCTTTTATTACTTAGAACGTAAAATTAAACTATATCATCTCCTCATGATCTTATGTAATCTGATTTCATATAGTAATTGTTAGTGTCTAAAAGAAGCATAACAAAGACCACATTTCTATATTGGCATGGATCACACTACTTTACTATGTATGATGAAAATTGAATGCTTCTCATGTCAACTAACACAATGTAGTCCATATATCACCATAAAGTTGACATAGTCAAGGAATGATTCCATTAGGAAAGCTTTGGTGCTAAAAGTTAATTCAACTAATAAATTATCTCAGTGAATAGATAAACTATTAAACTTTATAAACTATTATGAATCATTTGGATAGTGATGTTTGGCTAACCTGTTGTTGAGATCAACCAAAAAATACATTGAATCTTGAAAAATGGAACCTCTCTTCTCAAGATATGAACAATCAAAGTTTGGTCAAAGCAAGGAAGTCAGTGCAATGTTTGTAGCTAAAAATTTGGCTATCTCCAAATCTAGTGAAAGTGGTCAAAAATAAAAAATTTCATCAAGATGAATTAAAAAGTACCTTGAATCTTGAAAAATGGAGCATCTCTTCTAAAGATACAGAAGGTAAAAGTTTGGTCAAAGAAAGGAAGTAAGTATAGTATTTGTAGCTAAAAATTTGACTATTTCTAAATCTGGTGAAATTGGTCTCAAATCAAAGGTCTCATCGAGATGAACCAAAAAATATCATGAATCTTAAAAAATGGAGCCTCTCTTCTCAAGATACAAATAGTTAAAGTTTTGTCAAAGCAAGGAAGTTTGTACAGTGTTTGTAGCAAAAAAATTGACCATTTCCAAATCTAGTGAAAGTGGTCTCAAATCAAAGATCTCGTCAAGATGAACCAAAAAATAGCTTGAATCTTAAAAAATGGAGCCTCTCTTCTCAAGATATATATAGTTAAAGTTTGGTTAAAGCAAGGAAGTCATTACAGTGTGCATAGCTAAAACTTTGATCATTTCCAAATCTAGTGAAAGTCATCTCAAATCAAAGATCTCATCGAGATGAACCAAAAAACACCTTGAATCTTGAAAAATGGAGCCTCTCTTTTCAAGATACAGATGGTCAAAGTTTGGTTAAAGAAATGAAGTCAATATAGTGTTCATAGCTAAAAATGTGACCATTCCCAAATCTATTGAAAGTGGTCTCAAATAGAAGATCTCATCGAGATGAGCAAAAAAAACTTTGAATCTTGAAAAATGGAGCCTCTCTTCTCAAGATATGGACAACCAAAGTTTGGTGAAAGCAAAGAAGTTAGCACAATGTTTGTTGCTAAAAATTTGACTATTTTCAAATGTGGTAAAAGTGGTCTCAAATCGAAGATCTCATCTAGATGAGCCACAAAACACCTTGAATCTTGAAACACGAAGCCTCTCTTCTCAAGATACAAATTGTCAAAGTTTGTTCAAAGCAAGGAAGTTAGTACAATGTGTGTAGCTAAAAATTAATTATTTCCAAATCTGGTGAAAGTGGTTTCAAATCAAAGATCTCATCGACATGAACCAAAAAACACCTTGAATTTTGAAAAATGAAGCCTCTCCTCTCAAGATACGCATGGTCAAAGTTTTCTCAAAGGAAGGAAGTTAGTACAATGTTCGTAGCTAAAAATTTAACTTTTTCCAAATATGCCAAAAGTGGTCTCAAATCAAAGATCTCGTTGAGATGAACCAAAAAAACCATGAATCTTGAAAAAAGGAGCCTCTCTTCTCAAGATACGGATGGTCAAATTTTGGTCAAAGTAAGGAGTTCATTACAGTGTTTGTAGCTAAAAATTTGACCATTTCCAAATCTGGTGAAAGTGGCCTCAAATCGAAGATCTCGATGAGATGAACCAAAAACATGTTAAATTTTAAAAAATGGAGCCTCTTCTCAAGATACAGAAGGTCAAAGTTTGGTCAAAGCAAGGAAGTCCGTCGAGTGTTCATACCTAAAAATTTGACTGTTCCCAAATCTGGTTAAAGTGGTCTCAAATCGAAGATCTCATCGAGATGAACCAAAAAACATTTTGAATCTTGAAAAATAGAGCCTCTCTTCTCAAGATATAGATGATCAAGGTTTGGTCAAAGCAATGAAGTCAGTATAGTGTTCATAGCTAAAAATTTGACCATTTCCAAATCTGGTGAAAGTGATCTGAAATTGAAGACCTCATTGAGATGAACCAAAGAACACCTTGAATCTTGAAAAATAGAGTCTCTCTTCTTAAGATACGGACGGTCAAAGTTTGGTCAAAGAAAGGAAGTTAATATAGTGTTTGTAGCTAAAAATTTGACTGCTTCCAAAATCTGGTGAAAGTGGTTTCAAATCAAAGATCTCATCGAGATGAACCAAAAAACACCTTGAATCTTGAAAAATGGAGCTTGTCTTGTCAAGATACAGACGGTTAAAGTTTTCTCAAAGCAAGGAAGTCAGTACAGTGTTCATAGCTAAAAATTTAACCTTTTGAAATATGGCAAAAGTAGTCTCAAATCGAAGATCTCATTGAGATGAACCAAAAAACACCTTGAATCTTGAAAAATGGAGCCTCTCTTCTCAAGATATAGATGGTCAATGTTTGGGCAAAGAAAGGAATTCAGTCCAGTGTTCGTAACTAAAAATTTAACCGTTTCCAATCTGATGAAAGTGGTCTCAAATCAAAGATCTCTTCAAGATGAACCAAAAAATACATTGAATCTTGAAAAATAGAGCATCTCTTCTCAAGGTACAGATGATGAAAGTTTGGTTAGAGAAAGGAAGTCGTTATAGTGTTTGTAGCTAAAAATTTGACAGTTTCCAAATCTGGTGAAAGTTGTCTCTAATCGAAGATCTCACTGAGATAAACCAAAAACCACCTTGAATCTTGAAATACAGAACCTCTCTTCTCAAGATACAAATGGTCAAAGTTTGGGCAAAGCAAGGAAATCAATACAATGTTCATAGCTAAAAATGTGACCGTTTCCAAATCTGGTGAAATTGGTCTCAAATCAAATATCTCATCGAGATGAACCAAAAAACACCTTGAATCTTGAAAAATAGAGCCTCTCTTCTCAAGGTATAGATGATCAAAGCTTGGTCAAAGAAAGGAAGTCAGTACAGTGTTCGTAGCTAAAAATTTGACTATTTCCAAATCTGGTGAAAGTGGTCTCAAATCAAAAAACTCGTCGAGATGAACCAAAAAACACCTTGAATCTTGAAAAATAAAGGCTCTCTTCTCAAGATATGGATGGTCAAAGTTTGGTCAAGCAAGGAAGTCAGTATAATGTCCGTAGCTAAAACATTGATCATTTCCAAATCCAATGAAAGTGGTCTCAAATCGAAGATCTCGTCAAGATGAACCAAAAATCAACTTGAATCTTGAAAAACGGAGCCTCTCTTCTCAAGGTACAGATGGACAAAGTTTGGTCAAAGCAAGGAAGTCAGTACAATGTTTGTAGCTAAAAATTTAACCATTTCAAAATCTGGTGAAAGTGGTCAGAAATCAAAGATCTCATCGAGATGAACCAAAAAACACCTTGAATCTTGAAAAATGGAGGCTCACTTCCCAAGATAGGGAAAATCAAATTTTGGTCAAAGAAAGGAAGTTAGTACAGTGTTCGTAGCTAAAAATTTGACCATTTCCAAATCTCAAGAGAGTGGTCACAAATCAAAGATATCATTGAGATGAACAAAAAAACACCTTGAATCTTGAAAAATAGAGCCTCTTTTCTCAAGATACGGAGGGTCAAAGTTTGGTCAAAGTAAGGAATTCAAAACAGTGTTTGTAGCAAAAAATTTGACCATTTCCAAATCTAGTGAAAGTGGTCTCAAATCGAAGATCTTGTCGAGATAAAATAAAAAATACCTTGAATCTTTAAAAATGGAGCCTCTCTTCTCAAGATATGGACTATCAAAGTTTGGTCAAAGAAAGGAAGTTAGTAAAGTGTTCGTAGCTTAAAATTTGACCATTTCCAAATTTGGTGAAAGTGGTCTCAAATCAAAGATCTCATCCAAATGAACCAAAAAACACTTTGGATCTTGAAAAATGAAGCCTCTCTTCTCAAGATACAGACGATCAAAGTTTGGTAAAAAAAAAGAAGTGAGTACAGTGTTCGTAGCTAAAAATTTGATTATTTCCAAATCTAGTGAATGTGGTCTCAAATCAAAAATCTTGTCGAGATGAACCAAAAAACACCTTGAATCTTTAAAAATAGAGCATCTATTCTCAAGATACAGATGGTCAAAGTTTTGTCAAAGCAAGGAAGTCAGTATAGAGTTTGTAGCTAAAAATTTAACCATTTCCAAATCTTGTGAAAGTGGTCTCAAATTGAAGATCTCATTGAGATGAACCAAAAACACCTTGAATCTTGAAAAAGGGAGCCTCTCTTCTCAAGATACGAACAGTCAAAGTTTGGTCAAATCAAGGAAGTTAGTATAGTGTTCGTAGCTAAAAATTTGACTATTTTCAAATTTGGTGAAAGTGGTCTCAAATCAAAGATCTCATCGAGATGAACCAAAAAACACCTTAAATCTTGAAAAATGGAGCCTCTTTTCTCAAGATATGGAAGGTCAAAGTTTGGTCAAAGCAAGAAAGTCAATACAGTGTTCGTAGCTAAAAATTAGACCATTTCCAAATCTGGTGAAAGTGGTCTCAAATCAAAGTTCTCATTGAGATCAACCAAAAAACACCTTGAATCTTGAAAAATGGAGCCTATCTTCTCAAGATACCGACTGTCAAAGTTTTGTCAAATCAAGGAAGTCATTACAATTTTTGTAGCTAAACATTTGACCATTTCCAAATCTGGTGAAAGTGGTCTCAAATCGAAGATCTTGTTGAGATGAACTGAAAAACACTTTGAATCTTAAAAAATAGAGGCTCTCTTCTCATGATACGGATGGTCAAAGTTTGGTCAAGGAAAGGAAGTCAATACACTATTCGTAGCTAAAAATTTGACCATTTCCAAATCTTGTGAAAGTGGTCTCAAATCGAAGATCTCATCAAGATGAACCAAAAAACATATTGAATCTTTAAAAATAGAGCCTCTCTTCTCAGGATATGAATGGTCAAAGTTTGGTCAAAGTAAGGAAGTCAGTACAATGTTCGTAGCTAAAAATGTGACCATTTCCAAATCTGGTGAAAGTGGTCTGAAATCGAAGATCTCATCGTGATGAACCAAAAAACACCTTGAATCTTGAAAAATGGAGCTTCTCTTCTCAAGATACGGACGGTCAAAGATTGGTCAAAGCAAGAAAGTCGGATGTGAGGTCCCACCCTGACCCATCCTAGCACGATTGTTGTTTAGACATTTGGAGTACCTTATGGATACTTTGTTTAGAGACTCTAGACGTATTCTGGATTTTGTTTTCCTATCATTAGACCTTATGAGATGGTTATTATATATGTCAATGATGTTATTTGTACTCTTTATATGCTTGTAATAGTTTCATGACATATGCAATGGTTCAATTCTGCATTTGTAATGTTATCTTATAGAATAGAAAATGTTGATAGTACAATGGTTCGATGGTTAACTTATGAATATGTTTATGATTCATGATATGTAGTTGTTTATGTATTGAGTATAGATGCTATTATTGTATCTTCTTCATGTTTGATATGATTATATATGCATTGGATTTATGTGGTACTGACATTCAAAATTGAGTGTGTGGGAATATGGCCATGGTTGTAAATTTGGGGAAACAAAAATGGATTTAAGTGAAATTAGTTTGAAACCAAGGTTAACTCTAAGAAGAGAACGACCTCGTCGTATTATGATTTTATTCATAAACATGATGCATGTGTGTATGTGGTTGAAAATGTTTGTAAATGTATGTTTGTAAATAAATTTCATTTTTGTGAAAATATAAATGTATTTTGTCCACAAAGCATGCCAAATGTGTTTGTGATGTGTGCTTGTGTGAGGTGTCACTTGACACCATGGTGATGATGTGGCATGCTTGAGTGGAATAAGGACCCCACCCTCTCCTTAGCTGGTTTTGAGTATTCCTAAGCTAGGTAGGTGGTTTAAGGAACTAAGATTTATGTAGCCAATACTCCATTTTCGGATGTAAGTTTAACTGAGGTTTTTGAGAGGTTCTGTGGAGTCCCAGGGTGTGGTTTAGGTTGGATTTTGGTGCCCCAAGGCTAGTACATGGGTTAGGGGGCTTATTTCTTCTATTTCCACTTTCTTAGGCCACCTTTTTGTCTCTCTAAATGGGCCATTTTTTATATAAACGAAAATGAAAATGCTATCTAGGATGTCTCACCTTTTCATGTGTTGAATTTTATTCCATTCCTTTAGTAAAGGCAAGTGTCACTTTGTCTAGGATCTAGAAACCTAATTGTTTTGAGAAGGGAGATGAGAGAGGAATGTTTAAATGTCTATAGGGGAGAGAGACTTAGGAAAAACACACACTTGTTCATTTTTTTATCTATGATAGATTTGGAGAGAGTGAGAGGAGGTCTAGATAGGTTTGGACTAGTAGATTTGAGAAGGATAGCAAGATTGGAGTCAAGAGGAGCTCATCTTCAACTTTTCAATTTAGCCTTGGCTTAGGAGAAGGTTGGTGGTTTCTATCTTGTGATTATTTTGTATATGCTTTGAAAGAAATGTACTAGTGTGAAATTTGTAAATTGTAGTAACTTGTGTGTGAATCTTGTATTGAGTGGTTTCATTATGAGTTTTGACTTCAATCTTGTTTTGTCTTCTTGATTTGTTTCATGTTTATGGGTGTGCAAGTTTACTTCTCATCCTTGGGAGAATTTGAGGAAGACTTGGGGTGAAAGGCCTAGTTGGAAATTCTTTATGTATGATAACTTGGATGTATGAGCATCCTTGAGGGCCTTCTTATGTTTGTATGGAGGTCATAAGAGATGTGTTGATGCTCATGGAATTGAGCTATATGTTTGGAAGGGCCTTGTGAGGGCATGTGAGATTTTATTGAAAATTTTAGTTTTGTTATAAGATAGGTGTCTCCATAAGAGAAGTTTCCACCTTCACCCATCTATGGATCCAATTGTTGGAATCCTTTGTGCAAGCTTGGGAAGGGAGTCTATTGTGCATGTTTTGGTCCCTATTATGGTTGAATGTTTATGTTAGTGTTTCATGTTTGTAACCCATCCATCTCTTGTTTCCCCTAGCTCGGGGGTGGTCATGAAATGACCTAGGTTGGGAGGTGAGCCTCCATGGTCATGTGGTAAAAGTTTTGTGTTTATAGGTTTATCCTTGCAAGGTGTGAAGAGAGAGAGTTCAAGTTTTGAAGTTGAAAGTTGAATTTTGATGAGGGAATGAACATGTCAAGTCTAGAAGATTTTGTGTTTAATTTCTCCAATTGTGTAAGATATAGATGAAAGATGTAGCTGGAATATGTCAAGGAAAATTCTATTTTGAATACTATGATTATGTAAACATTTTAATGCAGCAGGAATTATTAAGATGGAATAGCTATTAGTACTGAAATGTTGGTGCCTTTAAGATAATAGTTTATTTGTAATCTAGATTAAATTGTTATATTTACTTAGCTGGATTTATTATTTGCTAAGTGGTGAATTTGTTACAAGAATGTTTTAATGATCTTCATGCAAAAGATAGTACATTTCCTAAATTTATTTGAAGTGGGTATTGTCCTTCCTTAGTATTTTAATTTGACTTTTAATAGAGATTTTTTCTGTAATTATAATACTACATACTAAACTAGACTTATATCTTAACTTGGAATGTTTACATAAATGATGAGAGAAATAATCATGCTGTTATTTTGAAAAGATGAATTAGCATAATACATTATAGAAGGCTCATTTCCTGTTTTGAAATATTTTCTGGTAATTGTAATAAATAAATAAATTTTATACTATATGGAAGGACATTTCCTACTTGTTGATGTCACTTTTATTCAAATAAATATATTCAGTCATTTAAAGATTTTATGTTTTAGCTTTTGGATATGATTAAGAGTTTGACTATGCTGTGTGTGGCCTGGTGGATTCTGGGCATTACATCAGTACAGTGTTCGTAGCTAAAAATTTGACCATTTTCAATCTGGTGAAAGTGGTCTCAAATCAAAGATGTTGTCGAGATGAACCACAAAACACCTTGAATCTTGAAAAATAGAGCCTCTCTTCTCTAGATACGGATGGTCAAAGTTTGGTCAAAGCAAGGAAGTCAGTATAGTGTTCATAGCTAAAAATTTTAACATTTCCAAATCTGGTGAAAGTTGTCTCAAATCAAAGATCTTGTCGAGATGAACCAAAAAACACATTGAATCTTCAAAAATGGAGCCTCTCTTCTCAAGATACGGATAGTCAAAGTTTGGTAAAAGAAAAGAAGTCCGTACAGTATTTGTAGCTAAAAATTTGACTGTTTCCAAATCTGGTGAAAGTGGTCTCAAATCAAATATCTTGTTGAGATGAACCAAAAAACATGAATTTTAAAAAATAGAGCCTCTATTCTCAAGATACAGAAGGTCAAAGCTTGGTCAAAGCAAGGAAGTCAGTACAGTGTTCGTAGCTAAAAATTTAACCATTTCCAAATCTGGTGAAAGTGGTCTCAATCGAAGATCTCATCGCGATAAACCAAAAAACACTTTGAATCTTGAAAAATGGAGCCTCTCTTCTCAAGATATGGATGATCAAAGTTTGGTCAAAGCCAGGAAGTCAATACAGTGTTGGTAGCTAAAAATTTGACCATTCCCAAATCTGGTGAAAGTGGTCTCAAATCGAAGATCTCGTCAAGATGAACCAAAAAACACCTTGAATCTTAAAAAATGGAGCATCTCTTCTCAAGATACAGATGGTCAAAGTTTGGTCAAAGCAAGGAAGTCAGTATAGTGTTCATAGCTAAAAATTTGACCATTTCCAAATCTGGTGAAAGTGGTCTCAAATCGAAGATCTCGTCAAGATGGACCAAAAACACCTTGAATCTTGAAAAATGGAGCCTCTCTTCTCAATATATAGACAGTCAAACTTTGGTCAAAGAAAGGAAGTTAGTACAATGTTTGTAGCTAAAAATTTGACCATTTCCAAATCTTGTGAAACTGGTTTCAAATCAAAGATCTCATCGAGATGAACAAAAAAATATTTTGAATTTTGAAAAATGGAGCCTCTCTTCTCAAGATACAAATGGTCAAAGTTTGGTCAAAGCAAGGAAGTCAGTACAGTGTTCGTAGCTAAAAATTTGACCATTTCTAAATCTAGTGAAAGTGGTCTTAAATTGAAAATCTTGTCAAGATGAACCAAAAAACACCTTGAATCTTGAAAAATGAAGCCACTTTTTTCAAGATACAGAGACACAACACTTCAATAAAACATTAGAGGTTAGCAAATCAAGAAATCTAGAAATAAAGTAAATAATCTTATATAGGTGATTTACTGCCTTCTAGTAGGTATGAGTTTGATATTCTCATACTAGGACCGAGACCAGTGACAATGCAATACCTAAAAGAAGTGTTTGAACGATGAAAGATGAATGAGAATGAATGTAGATTAATCTATACTTTTGGATTTTTCTATGCAATATGATACAAACTGATATGAAAATTAATCTAGAATTGAAAGTGGATGTAATTGAATCTATCTATGATATGCTATGCTATGAAAAATGGATGAAAACAATGAATTGCAATTAGAAAAATCTCACAATCGCCTGTTCGCAAGAGCTTGATTCTCCAAAACACTGTTGAAAGATGCAGCATGTAAGATTGCAAAAATGAAGGACCTTTTGTGAAGGGATGAGCCTTGATTATATAGAAATCCAGGTCTTTGAGGATGCATTGAGAAAGCCATAAATCACTCTTGATAATCTCAAGTTGATTTTTGAGTTAACAAGAAATTAGAAATAGATCAACTCATAGAATCATGCAAAAATAGCTTTTTGATTCCCTTTCAAAAGTTGCCTGCTTTTCAACTCACAATCACATGTTGAGTTCAATTTAAATTTAATAGGTTATTTAGAGTTCAACTATTTTTCTGATTGTGCATGATTTAATATGAATTAATATAATAATTTAAGTGATTTATTCTCAACTTAATTGATTTTGAATTAAAATAAATGATTTATGGGTTAATCAATTATTAAAACAAACTTTATTTAAAAACTATATCATTAAATATTGACAACTAGATTTAATTAATTAAATAAGAATTTAATCAATTACTTCTAGGAATTTTGATTTATTGTCAAAATTAAATAATATAACTTAGGAATAAATAGAATTAAATCCAATTAATTGATTAAGTGGCAGAATTAAATCTAATTAATTAAATATTCAAAATATTCAATTAATCAAATTTTAGGATACATATGATTTATCGCCAAATAATATTTAATTAGGATAATTAAGATAAATTAGAAATATTTAGGAAATATTCCCCAATGTAGAATTAGGATAAATCGATTAGGGTTTTGATGATTTTATGTGCCCATGTGCCTTTGGTTAGGACTTTTGTGTCGATTTTGATCGATTTTGTTGATGTACGAGGTCAATGGTCCTATAGCCCATTTTTTGGGTATTACATTTTTCCCCTCTTTGAATTATTGTGCGGAGCGCAGTGGGTCAAATATTAATCTATTTTTGATGATGAGGTGGACTCAGTTATGTGATGGAGAAACTGATCCTGAATGATTAATCAATTCTGAGATAGAAATTGATTGATTGATTTGAAGATTTTGTGATTTAGGTCCTCATTAAACAAAGAGTTGAGATGATGTTAACTATAGCAATAATGAACCGGTGATTATGAAAAAGTGTCAAAATTCTTGATCCTGAACCTTATGATTATGAAGAAGTGACTGTCCTGACTCTAGACCTGGTTGTCCAAAGGAATCGAAAGGATGACAAATCTGAACCCTTTAATTATGAAGAACAAAGGAAATAACACTAATGAACCAATGGTTACGAAGAGCTGATACAATTTACAAGATTATGTGAGAACATTGAAGATTGATATGGATCTCAATGAATCTGATATTCCCCAAGTGATGTGCCCCAAAAGATGAGGACTTTTGATGAATCAGCAACTAGATGTGGTTGTTGTCTTGATTACTGAAAGAAAAAGATGATTGACAGAATTAGTTAAAGATGTGCAATACCATGCCCCCTTCGCGATGAAAATCAAAATCTGACAAGAAAGTCAGCATTGAGGGATTGTTGAAGCATGTTAAGATATTTTAGAAGTGGTTAAGCACGTTCGGAGATGCTTTCTACATCGTTTGGAGGTTCTGAAGACCAAGTTTGACTAGGTTTGACCATGAGTTGACCAAGTTGAAATTTTGATAGTTTGATGTATTATAATTAGTTAAGTTGAATTCTGGATTTCAATAATGTGTAGAAGGATGATTATGCAAGCAGTCAACTAGCCTGGGTTCAAAATTTTAAATCATGATTTTGACAAAGTAAATGATCTCAGATTTTGATTTTGATCCAAAAATGGGTTCAGAACATCGAAATTAGCTAGGGGTGCAATTTTCACGCAAAATAGAGCACTTTTGAAAAATTAGGTCAAAACCTATATAAGGCCCTAAGGGGTCATTTTCAAATCATTATTTACTTTTGACTTTTATAAACTTGTGGAGCCCTCAGAGAAAAAATGGAAGTTCTAGTCACCTTGCATCATTTTGAGTGCATTCATCAATACCAGCAACCTCCCTAGTATGGGAATCCAGTAAGTGGACCTTTGTGTCTCTCCAGTATTCAAATTTTTTCATGTTTTATGCTTTAGAGGATTTTTTTCCACATTTTTAAGATTTTCAATTTTTGCACCATGGAAACTCATACAATAGTATGCTTGGACTCGTACAAGTTTTCAGTTTCCCATAGACTGTCATCCCCATTTTAACTGTAACTCATGTGAGAGGGACCCATCTGTCATACAAAATTTCATCGGGTCCCTCAAGTCTCGTACGGGAACCAACTGAGTGTTGTGTATGCATGAAGTGTCATATAGGAACCTATAGAAACTCATATGAGTTTTGGCACTAGTATGGGAACCCAACTACTCAAAGATTATGTGTTGCATTTCCTAATCCATTGAGAGTTCACCTAGCTATGTGTGGCTTTGAGTACCTAATCTAGTTGCCTGACATTTGGGTTAACCATGGGTTTATTACTGCATTGGTTGAGAGGTTTCATTTTGAGACCCAGGCATTTCACTTGTCGACTGGAGAGATTACTGTGACTCCAAAGGATCTTTACAAGATTCTTCAGAGACCTTTTCATGGCCCTCATCTTGATTATATCAGCGTGGGGAATTTAGGACTACATGAATTTAGGAATCTTTTCGGTGCTAATGAGTAGATCACGCAGTCTATTTCCTAGGAGACCCTTGTACAGAGATATGGTGAAACTCATAGGTTAAAGTTTATTCTAGAAGGGATGATCAGAGGGATCATCATGTCAGATCATCAGCTGAATGATCTTCTGATGGGCTGGGCCCCAATGGTTTCATGTTTGATGGCTAGTCCTACTAAGCTCGGATGGGGTCAAAGTCTTTTATCCCATATTTTCAGTGAGATGCATGAGATAGTTTACCATGAGGGTAAATCATTTGGGCCAGGTGCACTTATGTTACAGATCTAGGCTTGGGAGCACATCCCTATATGCTGGCCTATATGTGATGATGAGAGGCAACCACAGGAGCCTCTGATATATAGATATTCTAGTTATGTCACATAGGTCCAAATGGGTCAAACTGAGTACTAGAGGCATGTCCTATATGACATGAATTTGTGATTTGGAGACCATACTTATAGGTTGAGGTGTGGCCAGCTACTTATGGTTAGTTTGGTTACTTTTGTCAGATTTGGGTGCTGATAGGATGTTCCACCACTATCCTAGAGAGATTTATCATTGCACATGTCTGGCGACAGTATGGCATCATTTAGGATGCACCACAAGACTTCACTACATATGCACGGATGGTCTAGGAGCTGGGATTAGGTTGGACAGCTCGATTATCTTATGCCCTATGCAGCCAGGAGTAGAGTGGATATGTGGCTAGAAATTGGGATAATAGGTCGCAAGTTGCTGATGCTGGAGTCACTGATGCATTTATTGCATGGTTACCTGAGCATTAGATGAGATAGTATTCTGATCTAACTAAGTTGATTCCTACCATGGAGGATGCTAAGGATGTGATAGGTGCCCCTATGGGTAGAGGCCAGAGGTGGAGAGATGTTCAGATTCCAATGGTGCATCCTACACCACCTAGGCCTACAGTAGTGATGACCCCACCAAGGCCATTAGGATAGATGAGACCACCATGACCACATACAGATCCATTGGTCAGACCCTTATTTTTGCATTAGAGACATACCTGAGGTGAGAGTGGTGCACTTGGCGGTGTGGGTAGTATAGATGATATTCTAGGGGCTCAGCAAGACGTTGGTGGTATAGATGATGCACAAACTCCAGCTATAGATTTTGATTTAGATGAGGAGGTCCAATGCTATAAGGTGCATAGAGAGGCAACTACTAATCATACTATGGAGGATATAGATGCACCAGCAACTGAGGCAGAGCCTAGACCAAGACAGACAACACAAGACATTATCAGGTGACTCAGGCTACAGATTCGGGACTTGAGATTACAGAGTGCCACTTTTGAGGTTCAGGTGAGAGAGTTTGAGAGATAGTGCTTAGAGTGGAAGGCCCATGTGAGGTGATTATAGGTGGAGGTAATACATCAAACTAGTTGGGCCTCATACTACGTGTCTTCCTATTATGCAAGTGTAGCTGCTGATCAGAGAGGGCCTACTTATTCTAAGTACATGCTTGCTTCTGAGGGAGCCAGAGCACCATGAGCTGATCCACCACTAGATGCACCTAGTGGAGGAGGAGGATCACTAGATGCTAAGGATCAGGCAGACAACTGATCTATCCTAGTGTTCTCATTTTTGTCATTATTTTGTCTATATATTGATCATATCTAATAGCTCAGTCGAGCTCATTCTTTTGTATACTGTGCTAGTAGTGCACCCTTGACTATTTTGAGTTTTTGATATATATGAGATCAATTTTGGTTGTGACTTCATATGCACTTCTCATTTTGTTTATGATGATTATATCATGTGATGCAAATGTTTTAAAGGCTTTGATTAGTGTAGAATGTATGGGATATGAAATGAAATGATTTCTTTCAAATGTATGGATTATGTAATACAATAATAGATGATAGATAGATAAATGCCAATGTATGTTTGTTTATGGGTTTATGGATGCACATGTATGCATGAAAATGGATGTATGGTATGATTATGTTATGTAATGCAAAAGAAGTGATACACATGATATGTTTTTGTAGGTATTGATGAAGACAAGTGCTCAGTCTTTTGTCAAAAATGGATGTGTAACCCAGGATGGTGACTTCTTGCTAATTTATTAAGGAGACCTTTTTGTGAGAAGTAGCCCTTGTGTTATGTTTAGCATAGTTTTGGAGAATTATTAAGCATTCAAGTTGATTTGTGAAATCATGAGTTAATTGTAATAATGCAAAGTGTGAAATGAAATATAGAGCTAGGACATAGGACTTAGTCTCTGATCATGTGTCGATCTTCTATCATCACGAATATTTTATTAGGTAACTAGATAAATCAATACAATTTCCACTAGTTAGGAAACCATGAACATATGCATATTTATTTTTATTTTATTATGTTGGATTGAGATATAAGCACCGAGGCACAAAAGCCAGGATGAATTGAATATCATGTCCATTTTGATATAGCTATTTGTATAAGCATCAAAACATAAACATTATGATGACCTGAATACGCATTGCAGAAAAAACAAGCCAAATAGTTGTAGAAATCATTCTGTTTCCAATGTGAATTACCCGCAGTGACCCTTTATCATTCACATCCTTGGGTAGTAGCTTGTTTCACAATAGGATTAAGAAGTCATTCAAAAGATAATAGTTAGATTAAACTTCCTTGAAGCATCTGAGTATCGATGTTCATGGTACACATGGCCATCCAATACATGATGGAGGAACTTATAGTGGACACCAATTCAATCTAGAATTTCCAAAGTTATTAGATTGTCACTCAAAGCATAAAACAAAGAAAATATTATGCCCCCAGTCATCACTCTCTAAATCCTATGAAGGAAATCATTGAGGAGCTCAAAGGGAAAAAATATGCAAAAATCTCAATGTGAATTAGTAAGCATACAAGGAGATAAAAGAATGTCACAGTGATTGTTTTCAGTTCGTCATTGTTGTTTGGTTGATTGCAAAATCCTTTTCTAGTAAGGAGACTAACTAACTAACTCAGACATAGCTTTGGAAGGACCTTGACTGGATATGACTTGTTTGAAGGTACTGAGGACTTTAGAATATGATGTTGATTGCCCCTAAGTTTGAAACATTGATAGGATACATATGCTTTTGCTGATTGGTGTACAAACTGACTTTATTGAAAATAAGGATATATACAAACTAAAGCAGATTGAAAGCTAGGAAAGACCAAGATTGTACTGATAGATGGAGCATTTGGAACAAGTGGCACCCATTTTCTGGGTTTTCACCATCTTGGTAGAGATTCTATTTTTTCTATCAAGGTGCATGTTTCCAAGTTTTCACCAAGGTACTTTTTTCCTTTTCTTCTTTTTTTGTATTTTTATCTTTTTCAATATTTTGGTATTTTTGCTCTTTTTCAATTTTTTTTTATTTTTTCTCTTTTTCTCTTTTTTTTTTGGTGATACATCAAGGCACCTATTGCTAGGTTTTCACTAGGATGATCATGTTTTTCAAGACATTTTACCATAGATTGAATGCCTTAGGCATAGAATTTTTTTAGATGCAGAATATTGATTGGTTCTCAGAGTTGTTCTCCTTTAGTCATTGAGAGTTGATAGGCTCTAGAGCCAAAAGTAGTAGTGATAACAAAGGGACCCAGCCAGTTGGGTTCAAAATTACCCTTTCATTTTTTATGTGATTTATTTTTAAGATTTTCTCTCAAGACTAGATCGCCAACCTAAAAATTTTTGTGTCTAACTTTCTTGTTGTAGCCTCTAGACATTCTTTTCTGATATACTCTGAGATGATCATATGTTACTTGTCTATGCTCATCTAGTAGTTCAAGTTCTTTCAACTTAGACACTCTGTAGTCATCGTCAGTTACTAGACCATGCATTCTGATTCTTAGTGATGGGATTTCAACCTCAATAGGTAGTACTACTTCAGAACCATAAACTAAAGAGAATGGTGTAGCCCTAATGGGTGTTATGATACTTGTTTTGTAGGCCTAGAGAGATGGATTGATCATGATATGCAAGTCTCTTCCTATTTTATTAACTGTGTGATGTAGGATTTTCAATAAATTTTTGTTTGATGCCTCTGCTTGTCCATTCCCTTGAGGATAGTATATGGATGACCAATGTTGTGTTATCTTGAATTTGGAGCATAAGGAGTCCAAGTCCTTGTTCTTAAATTGGTCACCATTATCTATGACTATTGAATGTGGAATTCCATACTAACATATGATGTAGTTCAGGATGAACATTGAAATTTGTTTTTCGGTTGCTTGAGTCAAAGGAACTACTTCTACCCATTTTATAAAGTAATCTATAGCTGTAATGATATGGATATGTCCATTAGAATAATGTGGATGTATAGCCCCTATGAGATCAAATTCCCATTGTTGGAAAGGCCATTTTGTGGTAAAGGGAATAAGATCTCTCCCTAGTGCATGAATTATGTTACCATGTACTTAGCACTTTTGATAGTTCTTTGCATATTTGATAGCCTCTTTTTCCATTTCAGGCCAATAATACCTAGCCCTGATAAATTTTTGAGCTAGTATTAAACCATTGGAATGTGATCCACATATACCATCATGGACCTCCTCTAATGCACATTGAGAGTCCTCACATTATAAACACCTAAGAAGTGTACCATCTAGACTCTATTTGTACAGATTATTACCAATGATGACATACTGGGATGCATTTTTGATAAGGTATCATTTCTCATGGCGGTTGAAGGTATCATGGATTATTTGGTCTTGAAGGTAGGAGAAAATTTGTTTGTATCTGGAAGAATTATGACCAACAATAGTGTAGATCATGCGGGTTTCAGGGGAATTATATGTAGGAAATGAAAGTGCTTCCACTAGGAACTCATAACGTAGCTCATGTTCAGGCTGCTATAGTAGAGATGATAGCATTTCCATAGAATCAACAACTTTATTCTCCATTCTGGGAAGCTACTTAAAAGTGACTAAGATGAAATACTTCTTAAGGTCATCAACCATGCATTTGTATGGAACTAGTTTCTCATCCTTAGCCTGGTATATATTATTGACTTGGTGTATGAATAATTGTGAGTCTCCATGAATGTGTAATTCTATCACCTGCCACTCAATTGCTATCTTCATGCCATTAAGGAGAGCTTCATATTCATAAATTATTGTTTTTGTAAGGAAATTTTATTCTGATTGCTTTAGGTATTGAATAACCTTGTGGTGTGATGAACAATATGCCTACTCCAGATCCATTCTATGTGTAAGATCCATCAAAGAAAATACACCAAGTCCTAGAAGATATGTGCATGATGGATGAATCAAGAAATTCCATCTATAATGGTGTATCATCAAACATTGGTTCTTTAGCCAATTGATCTACAATGACGTGGCCCTTGATAGCTTTCTTTTCAACATATTCTATGTCAAATTCACTTAATAGCATCACACATTTAGCTAGTCGACCTATGAGGACAACTTTCCTCAATAAGTATTTCAATAGATGTATCTTAGCTATCAATTGTGTTGTATGAGCTAACATGTAGTGTCTCAATTTTTGTGATGCAAAGATCACAGCTAGACAAGCTTTCTCAATCATTGAATAGTTCTTCTCATAAGCTACCAATGTTCTGCTAATGTAATATATAGCTCTCTCTTTCTTATTTTCATCATGTTGTGCTAGTAATGCCCCCAGTGATGTATCTATGGTAGAGACATACAAAATCAATGGCTTCCCTTGGATAGGAGGCATCAAAATAGGAGGATTTTCCAAATATTGCTTGATGTGGTTAAAGTTCTTTTCACACTCCTCATTCCATGAAAAAGTCACACCTTTATGTAATGTCTTTGTGAAAGGTTGTGATATATCTACTAACTGAGATATGAAACATTCGATTGACTGCACCCTTCCTTGTAAGGTTCTTGTTTGACTGATATTTTTGGGAGGTTGCATCTCCATGATAGCCTTGACTTTAGCAGGATCTACTTCAATGCCTTTCTTTGAAACAATATAGCCTAGGAGATTTCCAAAAGTGACACCAAAAGCACACTTTTTAGGGTTCAGTCTGAGACTAAACTTCTCCATTCTATCTAGTATTTTTCTCAAATCCTTCAGATGTTTGGATCTTATCATTGATTTAGCTAAGGTGTCATCAACATAGTCTTCCATAGTTTGATGCATCATATCATGGAAGATAGATGTCATAGCTCGTTGATAAGTAGCACTAGTGTTCTTAAGACCAAATGGCATGACATTCCAATAGAAGGTACCCCACACACATATGAAAGCTATTTTCTCTTAATCTTCTGGAGAAATTTGGATTTGGTTATATCCAGAGAAATCATCCATTAAGGAATACATTTCGAAGCCTGTAGTCATGTCCACTATCATATCGATGTTTGGTAGTGGAAAGTCATCCTTAGGGAATGCTTTGTTCACATCTTTGAAGTATGTGAAACTCTAATAGATTTGTCTAGTTTTGATACTGGAACAATATTGGAGATCCATTCAGCATAATCAACAACTCTGATAAATCTAGCTTTCAGTAACTTTTCCAATTCAGCTTTGACTAGGAGTGCAATATGTGGATGCATCTTTTGAAACTTTTGTTTGATAGGTTTGACTCTTGGAGCTACAGAGAGATGATGCATTATCAAATTTGGATCTAACCCTGGCATATCTGAATACTTCCATGCGAAGTTGATTTTCTTCTCTGTTAGGAAAGTAGTGAATGCTTGTTTCTCTTCCTCTGATAGGGATTGTGCTACATGAATAAGTTGTGGTTCCTCTATTGTACCCAAGTTGATATATTGAGTGGGTTCTATCACTACTAGAGATATTTCTTATAAATGACTTGGAAGGACATCAAATATCTCATCCTTAGGCACCTTAGAGAGGTTTTCACCTTCAAATACATCTTTTATTTTTACTATTTTAGGTTCTGAGATTGCCACAAAGTGGTTTTGACCCTCAAAGCTCTTTTTCTTTTTGCTTTTGTTTTTCTAACTAAGATATTTGATATTGGAATGTGTCACGCTAATGCTAGGTTCACCAATGGAAGTTGTCATAGGTTCCACTGCATTGAGGTATCAAGCAAGAGCATATTCAATTTGAAAGGTATGGATATCTTGGTTTGGATCGGTATATGTTTGGTCAATAAGCTCTAGATGTTGTATATTCAAGGTATGGGGGGATTGGGAAATGGTGTTCATGCATATGGTGTTGTCATCATTGGTCCTAACCTGAATCTCAAATTCAAAGGTGATATCACTACTTAGAATGTTTAGTTCATGAATAGTTTAAATGTCATTATTGGATTCCACTTCATCAGTAGGTGGATCAGACTCATTAAGTTCATCATTTCTCTCTAGAATTACATTGGATTTAGGCGAGTATTGGTGAATGACATCAATGTGTTTTTTAGTGATAAGCTCATCTTCTTCTAGAATGACTCCCCATTCATAGTCATTTGATTCATCTTCTAATTCTTCATCTAGACCATTGGGAAATATGAGAACATGTGTAAAGTCAAGATGAATCCCCCAAGCAAGATTAACTTCAGAATCTATGTGGAACTCATATTCATGGGAATATGTTTCAGAATCACTATTGTATCCCAAATGTTTAGCTATTGTGAGAGGTTTACCTTCTTCTTGTTTAGTAGTAGGTACTTGTGTATCTACTACATTGATATTCTCCTTAGGTTTCTCTTCATCCTTAAGAATATCTAGTATGTTTTGAGGTAAACATTCATAAGGAACAAGATCAGTGGTGTCTAAATCATCACTATCTGATTGTGGTGTTTCTTCCTTTAGCTGAGAATTTAGTGTTGGATTTACCTATTTTGGAACATGTGCTGAATTACTACTGAGGTGGAAAGGTTTCTTGTGATATCCTATTCCTTTATTTTACTTGTTTGTTCACCCACAATGTTCAATAGGTTGTATGATTCATTTGCCTCTTGTTCCTAGAGGTCCCCTTCCTGTGTATCCCATTTTAGAAATGAGTTTGTGACCTGGTCCATATGACATTGAAGGAATCTTATTTGACTTGGAGTCACATTTTTGGACTGATTGAGATTCATCTTTGGATAGCCATGCAAGCACAACTTCTTCCTCTTTGAACTCTTTCTTGGACACTTTATCTATGAAAAAAATTCCATTGTAGATAGCTTAAGGTTCTTTAGATGCTTGTTTTGTCTGCTTTAAAGGCTGCCCATAAGATTTAGGTGAGATCAGGAGAGATGTTAGAGATAAGACTGGTTCCATAGTATATTCTCCCATGCCCATGTCCTTGATATTGACCTCTTTGGAAATGTCTTCCATATTGGATGTAGATGCTATGTCTATTTTCTTATTGTAAGATTCCCTATTATGTGGAACAAGTTTGTCGGCACTCTCTTTCAAGGCATTACAAGATATAGATATGTCAGCTGGAATTGTTACCTCTACTCCATCATAAGGAAATTTCACACACTGATGGTATGTTGATGGAATATCTTGCATTTCATGTATCCAAGGTATCCCTAAAATAACATTATAAGCCAATGAAAGATCTAGAACTTGACAGGTGATGTCTTTGATAACGGGTCCTGTTCTGATAGGTAGAACAATTGTTCCCTTGGAGGACCTTTCTTTCTCATCATATGATTTTATGGTTATCTAATTTTTAGGATCAATAGCATCTTCTGATAATCCTAGTTGTGTGATCAATTTGTAGGAACAAATGTTTAGACTAGTGCCTCCATCCATCAACACACGTTTGACATGATGATTTTGGATTAAGAATTCAATGTGCAAGGGCTGGTTATGTGGATGAATCAATGAATTGTCATATTCCTTTGAAAAGGAGATATGCTAGGGTGATGTCAAATGACCAACCATGGTCTAAAATCTATCTAGATCAAGATTTTTAGAAACATTGGAACTGAGCAGAGCTTTATCTAGAATAGCCCTATGAGAAGGAGATATCTGAAGCAACTCAAACATGGATATTTTTGCATTGGTATGGTGGAGTTGTTGGAAAATATTATATGATGTTTTCCTGGTATCTTTAGGATTCAATAATTTTGAGGTAGCCCTCTATTTAGAAGCAGATGAAAGATTGAAAGGCACCTTGGGGGCATTTGTTGAATCTAAGTTTTGTCCTTGTAGATGTACCTGAGCTTGTGATCAAGTTACTGCATTTGCTGATTGATTATTTCTATCTATTCATACAATGGTGATGGCATTACAATGTTCAGATAGACATAGTTCAACCATGTTTATGACAACATTATTTCCAGAGTAGGCATAATTGACCTTAGCACCTATGTTAGGCTAAGAAGATGAATCTCCATGAGCATGTTTCAGAAATGGTTCCATGAATGTCGTATGATCATTGTTGGTTTTATGGTTGTTAATCAAAATTTATCCATCATCAATTTTGTCTTGAATGAGATGCTTCTAGAGCATGCAATTATTGGTTTTATAACCCTTGTTTTGATGGAAGTCACAGAAATCGGTCTCTTTCCACCATTTAGGTTTAAATTTTGGATCATATGGTCTTATCTCTAGAAACGTGATGATTTTGTTTGCCAATAGTTTTTTCATGGAAGATTATAAGGACTCACCCAAAGGAGTGAACTTTCACTTTGGTTTTGAAACCCATGGTTTCTAGTCATTAGACTTTTTAGAAGATTCAGATGTTTTTTCTTCAGAAGCTTTTATGGCTTGGGTACCAATGGTAAGATTGAATGTTGGTGCCTTTGAGGGAGCATTGATGTGATTGACAACACCATCTATTACAACATTCTTGTTCTTGTTCCATAATTTGACTTTGTCTTTGTTATTGGAACTAGAACTTGATTTGTACTTACTATCCTTATTATGTGGTATATCTCCCTTACGAGAAAGCACATTCTCAATCTTTATGGCATTTTCTACCATTTTCTCAAAAGACGTATGATTTTGTATTTGAAAATGATAATTGAGTTTTGGAATTAGATTGTTGATAAAGATCTTGAGTTTTTTAGTTTCCAGAATAGGCCGAGCATAAAGCGAAAACTTCTTCCTCCATCACTTGAGGAAGGTCAGGAAGCGTTTGTATGTGACTGAATGTGACCTCTAAATCAGACACAACACAACATGGTCATTATTCACTTGATAGAATTCGTGAGAGAGTATGAAGAACTCAATCCAAATTCCATGGTGAGGTGACCTGTTGCCTCCTATGTGAATGGGGTGTTTGAATACTCTCAGAACGAGAGCCAACAGCCAGGAGACCAATTCAACAATGGAGGATTTCCAAGAATCAAATATGAGAAAAATGAAACTAAGCTAAGAATGAATGCAATTAATCTAGAAAACTTTGAAAGAAATATGAAATGCAGATTTTTATTTGATTTTGAAATAAAGATGATATTAGACTAAGAACAAGTAAGCAAATTTAATCTAAATGTGAAATGCAATTACACTAATATGAGAAATTAAAATAGATAATGCAATAAAAGAGCTTTGAAAATAATGAGATATGAGACTAAAAAATGCTATAGTAAGGATGCTCTCAAAAATTGCTCTCTTTGAATGAGAAAAAGAGGCTCAAATAAATAGAAGAGCCAAGAGGAGGAGGATGAGTTTCTTGATTTGAAACTCCTAACCCTTCATATCCCTTTTGGGACAAATAAGCATGAATTACTTTATTAAAAGAATGGAAAATGCCACATGAGGACCTTTCAAATATCTCAAATTATTAATTCAAGAAAAGGTGTCCATTCAAATAACAAGCAATTAATTAATTCCTTTTTATGTGTATTAGCCAAAGAGGGTGGTTTGATTTAATTTAATTTAAAGCACATAGGACTTTACAATTAAATTAATGTATCATAGAGATAATTTAGCTAATAAAGTCAAAGAGACTTAGGAATTAATTTTAGTGTTTGATTATTGCAATTTATGGTCTTTGCAATTGACATCAAGTCAAATTAAGTCAGATATGAGAGAGAAAATTGCCTAGGGAACTAGGACTTTGGTGATG
The DNA here is from genome assembly GCA_027943335.1 of Chamaecyparis obtusa. NCBI lineage: Eukaryota > Viridiplantae > Streptophyta > Pinopsida > Cupressales > Cupressaceae > Chamaecyparis > Chamaecyparis obtusa. The sequence goes on along the minus strand of BSBK01000938.1, from coordinate 1,365,972 downwards.
TAAAATCAAGATAATGCACCAAAATTGATGAAATTAAATAGGTGCCAATTTTGGGGTATTACATTTGCCCCTCTTTGAATTGATGTGCGAACAGTGCATTGATTCAAAGAATAGTCTAAAATGACAAATGATGAGAATTTCTGAAGTCTAAGTTAGATTGCAAAGACAACGGTCTTAGAAGAGAACCGGAATCGGGGTTAGATTGCCCCAATACCAATTGATGAAGATGCAGATTTAGGACTATCTCTGAATCAGGGTTAGATTGCCCCAATATGAAGCTTAGTCCTCTGAGACCTGGGTTAGATTGACCAGATAACGGTCTAAAAGAGATTTCGAGAGTCATCTCCAGAACGAAGCTTGACTCCCAAGAATTAGGGTTAGATTTCCTCAATACCTAAAAAGATTTCAAGAACCATCTCCAGAATGAAGCTTGGCCCTTGAGGATCTGAGTTAGATTGCTTAGATACCTAAAGGATAAATGATGAGATAACAAGATGTGAGGCACCAAGATGCCCCTAGCGATGAGAACTGATGATTCAAATCAGACTGATTCAAGAATAGATTCGACAAGATTCAAATGATGTAATCATCCTGCCCCCTCGGGAGCGAAATCGAAAGATGACATGTCAGAAGGATGATAAACAACAAGAGATTACAGAGCAAAAGCAATTAGACTAGATTCATGAAGCTATAGAAGTGAATCGGAGCAAAGCAGAGGTCCTATTGACCAAGTTTGACCATAGTTGACCATGGTTGACTAAATTTGACTTGAGTTGACTTTGATGAAAAGAAGCAAAGATTTGAGAACATGATGCAAAGATGAGGATCTGGCAGGAAGATGACACCAAAAGGTTGAGTGTAGAAGCATCCGATCTAGAAGGAGTCCAATATTTAAAACACGATTTTGAGCCACTTAGAGATGTTAGATTTTGATTTCGATCCTGAAAAAGGATGCAACCAAGATGAGACTAGGAAAAAAGATGAGAACATTTGATGAGAAGATCCAGAAGAAAGCAATCAAGAGAGTAGCAAGAAAGTGCTCCAAATGCAAGCCTAGAATGAAAGATGGAAGTCTAAATGCAGGCCTAGGATGAACAAATGTAATCCTCCAAACTCGACTGTTAGACTCATCATATTTATCATCATTGAGTTTGTTTAAGCATGAGACAATCGTAAGATGCCATACAATTCTCCCCAACATGAGAATATGAATATGACATAAGTCTTAAATTTGTCAGAATGAGGTGTAAGCATTAAGGCACAAGAAGCCAGAATGACCTGAACACCTATTTCTTTTAATTTAGCAAGTTAACATAAGGATCAAAGCACATTTTCTAGAATGACCTGAATGTTGCTTGTGACAGACACACCAAACACATAGGAGTTCCTTCTTTTGCCAAAGATTGCTCGTAGTGACTCTTATGATCACTTAGCAAGACAAGCGTTAGCAATTCCAAATGTAGCCAAAGAAGTCACTCAAAACAAACAAGGAGAAGAACCAACCTCACCAAGGTGTCCATATAAAAGGAGTCAAGGTACGCATGGCCATCCAATATGAGATGAAGGCTCTTATAGATGGACACCCCTCTTATGTAGATTCTTTGGATCATTGGAACTAAACCAACAAATAGAAAGCAAAAAAACCAAAGCAAACAAACAAGCACTCAAAGAAAACAAAGCTCAACATGTCTCAAAGGAACACACATTTAGTTTTAGTTTCAGTTTACGTTCGTGTTCAAGCGGATTGAAGTCAAATCAGAAGCGAACAACATTCAAAGTCTCAATGAGATAATGACAGTAGGTAGACGTAGTGAGAATCACTGGTGATTGATGCTCAAAAGAGTTTCTGAAAGCGATAGGACAATGCCCCCTAGACCAGGCAGGTGCCCCCAAGTGTGAACTAGTTCCAATCTATAAAGAGTTGAGGAAAACTCAAAGACAACCGCATGAGCTAGCAAACCAAAGCAGGAAACAAACTAAAGCGGGAAAGCGAGAAAACAAACTAAAGCAGGAAAGGAAGGAAACTAGAGCAAGAAACTAAGAGCCAAGCGATGCTGAGATGAGATGTTACTTCAGGAAAACAAGAGGCGCCTGTTTACCAGGTTTTCACCATCTTGGCAGAGATTCTATTTTTGCTACCATGACGCCTGTTTACCAGGTTTTCATCAATGGCACATTTTTTTCTTTTTCAATTTTTTTGTACTTTTCTCTTTTTTTTCTTTTTTTGTATTTTTTGAATATCTCCATTTTTTGTATTTTTGTATTTTTTTGTATTTTTCACATTTTCTATTTTTTTTGTATTTTTGAAATTTTCTATTTTTTTTGTATTTTTCACATTTTCATTTTTTTTTGTATTATCAAGGCACCTTTTTACCAGGTTTTCACCAGGATAATAGATACATCAAAGCGCCTGTTTGCCAGGTTTTCACTAAGATGATCATTTTTTAGGACATTTTGCAATTTTTAGGATTTTTGAGCATATATCAATTTTTAGGATTTTTTCAGGATCAATAAAAATGTACATGAGCATACTGAGAATGTTAGTTGTAGAACTTTTTCAAATGAAGAGCATTGATGGGCTCTTTGAGTTTCTCTCCTTCAGTGGTGATCTCTGGAAACACAACCAGCTAAGAAGTTGCAGAATCAGAACCAAATGTTGTAGCAGTAACAGGAGAGCCAACCAGTAGTGTCCAATAGTCAAGAGATCCATAGTCAAGGAAAGATCACTTAAGTAAGACCCACAAATATCCTTGTGGACACATCTTAACTCTTTGTCAAATTTCCCATGCTCTAAATGCTTAGGAAGAGTACATTCTAGATTTTTCTTAATCATGCCATTAGCAATAAGGAGATACTGATACGCACTTTGGGAAAAGGCAAGATGGAGTGAAGAGTGTAAAGTATGAGAGGCAAGGGTGATGGAATGGAGGGAAGCATGAGAATTTTGAAAGCTCGAATGAAAACTTTGATTTTTTCTTTCTTTGGAATCCACATAGCTTTTGAATTTTTTCTTCTTTACTTTGAGGTGCTTTTGATGACAATGCCTATAGAATGGATTTTGAGATCCATTTTTTATTTTATTTTCTGGCTTTTGATTGTCTTCTTCTTTTTGAGGACCTTTGCAGTCTTTTGAACACCTTTGTTTCTTTCCTTTCTTCATAGTCACATGTCGATTAGATGGGACATGGTGACCTTGAGATATAAGTGGATTCTTATTATTTTTATTTTTATGTTGCACATCCAAGTTACTTCCAAAAGACTCAGGAATGATGGATGAAAGAGGCTTATATGACTGGTTCAGGTGGAGAGGTGGAAATGGAAGTGGACGGGCCACTTTTCTGGGAGATGAAGAGGGAAGAGAAATCGATGGGATGGGCTCAAGTGCAAATATATCAGTATCATCCTCATCATTCATGAATGCATCAAATAGATCAAGAAAGTAATCTTCCATAGAGTGTTGTCGATTGTGAGTCATCTTAGAAGAGTCAGATAAGTTTGGAGGAATATTATGTGAGCCTAACCAAGATAACCTATTCCAAGAGTCAGGTCCCCTTTCAGGTGGTAAGAGTGCATGAATAGGAACCATTTCAATTCTAGATCTACCAAGATTCCATGAGATTGTAACAAGATGGGGTCTTGGATACCCGTGATTTGTTGGAGCAGTAGAAGTATAACTTGGAGTAGATGGCCTAGGAGCCATAGGAATGATCTCCATAGGAGGGTGGAAAGGATTGTCATCAATAGCTTGATCTGGAGGATCATAACTTTCTCCTCTTTCTGAGTTGTTAAGACTAGCATATAAGTGCATGGCATCAACTGGTATTTCTGTAGTAGCATTTGATATGGAATCCCATTCAGCTAGAGACATAGTCAGAGGTAGACTTTCTTCATTGTTGTCATCTAATATAGGAAGTGTTTCTTCAACAGTAGGATCTTGTTCAGTAGTAGAAGTAGTAGAGTAATCTGGAATAGGCACACCTTGAGGCATACCCAAGAGGAGAGAAGCATCCAATAGTTGCTCCCAATCAGTATGTGTGCCATTGGAGTTGGCAGTAGTAGGAGTCTATTCAATAGCAGAAGTGGTGGAACAATCTATAATAGGCATACCTTGAGGCATACCCAAGATAAGGGAAGCATCCAATAGTTTCTCCCAATCAGTATGTGTGCCATTGGAATTGGCAGTAGTAGGATTTTGTTCAATAGTAGAAGTGGTAGAACAATCTAGAATAGGCATACCTTGAGGCATACCAAAGATAAGGGAAGCATCCAATAGTTTCTCCCAATCAGTATGTGTGCCATTAGAGGTAGTGACATATTCAGTAGTAGCTGCAGTAGTAGAAATTTGTTCAGTAGAGTGTATAAAATCCTCCTGGTGAGGACCAAGATCATGTTCTTGAAGCACTTGAGAAGGTAGATAAGACTCTTTTTGGTAGTCTAAATCAAAATTTTGAACATTCAAAGATCTTTCATGTGTCATAGGCTGACTCTGTGTTTCTTCATCATCTAAATCTACATGTGAGTGCAAGCTATAGCTAGGTTGGTCAAGCTCATAGCTCTGATAGCCAATACAAAATCTATCTTCAGAGGGTTCTTCATAGGAATGTGGAGATATGGGGAGAGCTGTCAATGACAAGATGGACTCAATCTGATATTCCCCCATGCCAATATCTTTGATCTTCAAGGTCTTTTCTATTTCTTTTAGCTTAGCATCATAGAACTCAATGGACTCTCTATTGGTAGGAACAAAGTTGTCTGTCATTTGGGTAAGCATCTTAGCAGAGCAAGTATTTTGGCTAGCACTATTGTCAATAAGGATGCGGGGGATACTCTTGGGGCCTATCATAACTTCAGTGTGCAGGGGAGCATCATGCGGATGGCTTAAGGAATGATCATCTTCTTTGGAAAAGCACAAATAGTGAGGTGAAGTTAAATGACCCACCATAGATTGGAACTGATTGAGATTGAGATCTTTGCGGACATTTTCCTTAGTGAGGGCTTTATCCAAAGATAGTTTTGGTTTGGATGTCGAAGGTTCAGGACCTTTGAGCATGATCTTTGCACGAGATTGAGTGATAGTGTTCCCACAAGCTCGAGATTGTGTGGATTTATAAGAGGGAGACATAGGGCCTCACAAGATAAAGGGAGTTTTGGGTTTAGGAGTATCCTCGCTCCCTGGAGCAATGATCATGTCACAGTGAGAGATCCAAGGTTTGTTTCTAGCAAATTGGGAAGGTGGTTGAGCTTCTGTCATAGCCTTCTTAGTGGCATTGACTATTTTCATGCTAGAGCTAAGATTAAAGACAGACTTTGAGGGTTTTGGCATGTTAGAGCTGAGATTGAAAACCAACTTTGAAGGTTTTGGCATGTTAGAGCTGAGATTGAAAACCAACTTTGAAGGTTTTGGATCTCCCATCTTGTTGGTAGTATTATGAGAGATCGTGAAAGAGTTGATAGGTTAAAAAGGATCAATAGGTTTAATTTTAGAAAGTGACCCTTCAAAGTCTTGCTAGTCTTCAAACAATGGGTTATAATATTCTTGAAATAGTAAGTCAGACTGTATCTGAAACAATGGATTGTAATACTCTTGGAATGATGAAGAATGTGAGGATTCCTCACGAAGTTTAGATTTTGCAATAGATTCGGAATGATCTATGTCTTGATTATGAGGTTTACTTTGATCTTGATCAGCATTCTAAATGGGATAAGTCTTGCCACTTCGAGTCATGACAGTCATAGAAAAAGGTGTAACGAGTAAAGATTCGAGATAAAGCTAGACTCTATCTCAAAGATAACGAAAGGAGATAAATGGCTAGAATAGCCAAGATACAAGATGAACCTGGTACAAATTGTCAAAAAGAGATGGCTAGAACAGCCAAGATAAGACAATCGCAATGCAAGGTACAAGAGCACAATGAGATAAGGTAGACTAATGAGAGACAATACGAGTCAAAGCAAAGATTGATCGATTCCTAACTCAAGACAACCAATTTCTGATGGTGAACGACAGGAAAATAGAAAAATAGATCACGGATAGAAGGTGAAACAGATTTATGTCATTGATCAAGCACGTAAGATAGCAATCAAGGAGTTCAAGAAAACAGTCTTCAAACAATGGGCAAGGGACAAAGCAACCTTGCGCATGAACAGGAATAGTGACTTAGTATTTCTACTCCCTAAGGACTCTACTTGTGTATGTTCTTGAGAATGTTTTAGCAGACACTTAAAACACAACAACATCCTAGCAAGTTGTCTACAAGGATATACATGGCTTTTCACAGGGAGTCTTTGATATACGCAAGGTACATGAGGCCCAAATCCATAGATGAGAAGAATTAGAAATCACATACCCGGGGGGAGACGGTAACCCAAATCTCCTCCTTCACTTCTCAAAGGTATAAAGTTCTTTGAGGCTTAGCCAAGAGTGAAATCTAACTCATTCCCAAGAGAGGTGTCTTTGGATTCACCTCTCGATATTTATACTTTGTCAGAACACGAGAGTTAAGGTCATCCCTTGAGGTGATGAAATCCCCAAGCAGGCCTTCTAAAAAAGTGAAAAGTAAGTAATTCTCTATCAAAAAGTATTGAAAAGCACTAAAGGTGGAACACTTAGTGCTTAAAGCAAATATGAGGTGAGTCCACAAGGTGGAACACTTAACACCCCACATAAGCTACAAATGAGTCCACAACCTAGAAAACAAGTGAAATCCAAAAAGCACAAAAGGGTTTCCTAGTGGAACAATTAACGCTTCTTTCCTATAGACCCCTCCCCTTTAATGTGGCGCTAAGATTGCAACTACAAGGCAGAAATGAGGGGCCGGTGGATTAGTGAGTCCAATAACCCAAGATAGCAATCTAGATCAATCACAAGTAATCTAAGACTACTAATCAATACTACTCATAAGTGCAAGAGGGTTTGAATCATGGAATATTTAACTTTCCTAGTAAACATGAAGTGAGTCCACAAAGTGGTGCATTTAACTCTTCATGTAAACAAGGAATGAATCCATGCCCTCAATTACTCAATGAGATTTTTGATATTGGAACCAAGAATTACTTAAGGTGTAAACACAAGCATTCACTTACACAAACTTGTATGAAAGAAAATCTATGTTCATTCATTTCCCATTAAGAGCATCAATTAAAATGTGTTATATGAAAGCATGTAAACACTCAAGCCAAACACATGAGAGATTGATTTTATGCCCAAACCAAGTGTTATAGAGATTTTAATAACTCACCTTAGGTCCAAAGATATACAATCCAACATTTAGCACACATCCAAAAGTATAGAATCAAGACAAATCAATGGCAAACTGTAAGATATGTAACATTGCTGTCTTCAAGACAGTCTTTAAAGATTGATTTATTTGACTCATAAAATCACAATATTAAAATTTTTGGAAAGAATGAAGTTTTTATCCAACATCAATAACTACCATTTTCCAAAATTACAAAGTCTTATGATTCCATTTGGTTCCTCAACTAATAACATTTTCAGACTACAATTTTTCTGTTATAAATCAGATTTAAAACACCAAACCCTGTCTAGGGAATCACATATCTTTCTCAAAAAGAATCCAAATGAGACCAAAACAATTTCAAAGTAACTATTAATGAATCTAGTTTCCAAATATGTAATACATTTATTTTTCTCATTCATAAATGATTTTCTAAGAATAAATCATTGCCTGCAACTCCAATGCAGATTGTTAAAAACTAGTTTTCACTCAAATGCCCATAACTTTGACAAATCTTCATAAAAATGACTCAAACCAAATGTAAATGAAAGATAATTCATGTATCTTTCCAATTAATATTATTATAGATCCTGATTGTTTACAATTTGTCCTTACCAGATGTTTCAATCTGACTGTATTTAGAGAATCTCAAATCTGCAAATACCCACTTTCACCAAAAATGATCATAACTTATTCATTTTTTTATAAAAATGAACCAAATGAAAAGAATGAGAAAGATGATTCATCATTCTATCCATCCATTACTATATTAAAAGTTTTTCAAGCTGTACATGGCCGTACAAGGCCTAGAACCAACACTAAAATTGAAAAACTAATCAAGAATGAGGCCAGAAATTGATCTTTTCTGCCCCACGGTAGGCGCCAAAATGTATGTGACTGAATGTGACCTCTAAATCAGATACGACACAACATGGTCATTATTCACTTGATAGAATTCGTGAGAGAGTATGAAGAACTCAATCCAAATTCCATGGTGAGGTGACCTGTTGCCTCCTATGTGAATGGGGTGTTTGAATACTCTTAGAATGAGAGCCAACAGCCAGGAGACCAATTCAACAATGGAGGATTTTCAAGAATCAAATATGAGAAAAATGAAACTAAGCTAAGAATGAATGCAATTAATCTAGAAAACTTTGAAAGAAATATGAAATGCAGATTTTTATTTGATTTTGAAATAAAGATGATATTAGACTAAGAACAAGTAAGCAAATTTAATCTAAATGTGAAATGAAATTACACTAATATGAGAAATTAAACTAGATAATGCAATAAAAGAGCTTTGAAAATAATGAGATATGAGACTAAAAAATGCTATAGTAAGGATGCTCTCAAAAATTGCTCTCTTTGAATGAGAAAAAGAGGCTCAAATAAATAGAAGAGCCAAGAGGAGGAGGATGAGTTTCTTGATTCGAAACTCCTGACCCTTCATATCCCTTTTGGGACAAATAAGCATGAATTACTTTATTAAAAGAATGGAAAATACCACATGAGGACCTTTTGAATATCTCAAATTATTAATTCAAGAAAAGGTGTCCATTCAAATAACAAGCAATTAATTAATTCCTTTTTATGTGTATTAGCCAAAGAGGGTGGTTTGATTTAATTTAATTTAAAGCACATAGGACTTTACAATTAAATTAATGTATCATAGAGATAATTTAGCTAATAAAGTCAAAGAGACTTAGGAATTAATTTTAGTGTTTGATTATTGCAATTTATGGTCTTTGCAATTGACATCAAGTCAAATTAAGTCAGATATGAGAGAGAAAATTGCCTAGGGAACTAGGACTTTGGTGATGTAAAATCGAGATAATGCACCAAAATTGATGAAATTAAATAGGTGCCAATTTTGGGGTATTACAGGGTTCTCCTGAGTTTTTCTTCAGATTGCAAATGTCGATCATGGTGACTGGGTGTTGGATATTGTAGAAGTATTGTTGGTAAAACAAATTGATAAGCTCCTCAAATATTTTGATAGTTTGAGGCATCTTAGAGAACCAATGAATGGCTGCTCCTCCCAGGGATCATGGGAAAAGATGCATTAAGTAGGCTGGTTCATGCATAAACTCCATGGATTGAGTACAGAATTCTCTGACATGATCTTGGGGGTCATATTTTCCATTGTATTTGTCATATTTTGGCATCTCCACTCTTTTTAGTGGCATGTACAAGTTTTTATCAAATGGAAAAGGGCATAGAGCCTCCATGGAGAATTCTTTAGGTTCTTTCTCTTTTTCTAGCTTGTTGAGCTTAACTTGCATGGCATGCATCTATTTCATCATGGTTATGATGGGAGTTTCTTCCTCTTGGGTGATGATATTTTCAACATTGAAATCAGGTGGAAGTTTTTCTCCTTGTCTTGCTAGTTCAAGGAAGTAAGCATCTTTATCTTCTTACAAGAAGTGTTTCATCACTTTTTGAAAGTGCTCATCATTTCTATATCATTCAATTTCAGATAGAGTTGGTTCAGGATCTTCATGATTAGAGTGATGGCCTTGGGATCCTTGGTTTCCTCCTCCTTGAGACATTGTGTTATTATGAGAACTTCTGAGGATTGATTGATTACCTTCGTGGATTGATACAGGAGGGGTTACATAACCACCTTTCAAGTAAATATTGCCAAGAGCATCTTCTGCAAATAGATTTGTGTCCTAAGGCTGATGAAATGTTTGAGCAATAATAGAAGATACTGCTAAAGAGATTCTGGGTTGTTCTCTTTTTTTTCTTTGTGAGGAAGCTCTAGTTTCCACCATTAACCTTGGGTGAAGCAAAAGAGCAAGATTAAGACAACTAATGAGTGATTTGGTTTAGGGAAAATCAAATGATGCAACCTTATCAAGATTGGATTGGTTGATTGAGGAAAAGATAGATTGGATGTAAGTGTAGTATATTGTGCCCTAGTTGTATGGGTAGATGCCCAAAAGATAGTGGACAAGAGCTAACAACACTTAGTCATTTTAAGGATTGAATTTGAAGATGATTTTGACAATGTTTTGACACAAGATGAAACGGGATTCAAATCAATAGATCAGAAGGCTGGATCAAACTCAAGAGACCACTTTAGGAAGATTGATTGGATTCTTCTGGTTATTTTCTCTATTTCTGACATAGTGAATTTTCTGACAGAATCTAGGAGTTGATTGCAATGGTTGAATTTTTGACAATTTTGAAGACTTTTTGATAGCTTTTGACAAAACTTTGATACAACTTTTGGCATGCTCGTACGAGTCAGTATAGGGTCTAACATGACAATTGGTAAAAACTCTTATGACTTTTAACTCCAGGATTTGATTTTTGCTAGGTTTTATGACAACACTCGTATGACAATGTACAGGGTCCCATACAAGTTTCTGGGGGTTCTAAAATGACTTTTGGCAAAACTTGAAGGACTTTTCAATTTCCAAGACAACTTTCAACACAAGAAAGGATTTTTGTTCATATTTTGCAAGTTTTTTAGATTGTTGGTCAATTTTGAAGGCTGGATTTGTTCATTTTTAAATGACCAAATGAATATCAGGCATGCAAGAAAGCAATCAAGAGAGTTCAAGAAAGAAATTGTCTTCAAACAATGATCAAGAGACAAAGCAACCTTGCACATGAACAAGAATAGTGACTTATGATTCTACTCCCTAATAATTCTTCTTGTGTATGTTCTTAGAGTGTTTTTGCAATCACGCACATAGTCCTAGAAAAAAAAAAGTTGGTTATACTAGGGTTCATAGTAATGGTCAACTCTACAACTTTTGTAATCTCAAGAGGGTGAAATCCAATCCAGGCACATCGAGGTTTTGACATAGTCTAAAAATTTAATCAATCAGGAGCTGCTGAGGAGATCTGATAGCCCAACAAGAGACTACACCTGTGGAGATTTCTTCCACAAGGACATTTATATAGCGGCTATTGCTACTACGACAAAAATGGCTATTATCTCTTGAGGTTTCATCCATGTGGTTGACCCAATAAAGGGAATGTCCACTACGGTTAACCCTCTCTATCAAGGAGACTCAGAAAAAGGACTACATGGGGACTTAGTTCAGATTCAAGGATATGAGTTTCTAATGTTACCCAAAAAGGGAACATAGCATAATCCTCTAGCCTCTTCACTTCACCCAAACATATCAAACAGATGCTTTGACATGCTAAAATTGAAACCACCTCACCAAGGTTCGTATGTCAACAATGATGTCTACCGATCTCTCTAAGTAGGTCCAAGAGAGAACATACTGTTAAAGTTGAAGACTAAACCAAGTAACAGATGATAAAAAATCCTCCCTACCTACAAGGGGATCTATCTTCAAGAAGAGCTTCGCATGTAAAACAAGTGAATGAAGCCCACTCTCTCAAGAATGCCACAAATAGTGTTCATAGGGCCTAATTACTATGTGTAACATATATGCAAGAAATCAAATCTATGTTCTTTTTAGATCCAAAATGAACATGTGATCTATGAAAGAAAGAGACACTCAAGCTAAACACGTGAGAGGTTCATTTTATTTCCCAAAACTGAAGTGTTATATGGATGTAGTGAAATACCTCAGATCCAAAGTAACGCACTTAGTAGATTTTACCTAATTTTTTATTTTTGTTGAGCTTTCCCACGAGCAAAGTGATTAGAAACAATAAGTATCAATCATTAGGGTTAGCTGTCAGCAAAAATCCAAAATCAAAACTTCAAAAAATTACTCAAAATATGATACCACTATGCAAAACTGGCATAAAAACTCGTACAAATTTCTATCCTTTCTTGTACGATAATTCAGACATGATACAACAATGGGTTAGTATGACCACGACAATCTAGCTCAAATATGACTATACGTAACAACCCATATGACTTTCCAGAATGTCGTATGTCGTACGACAACTAGAATGCTCTGATACGACTTTCTGGAATGTCATATGAAACTGTACGGATGAAGAAAAAAAATTAAAAATTGAAGCTTGAATAGAAATGTCAAAAATTGATAGAAATGATGATGGAAACCTATTTGAAAGCCCCACGGTGCATGCCAGAAATGTGCATGTGAATTTTGTTCCTAGCTGGAGACACAACACTTCAATAAAACATTAGAGGTTAGCAAATAAAGAAATCTGCAAATAAAGTAAACAATGCTAACCAGGTGATTTACTTCCTTCTAGTAGGTATGAGTTTTATATTCTCAAATTTGGACCGAGACCAGTGATAATGAAATTTACCTAAATGAAGGATTTGAATGATGAAAGATGAATGAAAATGAATGTAGATTAATCTATCTTTTTTTATTTTCTATGCAATATGATAAAAACTGATATGAAACTTAATCTAGAATTGAAAGTGGATGCAAATGAATCCATCTATGATATGCTATGCTATTAAAAATGCATGAAAATAATGAATTGCAATTGGAAAAATCTCACAATCACCTATTCACAAGAGCTTGATTCTCCAAAATGTTGTTGAAAGATGCAACATGTAAGATTGCAAAAATGAAGGACCTTTTGTGAAGGGTTGAGCCTTGATTATATATAAATCCAGGGCTTTGAGGATGCATTGAGAAAGCCATAAATCAGTCTTGATAAACTCAGGTTGATTTTTGAGTTAACAAGAAATTAGAAATAGATCAACTCATAGAATCATGCAAAAATAGCTTTTTGACTCCCTTTCAAAAGTTGCCTGCTTTTCAACTCACAATCACATGTTGAGTTCAATTTAAATTTAATAGTTGATTTAGAGTTCAACTATTTCTAATTGTGCAAGATTTAATATGAATTAATTTAATAATTTAAGTGATTTATTCTCAACTTAACTGATTTTGAATTAAAATAACTGATTTATGGGTTAATCAATTATTAAATCAAACTTTATTCCAAAAATTATATCATTAAATATTGACAACTAGATTTAATTAATTAAATAGTAATTTAATCAATTACTTATAGAAATTTTGATTTATTGTCAAAATTAAATAATATAACTTAGGAATAAATAGAATTAAATCCAATTAAATGATTAAGTGGAAAAATTAAATCTAATTAATTAAATATTCAAAATATTCAATTAATCAAATTTTAGGATAAATATGATTTATCACCAAATAATATTTAATTAAGATAATTAAGATAAATTAGGAATATTTAGAAAATATTCCCCTATGCAAAATTAGGTTAAAATTGATTAGGGTTTTGATGATATTATGTGTCAATGTGCCTTTGGTTAGGACTTTTGTGTTGATTTCGATCGATTTTGTTGATGTAGGAAGTCAATGGTCCTATAGCCCATTTTTGGGGTATTACACAAGGAAGTCAGTACGGTGCTCGTAGCTAAAAATTTGACCATTTACAAATCTGCTGAAAGTGGTCTCAAATCAAAGATCTCGTCAAGATAAACCAAAAAAACACCTTGAATCTTGAAAAATGGAGCCTCTCTTCTCAAGATATAGATGGTCAAAGTTTGGTCAAAGCAAGGAAGTCAGTACACTATTCATAGATAAAAATTTGACCATTTCAAAATATGGTGAAAGTGGTCTCAAATCAAAGATCTCATTGAGATGAACCAAAAAAAACCTTCAATCTTGAGAAAAGGAGCCTCTCTTCTCAAGATACGGATGGTCAAAATTTGGTCAAAGTAAAGAATTCAATAAAGTGTTCATAGCTAAAAATTTGACAATTTCCAAATCTGATGAAAGTGGTCTCAAATTGAAGATCTCATTAAGATGAACCAAAAATATGTTGAATCTTGAAAAATGGAGCTTCTTCTCAAGATACGGATGGTCAAAGTTTGATCAAAGCAAGGATGTGAGTACAGTGTTCGTAGCTAAAAATTTGACCATTTGCAAATCTAATGAAAGTGGTCTCAAATCAAAAATCTCATTGAGATGAACCAAAAAAAACCTTGAATCTTGAAAAATAGAGCCTCTCTTCTGAAGATATGGATGATCAAGGTTTGGTCAAAGTAAGGAAGTCAGTACAGTGTTCGTAGCTCAAAATTTAACCATTTCCAAATTGGGTGAATGTGGTCTCAAATCGAAGACCTCATTGAGATGAACCAAAGAACACCTAGAATCTTGAAAAATAGAGCCTCTCTTCTCAAGATACGGATGATCAAAGTTTGGTCAAAGCAAGGAAGTCAATATAGTATTTATAGCTAAAAATTTGACTAGTTCCAAATCTAGTGAAATTGGTCTTAAATCAAAGATCTCGTCAAGATGAACCAAAAAACACCATGAATCTTGAAAAATGGAGCCTCCCTTCTCAAGATACAGATAGTCAAAGTTTGGTCAAAGCAAGGAAGTTAGTAGAGTGTTCGTAGCTAAAAATTTGACCATTTTGAAATCTCATGAAACTGGTCTCAAATCAAAGATCTCATCAAGATGAACCAAAAAACACCTTGAATCTTCAAAAAAAGAACCTCTCTTGTAAAGATACAGACAGTCAAAGTTTGGTGAAAGCAAGGAAGTCGTTACATTGTTCGTAGCTAAAACTTTGACCATTTCCAAATCTGGTGAAAGTGGTCTCAAATTAAAGATCTTGTCAAGATTAACCAAAAAACACCTTGAATCTTGAAAAATGGAGCCTCTCTTCTCAAGATACAGACGATCAAAGTTTGGTCAAAGAAAGGAAGTTAGTATAGTGTTCGTAGCTAAAAAGTTGACTATTTCCAAATCTGTTGACAATGGTCTCAAATAGAAGATCTCATTCAGATGAGCGAAAAAAAACCTTGAATCTTGAAAAATGGAGCCTCTCTTCTCAAGATACAGACAATCAAAGTTTGGTGAAAGCAAAGAAGTCAACACAATGTTCATTGCTAAAAATTTGACTATTTCCAAATGTGGTAAAAGTGGTCTCAAATCTAAGATCTCATCGAGATGAGCCACAAAATAGCTTGAATCTTGAAACACAGAGCCTCTCTTCTCAAGATACAAATTGTCAAGGTTTGGTCAAAGCAAGGAAGTTAGTACAGTTTTCATAGCTAAAAATTTGACCATTTCCAAATCTAGTGAAAGTGGTTTCAAATCAAAGATCTCATCGAGATGAACCAAAAAACACCTTGGATCTTGAAAAACAAAGCCTCTCTTCTCAAGATACGGATGGTCAAAGTTTTCTCAAAGGAAGGAAGTCAGTAAAGTGTTTGTAGCTAAAAATTTAACCTTTTCCAAATATGGAAAAAGTGGTCTCAAATCAAAGATCTCGTTGAGATGAACCAAAAAATACCTTAAATCTTGAAAAAAGGAGCCTCTCTTTTCAAGATACAGATGGTCAAATTTTGGTCAAAGTAAGCAATTCAATACTGTGTTCATAGCTAAAAATTTGACCATTTCCAAATCTGGTGAAAGTGGTCACAAATCAAAAATCTCGTTGAGATGAACCAAAAATACGTTGAATCTTGAAAAATGGATCCTCTTCTCAATATCCAGACGGTCATAGTTTTTTCAAAGCAAGGAAGTCAGTATAGTGTTCGTAGCTAAAAATTTGACCGTTTCCAAATCTAGTGATAGTGGTCTCAAATCGAAGATCTCGTTGAGATGAACCAAAAAATATCTTGAATCTTCAAAAATGGAGACTCTCTTCTCAAGATACGGAAGGTCAAAGTTTGGTCAAACCAAGGAAATCTGTATAGTGTCCATTGCTAAAAATTTGACCATTTCCAAATTTGGTGAAAGTGGTCTCAAATCAAACATCTCATCGAGATGAACCAAAACACACCTTTAATTTTAAAAAATAGAGCCTCTCTTCTCAAGATACGGATGATCAAGGTTTGGTCAAAGTAAGGAAGTGAGTACAATGTTCATAGCTAAAACTTTGACCATTTCCAAATTTGGTGAAAGTGGTCTCAAATCGAAGACATCATTGAGATGAATCAAAGAACACCTTGAATCTTGAAAAATAGAGCCTCTCTTCTCAAGATACAGATGGTCAAAGTTTGGTCAAAGAAAGGAAGTTAATATAATGTTTGTAACTAACAATTTGACTGCTTCCAAAATCTAGTGAAAGTGGTCTCAACTCAAAGACCTCATTGAGATGAATGAAAGAACACCATGAATATTAAAAAATGGAGCCTCTCTTATCAGGATACAGACGATCAAAGTTTGGTCAAAGAAATAAAGTTAGTACAGTATTCGTAGCTAAAAACTTGACCATTTCCAAATCTAGTGAAAGTGGTTTGAAATTGAAGATCTCATCGAGGTGAACCAAAGAACATCTTGAATCTTGAAAAATGGAGCCTCTCTTCTCAAGATACAGATGGTCAAAGTTTGGTCAAAGCAAGGAAGTCAGTACAATGTTCATAGCTAAAAATTTGACCGTTTCACAATCTGGTGAAAGTGGTTTCAAATCGAAGATCTCATCGAGATGAACCAAAAAACACCTTGAATCTTGAAAAACGGAGCCTCTCTTCTCTAGATACGGATGATCAAAGTTTTCTCAAAGCAAGGAAGTCAGTACAGTGTTCGTAGCTAAAAATTTAACATTTTCCAAATATACCAAAAGTGGTCTCAAATTGAAGATCTTGTTGAGATGAACCAAAAAACACTTTGAATCTTGATAAATGGAGCCACTCTTCTCAAGATACGGATGGTCAATGTTTGGTCAAAGAAAGGAATTCGGTATAATGTTCGTAGCTAAAAATTTAACCATTTCCAAATCTGGTGAAAGTGGTCTCAAATCAAATATCTCATCAAGATAAACCAAAAAACACCTGAAATCTTAAAAAATAGAGCCTCTCTTCTCAAGATACAGAAAGTCAAAGTTTGGCCAAAGAAAGGAAGTCAGTACAATGTTTGTGGCTAAAAATTTGACCATTTCCAAATCTGGTGAAAGTGGTCTCAAATCGAAGATCTCATCGAGATGAATTAAAAAGACTTTTGAATCTTAAAAAATAGAGCTTCTCTTCTCAAGGTACGGACAATAAAAGTCTGGTAAAAGCAAGGAAGTTAGTACAATGTTCGTAGCTAAAAATTTGACCATTTTCAAATCTAGTGAAAGTGATCTCAAATCAAAGATCTCTTCGAGATGAACCAAAAATTACCTTGAATCTTGAAAAATAGAGACTCTCTTCTTAAGGTACAGATGATGAAAGTTTGGTCAAAGAAAGGAAGTCGTTACAGTGTTTGTAGTTAAAAATTTGATAGTTTCCAAATCTAGTGAAAGTTGTCTCAAATCAAAGATCTCGTTGAGATGAACCAAAAACTACCTTGAATCTTGAAATAAGGAGCCTCTCTTCTCAAGATGTGGATGGTCAAACTTTAGTCAAAGAAAGGAAGTCAGTACAGTGTTCTTAGCTAAAAATTTGACTATTTCCAAATCTAGTGAAATTGGTCTAAAATTGAAGATCTCATCGAGATGAACCAAAAAAACTTTGAATCTTGAAAAATAGAGCCTCTCTTCTCAAGGTACAGACAATCAAACCTTGGTCAAAGAAAGGAGGTCAGTACAATGTTCATAGCTAAAAATTTGACCATTCCCAAATCTGGTGAAAGTGGTCTGAAATCAAAGATCTCATCAAGATGAACCAAAAAACACCTTGAATCTTGAAAAACAATTCCTCTCTTCTCAAGATACAGACGGTCAAATTTTGGTCAACCAAGGAAGTCATTATAATATTCATAGTTTAAAAGTTGATCGTTTCCAAATCTGGTGAAAGTGGTCTAAAATCGAAGATCTCATCGAGATGAACCAAAAAACACCTTGAATCCTAAAAAATGGAGCCTCATTTCTCAAGGTATGTACGGACAAAGTTTTGTCAAAGTAAGGAAGTCAATACAGTGTTCGTAGCTAAAAATTTGACCATTTCAAATCTAGTGAAAGTGGTCACAAATCCAAGATCTCATCGAGATGAACCAAAAAACACCTTGAATCTTGAAAAATAGAGGCTCTCTTCTCAAGATAGGGATAGTCAAAGTTTGGTCAAAGCAAGGAAGTCAATACAGTGTTCGTAGCTAAAAATTTCACCATTTCCAAATTTGGTGAAAGTGGTCTCAATTCAATGATCTCATCCAGATGAACCAAAAAACACTTTGACTCTTGAAAAATGAAGCCTCTCTTCTCAAGATACAGAGGATCAAAGTTTTGTCAAAATAATGAAGTGAGTACAGTGTTCGTAGCTAAAAATTTGACCGTTTCCAAATCTGGTGAATGTGTTCTCAAATCAAAGATCTTGTCGAGATGAACCAAAAAACACGTTGAATTTTGAAAAATAGAGCCTCTATTCTCAAGATATAGACAGTCAAAATTTGGTCAAAGCAAGGAAGTCAGTATACTGTTCGTAGCTAAAAGTTTGACCATTTCAAAATCTCATGAAACTAAAAGAAATTGAAGATCTCATCGAGATGAACCAAAAAACACCTTGAATCTTGAAAAAGGGAGCCACTCTTCTCAAGATACAGACGGTCAAAGCTTGGTCAAAGCAAGGAAGTCAGTACATTGTTCGTAGCTAAAAATTTGAATGTTTCAAAATCTAGTGAAAGCGGTCTCAAATCAAAGATCTTGTCGAGATGAACCAAAAAACACCTTGAATCTTGAAAAATGGAGCCTCTTTTCTCAAGATTCAGATGGTCAAAACCTGGTCAAAGCAAGGAAGTCAGTATAGTGTTCATAGCTAAAAATTTGACCATTTCCAAATCTAGTGAATGTGGTCTCAAATTGAAGATCTCATCAAGATAAACCAAAAAACAGCTTGAATCTTAAAAAATGGAGCCTATCTTCTCAAGATACGTACTGTCAAAGTTTGGTCAAATCAACGAAGTCAGCATAATGTTCGTAGCTAAAAATTTGACTATTTCCAAATCTGGTGAAAATGGTCTCAAATCAAAGATCTCGTTTAGATGAACCAAAAAACACTTTGAATCTTAAAAAATAGAGCCTCTCTTCTCAAGATGCGGATGGTCAAAGTTTGGTCAAAGCAAGGAAGTCAGTACA
Organism: Chamaecyparis obtusa; assembly: GCA_027943335.1. NCBI lineage: Eukaryota > Viridiplantae > Streptophyta > Pinopsida > Cupressales > Cupressaceae > Chamaecyparis > Chamaecyparis obtusa. Next base: position 1,346,821 of record BSBK01000938.1, on the reverse strand, counting down.
CTATTCCTAGCTAAAAATTTGACCATTTCCAAATTTGGTGAAAGTGGTCTCAAATCAAAGATATCATCAAGATGAACCAAAAAACACTTTGAATCTTGAAAAATAGAGCCTCTCTTCTCATGATATGGATGGTCAAAGTTTGGTCAAAGTAAGGAAGTCAGTACAATGTTCGTAGCTAAAAATGTGACGATTTCCAAATTTGGTGAATGTGGTCTCAAATTGAAGATCTCATCGAGATGAACCGAAAAATACCTTGAATCTTGAAAAATAGAGCCTCTCTTCTAAAGATACAGATGGTCAAAGATTGGTCAAAGCAAGGAAGTTAGTACAGTGTTCGTAGCTAAAAATTTGACCATTTCCAATTTGGTGAAAGTGGTCTCAAATCAAAGATCTCATCAAGATGAAGCAAAAAACACCTTGAATCTTAAAAAATGGAGCCTCTCTTCTCTAGATATGGATGGTCAAAGTTTGGTCAAACCAAGGAAGTCAGTATGATGTTCGTAGCTAAAAAATTTACCATTTCCAAATTTGGTGAAAGTGGTCTCAAATCAAAGATCTCATCGAGATCAACCAAAAAAATATTGAATCTTGAAAAATGGAGCCTCTCTTCTCAAGATACAGATGCTGAAAGTTTGGTCAAAGCAAGGAAGTCAGTACAGTATTTGTAGCTAAAAATTTGACCGTTTCCAAATCTAATAAAAGTGGTCTCAAATCAAAGATAAATAGAGCCTCTCTTCTCAAGATACGGACAGTCAAAGTTTGGTGAAAGAAAGGAAGTCAGTACAATGTTCGTAGCTAAAAATTTGACCATTTCCTAATCTGGTGAATGTGGTCTCAAATCGAAGATCTCGTCGAGATGAATCAAAAATCACCTTGAATCTTGAAAAATAGAGCCTCTCTTCTCAAGATATGAACGATCAAAGTTTGGTCAAAGCAAGGAAGTCAATACAGTGTTCATAGCTAAAAATTTTACCATTTCCAAATCTGGTGAAAGTGTTCTCAAACCGAAGATCTCATCGAGATGAACCAAAAAAAACCTTGAATCTTGAGAAATGGAGCCTCTCTTCTCAACATACAGATGGTCAAAGCTTGGTGAAAGAAAGGAAGTCAGTTCAGTGTTCGTAGCTAAAAATTTGACCATTTCCAAATTTGGTGAAAGTGGTCTCAAATTGAAGATCTCGTCGAGATGAACCAAAAAATACCTGAATCTTGAAAAATGGAGCCTCTCTTCTCAATATATAGAATGTCAAAATTTGGTCAAAGAAAGGAAGTTAGTACAATGTTTGTAGCTAAAAATTTGACCGTTTCCAAATCTTGTGAAACTGGTTTCAAATGAAAGATCTCATCGAGATGAACCAAAAAACACTTTGAATTTTGAAAAATGGAGCCTCTCTTCTCAAGATACGGATGGTCAAAGTTTGGTCAAAATAAGGAAGTCAGTACAGTGTTCGTAGCTAAAAATTTGACCATTTCCAAATCTAGTGAAAGTGGTCTTAAATCAAAGATCTCGTCAAGATGAACCAAAAAACACCTTGAATCTTGAAAAATGAAGCCACTTTTTTCAAGATACGGAGACACAACACTTCAATAAAACATTTGATGTTAGCAAATCAAGAAATTTGGAAATAAATTAAATAATGCTATATAGGCAATTTACTGACTTCTTGTAGGTATGAGTTTGATATTCTCAGATTAGGACCGAGACCAGTGACAATGCAATACCTAAACGAAAGATTTGAATGATGAAAGATGAATGAAAATGAATGTAGATTAATCTTTCTTTTTGGATTTTTCTATGCAATATGATAAAAACTGTTATGAAAATTAATCTAGAATTGAAAGTGGATGCAATTGAATCTATCTATGATATGCTATGCTATGCAAAATGGATGAAAACAATGAATTGCAATTAGCAAAATCTCACAATCGCCTGTTCGCAAGAGCTTGATTCTCCAAAATGTTGTTGAAAGATGCAACATGTAAGATTGCAAAAATGGACCTTTTGTGATGGGCTGAGCCTTGATTATATAGAAATCAAGGTCTTTGAGGATGCATTGAGAAAGCCATAAATCAGTCTTGATAAACTCAGGTTGATTTTTGAGTTAACAAGAAATTAGAAATAGGTCAACTCATAGAATCATGCAAAAATAGCTTTTTGACTCCCTTTCAAAAGTTGCCTGCTTTTCAACTCACAATCACATGTTGAGTTTAATTTAAATTTAATAGTTGATCTAGACTTCAACTATTTTTCTGATTGTGCATGATTTAATATGAATTAATTTAATAATTTAAGTGATTTATTCTCAACTTAACTGATTTTGAATTAAAATAACTGATTTATGGGTTAATCAATTATTAAAACAAACTTTATCGCAAAAACTTTATCATTAAATATTGACAACTAGATTTAATTAATTAAATAATAATTTAATCAATTACTTGTAGGAATTTTGATTTATTGTCAAAATTAAATAATATAGCTTAGGAATAAATAGAATTAAATCCAATTAAATGATTGAGTGGCAGAATTAAATCTAATTAATTAAATATTCAAAATATTCAATTAATCAAATTTTAGGATAAATATGATTTATTGCCAAATAATATTTAACTAGGATAATTAAAGTAAATTAGGAATATTTAGGAAATATTCCCCGATACAAAATTAGGATAAAATCAATTTGGGTTTTGATGATTTTATGTGCCCATGTGCCTTTGGTTAGGACTTTTGTGTCGATTTCGATCAATTTTGTTGATGTAGGAGGTCAATGGTCCTATAGCCCATTTTTGGGGTATTACATTTTGCCCCTCTATGAATTATTGTGCGAAGTGCAGTGGTTCAAAGATTAATCTATTTTTGATTATGAAGTGGACTCAGTTATGTGATGGAGAAATTTATCCTGAAAGATCAACCGATTCTGAGACAGAAATCAATTGAATGATTTGAGAATTTGGTGATTTAGGTCTTGGTTGACCAAAGAATTGAGATGATGTTAACTATAGCAACAATGAACCGGTGATTATGAAAAAGTGTCAAAACGCTTAATCTTGAACCTTATGATTACAAAGAAGTGACTATCCTGACTCTAGACCTGATTGTCCAAAGGAATCGAAAGGATGACAAATATGAACCCTTCAGTTACAAAGAACTAAGGGAATAACACTAATGAACTGATGGTTATGAAGAGATGATACAGTTCACAAGATTATGAGAGAACATTGAAGATTGATATGGATCTCAATGAATCTGATATTCCCCAAGCGATGTGCCCCAACCGACAAGGACTTTTGATGAATTGGCAACTAGACATGATTGTTGTCTTGATTACTGAAAGAAAAAGATGATTGACAAAATTAGTTAAAGATGTGCAATACCATGCCCCCTTCGGGATGAAAATCAAAATCTGACAAGAAAGTCAGCATTGAGGGATTGTTGAAGCATGTTAAGATATTTGAGAAGTGGTTAAGCATGTCTGGAGACATGTTCTACATCGTTTGGAGGTCTTGAAGACCAAGTTTGACTAGGTTTGACCATAAGTTGACCATGGTTGACCAAGTTTAAATCTTGATAGTTTGATGTATGATAATAAGTTAAGTTGAATTCTGGATTTTAATAATGTGTTGAAGGACGATTATGCAAGTAGTCAGCCGGCCTAGGTTTGAAAATTTTAAATCATGATTTTGACAAAGTAAATGATCTCAGATTTTGATTTTGATCCTGAAAATGGGTTCAGAACATCAAAATTTGCCAGGGGTGCAATTTTCACACAAAATGGAGCAATTTTGAAAAATTAGGTCAAAACCTATATAAGGCCCTAAGGGGTCATTTTCAAATCATTATTTACTTTTGACTTTTATAAACTTGTGGAGCCCTCAGAGAAAAAATAGAAATTCTAGTCACCTCACATCATTTTGAGTGCATGTTTCGATACCACCGACCTCCCCAGTACAGGAACCTGGTAATTGGACCTCTGTGTCTCTCTAGTTTTCAAATTTTTCCATGTTCTATGCTTTATAGGATTTTTTTCCATGTTTTTAAGATTTTCAATTTTTGCATCATGGAAACTCGTACGATAGTCTGCATGGACTTGTATGAGTTTTCAGTTTCCCATAGAGTTTCATGCCCAGTGTAACTATAACTCATATGAGAGGGACCCATCTATCATATGACATTTCATCGGGTCCCTCAAGTCTCGTACGGGAACCAACTGAGTGTCGTGTATACATGAAGTGTCATACGGGAACCTGTAGAAACTTGTATGAGTTTTGGCACCAGTTTGAAAACTCATATGGAAAATAGAAAGTGTTTTTCTCATTCTTAGGTCAAAAATTTGATTTTTTCTGATTTATTAGTCTAATTCCTTAGCATTTAATGCACCTTCTGAAGTATTCACTTTCTCATTTTTTGCACTTATTGCCTAATTTTTGACTAGTTACTGATAGGGTACCCTATTTTTGCATTGTGTAGGTGCGCTATCCTAATGTACATGTTCATATTTCTTACCCAGCTACTCAGAGATTATGTGTTGCATTTCTTGATCCACTAAGAGTTCACCTAGCTGCATGTGGCTTTGAGTACCTGATCTGGTTACCTGACATTTGGGTTAACCATGGGTTGATTATTGCATTGGTTGAGAGGTTTCATTCTAAGACCCAGATGTTTCACTTCCTGACTGGAGAGATTACTATGCCTCTAGAGGATGTTTACAAGATTCTTAGGATACCTTTTCATGGCCCTCATCCTGATTATATCAGTGCGAGGAATTCAGGCCTACATGCATTTAGGACTCTTTTCAGCACTGATGAGAAGATTGTGCAGTCTATTTCCTGGGAGACCCTTGTACAGAGATACAGTGGCACTCAAAGATTAGAGTGTATTATAGCAGGGATGATCAGAGTGATCATCATGTTAGATCATTAATAGAACGGTCTTCTGATAGGCTAGGCCCTGATGGTTTCATGTTTGATAGCTAGTGTAATACCCCAAAAATGGGCTATAGGTTCATTAACCTCCTACATCATCAAATCAATCAAAATCAACATCAAAGTCCTAACCTAAGGCACATATGCACATTAGTTTATCAAAAACCTAATTGATTATCTTAATTTTGCATTGGGGAATATTCCTTATTTATCCTAATTATCTTTAATTGAATATTATTTGGCGATAAATCATATTTATCCTGAAATTTGATCAATTGAAGATTCTGAATATTTAATTAATCAGATTTAATTCTGCCACTTAATTATTTAATTAAGATTTAATTCTATTTGTTACTAAAATGTATTATTTAAATTTGACAATAAATCAAAAATCTCATGAGTGATTGATTAAATTCTTATTTAATTAATTAATGTCAATTTTCAAAATTTAATAATATAGTTTTTGAATAAAAGTTTGATTAAATAATTGATTAACCCATAAATCAGTTGTTTTAAATTTAAAATCAGTTAAGTTGAGAATAAATCACTTTATTTTTAAGTTAATTCATAATTATCTATGCACATTTAAAAGAGTAGTTAAACTTTAAATCAGAAAATCAATTCAAGTTATTATCTTTTGGAAACTCAGCATCTATTTTGAGTTGAAAGCTGATCTAAACTTTAGATTTGAGTTAAAAAGCTATTTTTGCATGATTTGCATGATTTTGTGAGTTGATCTATTTCTAATTTCTTGTTAACTCAAAAATCAACCTGAGTTTATCAAGAGTGATTTATGGATTTTCTCAATGCATCCCGAAGCCCTGGATTTCTATAAAAACAAGGCTCAGCTCTTCACAATTAACCACTCTTGAATTTGCATAATTACTTCGGTGAATTTGCAGCTGAAGGATCGAGCACTTGCGACAGGCGATTTGGGAGATTTTTCATTGTTGGTCATAAGCATTCATAGTTTTTCAGAGCATATCATAGCATTCATTCATTCATATCATTCCTAGATTAAATCTGCATATCATTTCATTTTCATCTAGATTAGTTTCATATCAAGTTTTTCATCTTATTGTAAGCAAAATCCAAAAAAATAGATTAATTTGTATTCATAGAGTTTTTCATTCTTTTGCATTCAAATCCTTTGTTTCAGTGTTACATTGTCACTGATCTCGATTTCAATCTGAGAATATCATACTCACACCTACTAGAAGGCAGTAAATCACCTGGTTAGCTTAGTTTCATTTATCTATAGATTTCAAATTCGCTAACCTCTAATGTTTTACTAAAGTGTTGTGTCCACAGCTAGGTACAATTTTCACACACACATTTCTAGCACCCACTGTGGGGCCCTGAAATGGGTTTCCATTTCATTTCTAATCATTTCATTCAATTTTTTGTCATTTTCTACCATTTCTATAGTCTTCAGATTATGTCCGTACATTTTTCATATGACTTTTGTTAGAAAGTCATACCAGGACCCCCTGACTATCGTACGATAGTTGAGATTTTTGAGGCTCATATCATAACTTACACATTTTTGTTTGGGAGCTACATTGTCGTTTGGGAAGACACCCACTGTCGTACGAGTTTCCATATTGTCATATGTGTCATGCCCATAAAATTTCACTCCAAAAACAACCCAACTTTTTTTTTGAAAGGTAATATAAGTCTAAGTTTATGTTGCGGGTTAACAGATGACTAAGACAAAAGTTTGAAAAGAGTTTGAAACAATATTTCTTGCAAACGTTGGTGATATAAGTTACTAGTTGAATTAGTCATATGAAGGGATGATATCTAGATAGCAAAGTTGCAATTAAAGTCATCCTAACATTTAAGATAGAAACCAACTTATATGTTTAGCTATACTAATACCAGATAGTTTAGCCTATAGCCAACGCTATACTACAATGTGTCGTTATGTTTCATTTATTAAAGCATCGGGATACTATATCATAGGAATTTTAATGAGCTAAATAATAACTAATCACATTTCATTGTTCATAAAATTTAAGTGACTTCATAATTTTTTTTTCAAATAATGGTTATATTAATTATTAACTGATAATAGCTTTCTTAATTGCCAGTAAATAAATATTTATTAACTTATAATTAAATAATAATTATATTAATTATTTAATTAATATAATTATTGTTATCAAATTAAGTTAATTAATTATCAAATAATAATTTTGTTAAATAAAATTACTTATAAATTTTCATAATTATTAAATAATAATTATAATAATTAATACTTAAGATATTAATTAAAATAAATATTATTTAATAAAAACACATTAAATTAATTATTAAATAATATTTATATTAATTAATATTATAAATATTAATTAATATAAATATTAACTAATAGAATATAAATTATAAAATTAAAAAAAAATGTATTTTAATAAATAAATAAAAACAAGTTTAAAAAAATTTAAGCGGCCCTTTGTTTAAGGTCCCCGCGGGGACCACCGCGTGGGCCACCGCTTATGGCGGTGCCACGCGGCCAGCAGGAGTCTGTCGTAGCAGACCTGTCGTGCGCAACAAGCCTGTTGTGGTGGAGGGGGGGGGTACAGGGTGTGGGGCCCCTGGCCCCCACTTAATATATATATATATATATATTTTTTAAAATGTTAAATTTAAAAATAAAAAAAAATTAAACGTGAATTCAAACCATTTTTTTTATAAACCTTTAAAAAAAAAAATAGGTCACACGTACCTTAAAAGTATGCAACTTTTTATAAATAAATATATATATATATATATATATATATATATATTGTTCAGGTCTTTATGAGACAAGTGGTGATTTGACAAGTTGTTTCCCCCTTTTCCTTTATATATGTATTTTTATATTGTAGGTATATATCTATGTACTATTTTTTTTTAAAGGCATTTGAGTGCCCTTTCGGGGTGTCCACCCAGGTGTGACCCCCAAAATGACATGTCTCAAGAAATATAATAGTTTATCTCTGTTTGCATACAAGTGGAAGAATAATATATTAAAATATTGACTGTGTAATTGGAAAATGTATGGGAAATTTTTCCGTACATTTTCCAGAGACCTGTAGGTCTCTTTTTCCAACTTTTACTTGTTTTTCTTCATTCTTGATTTCTTTCATCTTTTTTTTTCTCTTTTTTTATAATTTTTTTTTGTTATTTTACACCAAGTTATTAGTTTATTGGTCTCATTTTGCTAAAAGGAATAGAGATTTGGTTCAACTATTGAATGAATTCAAGGCACAATTTCATAAAGATAAGTTCAAAGATAAACTTGTCTATCATTTTATTGTCTAAGTTATCCTTTCTTTTATTGTTTCTCAACATAGATTTTTACTATCAATTAACATAGAGTCTACAATAAAAGAATTGAGAGAGAATGTTTGAAAATCATTTCTTCACACTACTATCATTTTAATCCTATGAAATCTTTATATTATAACTTTAAAGATACTACAAATACTATTCTATCTCAAAATCTTACAACATGTCTACATAAGTTTTTATCATTGAGTAAGTAAACAATGCCTCCAAAAAAAACTACACCAACAATTCTTAATCTTTCAAATGATAAATACATTGTCTATCTCTTATTCAATAGAACTTGAATACACTTAAAATCTTTCTTTGAACATTATTCAAAATTTCATAAGAAAGTGAAACTAACCAAAAGAGAACTTCAATACATATCTTCAAGACTTGACACAATCACAAAACTTGGAGTGATACTCCATTACAATATACATTGAACTTATGGGATTCACAAGATTCCCTTACAATGACATAATTTTGAAACAAAAGAGATCCAACTCAAATAAGAAAATGTCATCAACTCTTCAAGATTTCAACTCCAACCATGAAGTCTTCAATGGCTCCAAAATCCTGCAATACAAAAATACATAGGCCAAGGAGTGCTCACCTCCCAACCTAGGCTTTTATGAAGCCACCCCCAATCTAGGGAAACCATCACAAAGACAAGGAGACAATCAAGCAATCCAGAATAACAACAACATTCAACATAAAACATAAAGAAATCTCCCTTCCAAGGCTAACACAAAGAGTCTCAAAATGACTCAAAAAACAAGAGGGTTGAAGGTGGAACCATTTCAAGGGGAGAAGCACATCTCATGATAAGAGATAAGCCATCACTTGGCTTCCTCATCATGAATCTTTCACCATAAACACAATATCAACAAACTCCTTATGACCCCCAATATATAAAACATATAATAGAGATGGCTACATGGAGCCCATACATCCATGTTTCATCCCTCTCCTATCCAAAGAGAGACTCTACACCCTTGAATGTCCCAACAATCCCTTCACCCCCAAGGCTACTCTTCCCTCCCAAGGGTGAGTATGGCCTTGAGAACTCCCTCAACAAAAAATTACAACACATACAAGAAAACTTCAAGAACCAACAAATGAAACTACACATTTACAATGCTAAGAAATCATGCTCAACAACAAGCTCAAGATTCACATAACATCCATTACCACAACAAGAACAAGATCTCAACCACATACTCTACAAGAAACAATAACTACATTTTGCATACAAACAATAACATACAAGAGAGCTCTTCCTCTCAACATGAAAATAAAAAAAGCAAATGAAGAATACCACCAACCTTGATCCAAGCTTATGGAAGAAAGTTGATGAAGAGAGTTTCCACTTTCCAAAGTCTCTCCAAAATAGCTAAGTCTCCAAATCTAGAGAGTGGGTGTCAAACTCTTCCAAAAGAAGAGTCCCCTCTAAAAAGGCCTCCACATACTCTCCTAGGGATAGGATCTCTCTCTAATTGGATGAATTTAGCAAGCTTCTTACATGGTTTTGAAATATGGATTCCTAAAAAGGTTGCCCAAAAAGGTGGACCAAAGACTACCACTTTATTGGATGAAACTCTATCCAAGACCTTGCTTCAAAAGTGGATTTTCGGCTATTTTGAAAATCCAACTTTTGGAGGGGTCTTTTGGTCAACATGAAGTTTTCCTATGGTTAAAAATTTCCCTTACCCATAGGTATATCAAGTGGGCTTACTAAAATAGTCCTAACACTTCCCTAGACACCTTTTAAGCCCCCCCAAAACCCATGTGAAGCTCAAATTCGAAATTCATTGATATGACAAAACCTCAAGCTTCCTAACCAAGTGATTTTCATGGGGATCCTAAACGGTACCTTCCTAGGTTGGTGTTCAACTAATCCCCAAGTGGACATGTCATGGCCACAAGTACACACACATGTGTCAAGTGACACAACAAAAATGACACACCACAAGCCATGTGGCATGTCCACTTGGGTATTCTCACATAAATAACATTTACAAATAACATATAAATCAAATACATTCATGCATCATACTTTTATGAATTAAATACATTACAATGAGGTTTTTGGCTTCTCACTTGAAGCAACCTTGGCTCAAACTAATTTTCACATTGGTCTCTATGATGGTTCCCCAAATTTACCATGTCGTATTTCCCTACACACTCAAGTCCAATATCAGTAGTCCAAGGAAATATACATGTAAATTCCATAACTTTCATAATCAAATAATTCTCAAGAAATTAATCGTAATTAAGTGAAATTTTCACATGGCATAATCATTCATCTAAAACATACATACAACTCATCATGAAATATTTGATTCATCACTAATTTAAGCTTGTAGCATAATCATTGCATATATAATTCTATTGCGATTAAAAGTCATCATGACACTCATAAACTTCACCTAAGTAATTAACATTTCAATTCATAATAGAAATCTCATCGTATCATAATCAAATCAAAACTCCATTTTCTAGTTACTTACATAAGCATATAAAATCCATCACTTCTTCCCAACATTCATAAATCAAAATACCATAAATTAGAATTCATATAATTATATCATAAAATAGTCATCAATAATTCATCACCTAACATTTAACCTAAAATTAAATACACATCTCAACCTTATTCATTTTTTTATTTTCATTTTCCTAACAACTCATATCGACATAAATTTCCTAATTGCACATCTCAGTATTCCATCTAAATCAATCATCATAATGTCAGTCATAATGTATCATAAAGTCAACATTATGAATATAAAAAGCATCATAAAATGTAATGTATTCTCATCTACGATAATCATATCTTTGTCTAAAAGAGTAAAATCAACTAAGCTAATCAAAATATTAAGCCAATTACTAGGGCTACCATAACGATAATGGAAAAGCCATGGTGGGTCTAGGGTGAGGCCTCATAGTACGGGAGGTAACTGACTGTCATACCAGTTTTACTACCAGATTTCAATTGTCATTTCAAAATTTTAGGCAATTTTCTAGATTTGATTTTAGGATTTGGACTAACAACTAACCTTAACAATTGAGATCTTTTGTTTCTGATTGGTATTCGCTGACTCTGATTGAAAAAGTGCAACAAAATTTCTAAACAAGTAAAATCTACTAAGCGCATTGCAAGGAATTTAGGTATTCTATTCAATGTGATAACACTTCATTTGGGACATAAAACAAACTCTCATGTGTCAAGCTTGTGTGCCTTTCCTGCTTTCATATTACAGACTTCAATTTTTGGGCTATAAAAATGAACATAGATTTACTTTTTGCATATCTGTTACACATAGTAAATAGGCCCTATGAACACTATTTGTGGATGATCTTGAGAGAGTGGGCTTCTTTTTCTTGTTCATGCATGCAAAGCTCTTCTTGACGAAGGATCCCCTTGTAGGTAGGGAGGATACTGAGATTATCTTGTGTTCTACTGGGTTTTGAGTCCTCAGCTTTTGATCAATACGTTCTCTCTCCGGAGAGATCGATAGACCATAGTTGTTGACATCACAGATCTTGGTGAGATAATTTTAGTCTTAGAGTGTCAGATAAATCTATCTACTTTGTTTTGGTGAAGTAAAGAGGCTAGGGGATTATGCTCTACTTCCTTTTTGGATAGTACCAGAAACCCAAATTCTTGAATCTGATCTAGTCCCCCTGTGGTATCTTTTGTGAGTCATATTTAGAGAGGGTTAACCATAGTGGACATTCCCTTTGTTGGGTCAACCATGTGGATGGAACCTCAAGTGGTAATAGCCATTTTCTCTATGGTAGCAACAACCGCTATATAAATGTCTTTGTGGAGGAAATCTTCACAGGTGTGGTCTCTTGTTGGATTGTCAAATCTCCCTAGAAGCTCCTGATTGATTAAATTCTCAGACTGTGTCAAAACCCCGGTGCACCTAGATTGGAGTTTTTCCTCTTGAGATCATAAAAGTTTCAGAGTCAGACCATTACTACAAACTCTAGTAAGGCCAAATTTTTCATTTTCTAGGACTATGTGCGTTATTGAAAAACTTTTTGGAACATACACAACTAGCATTCTTAGGGATTAGCACATTAAGTGACTTGATTATTCATGCACAGGGTTGCTTTGTCCCCTGTTCATTATTTGCAGATGTACTTGAAATCACTTTCTTGTTGTTCTGTGGGCTTGTTTATCTAATTGGTTATTGAAAATGAACAATCCTGAAATGAACTTCAAATCTGGATAGAAAACCTTGCAAAAAACATTGATTCTAAAAACTAAGAAATTGCAAAATCTGACACAAAATTCCTTTCTAGAGTCAAAAGTTGTTACATGGAATCAGAAAGTTGTACGAGTTTTGAGCATTTGTCATATCAAAACCCCCAGATTGTCGTATGAGATCTTGTATATTATCGTACAAGTTTTGTTAGAAATCACAAGCAAGAAGCCAAAATCTGCTATCAACTGTCATGCGAGATTTGCAATTATCATATGAGTCTTTTCAATTTTTGTACCAGAGCTTACCCACTGTCATACGAGCCTATAGAAAGTCATATGAAAATTTTGAAAAATTTGCCAGAAACTTGCCAAAATTGCCAAAAATCTTGTTTTTATAGCCTACTTCCAGATTCTGTCAAAATATTCACCGTGTCAGGAACATAGTAGAAACTAGGAAGAATTCGATCATTTTCCTAAAGTGGTCTCTTGAGTCTGATCTAGCCTTCTGATTTATTGATTTGAGTCCTTTTCATCTTGTGTCAAAGCCTTGTTAAAATTATCTTCAATTTAATCTTAATCTAAAAATGACTAAGTGTTGCGAGCTCATGTCTACCATCTTTTGGGCATCTACCCATACTACTAGGGCACAATATCCTTTATTTACATCCAATCTAATCTTCAATCAATCCAATCTTGACAAGGTTGCATCATTCGATCTTCTTGAATCAAGTCATTCTTCAGTTATCTTCATCTTGCTCTTTTGATTCACCCAAGGTTAATGGTGAAAACTAGAGCTTCATCACAGTGAAAACAAGGAGAAAAACCCAAATTCTCTTCAGTCACATCTTCTATGATTATTGAGACATTTCATCAACCTTTCGACAAAACTAAATTTGTAGAAGGCACTCTTGGAAATCTTTACTTGATAGGTGGTTACATCACTCCTCCTGCATCAATCCACATAGGTCATCAAATAACTCCTCCTACATCAATCCACGCAGGTCATCAAGCAACTCCTCATCGATCAATCCCTAGTAGTTCTCTTAACAACACTATGTCTCAAGGAGGAGGTGCAAGCCAAGGGTCCCAAGGACATCAATCCCAACATGGTGTGGAACAAGAACCCACACCTTCTGAAATTGCTTGATATCAAAATGATGATGACTTCAAGAAAATGATGAGGCATTTCTTGAAATAAGACAGAGAAACATACTTCCTAGAGTTGGCTCGTCAAGGGGCTAAACTTCCTCCCAAATTTAATGTTGAAGATATCATTACGCATGAGGAAGAAACTCCAATCACCACTATGATGAAATAGATGCATGCCATGCAAGTCAAACTCAAAAAACTTGAAAAAGAAAAGGAACCTAAGGAGTTCTCCAAGGAGGCTCTATGCCCTTTTCCATTTGATAAAGACTTGTACATGCCTCCATTCCCTAAAAGAGTGGAGATGCCTAAATATGACAAATATGATGGAAACTCTGATCCTCAAGATCATGAAAGAGAATTCTATACTCAATCTATGGATTTCATGCACAAACCAACCTACCTAATGCATCTTTTCCCTTGATCTTTGGGAGGGTCAGCTATTCATTGGTTCTAAAAAATGCCTCCAACCATCAAAAATTTTGAGGAGTTAATCAAACTATTCTATCAACAATTCTCCTACAACATCCATCATCTGGTCACTTTGATCAACATCTGCATTCTGAAGCAGAATTTAGGAGAACCATTCCTAACTTTTCTCAAACAATGGAGGAAGAAGTTTTCTCTATATGCTAGACCCATTCCAGAAACTGAGAAGCTGGAAATTTTTATCAACAATCTTGTTCTAGAAATCAACTACCATTTGCAAATGCAAAATCATACATCCTTTTATAAGATGGTAGAAAATGCAATCAAAATTGAGAAAGTACTTGTACAAAAAGGAGACATATCACTTCAAAAAGACAAGTATGAATCTAGATCTAATTCTAAAGACAAAGGAAAAAAATGGAACAAGAATAAAGGCATCATCACAAATGGCATTGTTGATACTATTTGTGTCCCATCTAAGGCACTCACTTTCAATCTCACTGTTGGCACCCAAGCTATCAAAGCCTCAGAGGCAAAAGCAACAAAATCAAACAAGAAGCCATCAGACTACAAACCTTGGGCTACAGATCCTAAACACAAGTTTACTCCTCTTGGAGAGTCCTTGGAATCTACCATGAAAACTTTGCTAGCCAACAACATCATCTCCTTACCTGAGATAAAAGTTTTTGATCCTAAACCTAAACCGAAGTGGTGGAGAGAGAACAATTTTTGTGACTTCCATTGCAACAAGGGTCATAAAACTAATAACTACTTCCACTTGAAACACATCATACAAGACAAAATTGATAATGGAGAAATCGTAATTGACAATCACAAAAGAAATAATGATCATACTGCATTCACGGAACCATTTTTGAAACATGGTCAAGGAGATTCATCTTCTCAACCTAATGTGGGTGCTAAAGTCAATTATGCATACTTTGGAAACAATGCTTTCATAAATATGGTTGAACCATGCCTATTTGAGCATTGCAATGTCATCATAATTGTAAGAAAGGATAGAGATAATCAATCAGAAAATGCAATTACTCAATCACAAGCTCAGGCACACCTGCAAGGACAAATCCAAGATTCATCAAATGTCCCTAAAATGCCTTTCAATATTTCATCTACTTCTAAATAGAAGGCTGTCTCTAAATCAAATCCTAAAGACACAAGGCCAACATCATATAGTATTGTCCAATGACTCCAACATACAAATGCCAAAATCTCCATGTTTGAGTTGCTTCAGATATCTCCAGCTCATAGAGCCATTCTAGAAAAAGCTTCACTCGGATCCAATGTTCTAGACAACCTTGATTTAGACAAATTCCAGACTATGGTTGGTCATCTAATGTCTCCACATTATATCTCCTTTTTAGAGGAAGATGATAACTCCTTGAGTCATCTGCATAACTAGCCTTTGTATATTGAAGTCTTGATCCAAAACCATCATGTCGAATGCATGTTGATAGATGGAGGTTCTGGTCTCAACATTTGTTCTTACAGCTTGATCACACAGTTGGGATTATCTGAAGCTACCGTTGATCCAAAGAAGAAGATAACTATCAAGTCATATGATGAAAAAGAAAGATCTTCCAAAGGAACAATTGTCTTACCTATCAGAAAAGGTCCAGTTATAAGAGACACCATATGTCAAGTACTTGATCTACCTTTGGCCTACAACATTCTTCTAGGAAGACCCTAGATACATGAAATGAGAGCTATTCCTTCCACATACCATCAATGTGTGAAATTTCCTTATGAAGGAGTAGAGGTGATGATTATGGCTGATCTATCTACCACTTGCAATGCATTGAAAGAAAGTGTTGATAAAATTATTCCTAATAATAGAGAAACTTCACCTAAGTAGATAGACATTGCTTCAACATCCAAGATAGAATACATTGCTAAAGAAGTCAAAATTAAAGACAATGGTATGGGAGAATACACAATGGAACCTATTTTATCTCTCACATCTCTCCCATTGTCCCCAAAGTCTTATGGACAACCTTTTGACAAAGTGAAACCTACAACTAAAGAATCCCAGGTCATATTCAATGGAAGCTTTGTCACAGAGAAAATATCTAAACAAGAGTTTGAGGAGGAAGAAGCTATGCGTGCATGGTTATACAAGGATGAATATAAATCCCAATTAGTCCATAAATGTGACTCCACTTCAAGAAAAATTCCTCAAAAGTCATATGGACCAGGGGATAAATTGATCACAAAAATGGGATATACTGGAAAAGGACCTCTAGGACTACAAGGTAAAGGTCTTCTATCACCTCTTGACCATTGTGGTTGACCAAAAAAGAATGCAATAGGTCTAGGATATAAGAAGAAGCCTTTCTATCTTAGTAAGAACTCTCCACATGTATTAGAACAAATTGAACCAATGGAGGAAACAACACAACAATCTGATAGTGATGATTTAGACACCATTGAGGAGCTCATTCCTTATGAGAATTTTCCTAAAGAAATAAAAGACCTTCTTGAAGCAGAGGATGATCTGATCAAAAGAATTAATGTGGTAGACACACAAGAACCTACTATAGAATAAGAGATGGTTGCACCACAAGAACCAGCTGATCTTGAAGATAACCAAATAGACAAGGAGGAAGGTGACAACTATTATGAGATAGATTCTCATGAGTATGAATTCAAATTAGAATTTGAGGGTAACCCTTCTTGGAGTATCCATCTTGACTTTACACATGTTCTCAGATTTCCCAAAGGTCTCGATGAAAACTCAGAGGATGAATCAAATAACTATGAATGGGGAGTCATTCCAGAGGAAGATGAGCTTATCATAGAAAAACATATTGATGTTGTTCACCAATATGCACCTAAACCCAACATAAGTATAGAGAGAAATAATGAACTTAATGAGTCTGATCCATCGATGGCTGAAGTGGACTCCCATAATGACATTGAGCTTATTCATGAATTGAACATTTTGAGTTGTAATATCACCTTCGAACTTGAGAGTCGGGTTAGGACCAATGATGATAGATCCATATCCGTAAATACTATCTCCCAATCTTTCACCACTTTGACTATCCAACATCCTGAACTTCTTGACCAAACCTCCATGAATCTGAGCCAAGGTATCTATACTTTTCCAAATGACTACCCCCTTGCTTTCTACCTCAATGTAGTTGAGCGTATGATGACTTCCATCAGTGAATCAAGCATTAGCACGATAGAGTCAGACATCAAGTATCTTAGTCAAAAGAATAAGAATAAAAATAAAATGAAAAGGAGTTATGAGGGTGAAAACCACTTTGTGGTAGTCTCAGAACCTAAAAAAGTAAAAATAAAAGACATATCCAAAGGTGAAAACCTCTCTGAGGCACCTAAGGATGAGATATTTGATGTCCTTTTGAGTCATTTATAGGATAGATCTCTAGTTCTAATTGAGCCCACTCAATCTATCAACCTGGGAACAACAGAAGAACCACAGTTGATCCATGTAGCACAATCCTTGTCAGAAGAAGAAAAGCAAACTTTTACTACATTCCTAATAGAAAAGAAGATCAACTTTGCATGGAAATATTCAGATATGCTAGGGTTAGATCCTGATCTTATAATGCACCATTTATCTATAGCTCCAGGGGTCAAACCTATTAAGAAAAAATTGAGAAAGATGCATCCACATGTTGCACTCTTGGTCAAAGTAGAATTAGAGAAACTACTAAAAGCTGGATTCATCCGTGTTATTGATTATGTTGAATGGATCTCAAATATTGTACCTATATCAAAATAAGAAAAATCTATAAGAGTATGCACAAATTTTAGACATGTAAACAAGGCATGCCCTAAGGATGATTTTCCATTTCCAAATATCGATATAATAGTGGACATGAATGTGGGTTTTGAGATGTATTCTTTGATGGATGGTTTTTCTGGATACAACCAAATAAAAATTGCTCTAGAGGATCAAGAGAAAATTTCTTTCACATGTACGTGGGGAACCTTCTATTGGAATTTCATGCCATTTAGCTTAAAAATGTAGGTGCTACATATCAAAGAGCTATGATGTCTATTTTTCATGACATGATGCATTGAACTATGGAGGATTATGTTGATGATACCTTAGCAAAATCTATGATAAGATTTGAACATCTAAATGATTTGAGAAAAATAATAGATCGAATGGAGAACTTTAGTCTTAGACTGAACCCTAAGAATTTTGCTTTTGGCATCACTTCTGGAAAGCTCTTAGGCTACATTGTTTCAAAGAAAAGAATTGAAGTAGATCTGGCTAAAGTTAAAGCTATCATGGAGATGCAACCTCCCAAGAACATCAGTCAAATGAGAACATTACAAGGGAGAGTACAATCCATTAGATGCTTCATATCTTAGCTAGCAGACATATCACAACCTTTCACAAAGACATGACATAAAGGTGTGACCTTTGAATGGAATGAGGAATGTGAAAAGAACTTTAATCATATCAAGAAATATCTATCAAATCCTCCTATTTTGATGCCTCCTATTCAAGGAAAACCATTGATCCTTTATGTCACCACCATAGATACATCACTAGGGGCATTGCTAGCACAACATGATGAGAACAAGAAGGAATGAGCTATATACTATATCAGTAGAACATTGGTAGCATGCAAGAAGAACTATTCCATGATTGAGAAAGCTTGTCTAGCTATGATCTTTGCATCACAAAAATTAAGACACTACATGTTAGCTCATACCACACATTTGGTAGCTAAGATTGATCCACTAAAGTACCTATGAAGAAAAGATTCCCTCATAGGTAGATTAGCTAAATGGGTGATGCTATTAAGTGAATTTGACATTGAATATGTGGAGAGAAAAGCTATCAAGGGCCAAGTCATTATTGATCAATTGGCTGATGCACCTTTGTTTGATGATACACTAATGCAAATGTAATTCCCAGATTCCTCTATCATGAATCTTTCTTCTAGAGCATTGAAGCTATTCTTTGATGGCTCCTATACACAGAATGGATCTAGAGTAGGAATATTGTTCATCACTCAAGGATACTCAATCCCTAAAGCATTCAGAATAAAGTTTCCTTGCACAAACAATATTATTGAATATGAAGGCCTTCTTAATGGCATACAAATAGCAATTGAATGGAGAGTAACAGAACTACATATTCATGGAGACTCACAACTTATAATACACCAAGTCAATGAGGTGTATCAAATGAAAGATGGAAAGCTAACCCCATACAAGAGAATGGTAGATGATCTAAAGAAATATTTCATATCTATCACCTTTGAAAAAATTCCTAGAACAAAGAATAAAGTTTCTGCTACTATGGCAACACTATCTACTTTATTACAATAGCCCAAACATGAGTTATGCTATGAGTTCCTAGTGGAAGCACTATCTTATGCTGCATATGATTCTCTTGAAACCCACATGATCTGCACTATTGTTGGTCATTATTCATCCTGATATAAAAACCTTTTATCCTATCTCCAAGACCAAATCATTCCTGATACCTTCAACCACCAAGAGAAATGATACCTTATCTGCAACGGATCCCAATATGTCATCATTGGTAATGATCTATACAAATGAGCTCTAGATGGTACACTCCTTAGATGTTTAGAATGAGAAGAGTCTCAACATGCATTAGAGGAAGTCCATGATGGTATTTGTGTATCACATTCCAATGGTTTAACACTAGCTTGAAAACTTATTAGGGCTAGGCACTATTGGCTTGAAATGGAAAAAGAGGCTATCAAGTTTGCTAAGAATTGTCAAAAGTGTCAAGTACATGGTAACTTAATTCATGCACTAGGGAGAGATCTAATTCCATTTACTACACAATGGCCTTTTCACCAATGGGAATTTGATCTTATAGGAGCCATATATCCTCATTCTTCTAATGGGCATACACATATCATCATAGCTACAGACTATTTCACAAAATGGGTAGAAGTAGTCCCTTTGACTCAAGTAACTGACAAACAAATTTCAATGTTCATTCTGAACTACATCATATGTCGATATGGTATTCCACATTCTATAGTCATAGATAATGGTGGTCAATTCAAGAATAGAGAATTGGATGATCTATGTGCCAAATTCAAGATTACACAACATTGGTCATCTATCTACTATCCTCAAGAGAATGGACAAGAAGAGGCTTCAAAAAAGAATCTATTGAAAATCTTACATCGCATAGTTAATAAAATAGGAAGAGACTGGCATCTCATGATCAATCCAACTCTCTGGGCCTACAAAACAAGTATCAAAACACCCACTGGAGCTACACCATTCACTTTAGTTTATGGTTCTAAAGTAGTACTACCTATTGAGGTTGAAATCCCATCACTAAGAATCAGAATGCATGGTCTAGTAATTGATGATGACTATAGAGTGTCTAGGTTGCAAGAACTTGAACTACTAGATGAGCGTAGACAAGTAGCATATGATCATCTCAAAGGATATCAAAAGAGAATGTCTAGAGGCTACAATAAAAAATTCAGACATAGCGAATTTTAGGTTGGGGATCTAGTCTTGAGAGAGAATCCTAAAAATCAAGCATATAGAGAGTGCAAGGTGAAGTTTGAACCCAACTAGCTAGTTCCCTTTGTTATCACTACTACTTTTGGCTCTGGTGCCTATCAAATCTTAATGAAAAAAGGAGAATAGCTCTAAGAACTAATCATCATTCTCCATCTGAAGAAATTCTATGCCTAAAGCATTCAGTCTATGGTAAAATGTCCTAACAAAATCATAAAAATTAGAAAATGTCCTGAAAAAATGATAATCCTAGTGAAAACCTAGCAATAGGTACCTTGATGTATCACAAACAAATAAAAAAATATCAAAAGTACAAAAAATTAAAAAAAAGAAAAATACAAAACAATGAGGAAAAGAAAAAGTGCCTTGGTGAAAACCTGGAAACAGACGCCTTGGTAGCAAAAATAGAATCTCTGCCAAGATGGTGAAAACTTGGCAAACAGGTGCCACTTGTTCAAAATGCTCCATCTATCAGCATAATCTTGGTTTTTCCTAGCTTTCAATCTACTTTAGTCTGTATATATTCGTATTTTCAATAAAGTCAGTCTGTACACCAATCGGCTCAAGCGTATGTATCCTATCTGGTGCAAGAGCTCACCTAGGCTAACCTCCATGCTTAGTTTTTTTGGCTTGTACGTGATTGTAGCCAAGTCAAGAAGAGTAGATTAGTTTGTTTGAGGACCTTAGAAGGTCATTTTCTATGTGGGCTAAGTGAGTTAGTCACTAGGACTAATGTCACACTAATAGCCAATGTTAGTAATCTTTAGATTCTTAGAGTTAGTAGTTGAGATAGAGTCTTTTAATGTGTCCTAAGCACATAGTAAGGTTGTAAAGATGCCATAAGGTCATTAATGGCTTTGGATCCTTGAAAAAAATGAGGTTAAGAGTCCTAAGAAATAGGATTGTGTCATAAGTGAAATTTGCCAAATGTTGCAAAGAAGTTGTCATGACAACATTTGCAATTATTACAAATGTTGCATGCAACTCGGTTATCTATGGATCCCCTTGATTATAGAAGGTGGGAGATTGTACAAAAGACCCTAGAATGGTGGAAATAGCATCTTATGTGATGTAAGATTTGAATCTCAAAGTTAGTAGATGCATTGTAATAATTTTGAGTTTGTGAATAGAGCTCTGCAATAGTGTTACCAGGAATTTCCCAAGCTTTTGTGTTGACAGTCATATCTTATGGATTGAAAGTGCTAAGTTAGTGATTTCATAGTGTTCTTTAGGATATTTTTAGACTTTTTCATTTTTTGAGCAGGTTGTTTAGAGTAGATTTGGTGCATCAATTAAAGTAGATTTTGTTTTAGAGTTTTACTGGTTCTGTTCTAACTAGTCCGAGTAGTCATGGCTCCCCCATGAAATATAACCATGGGAAACACCTAAGGGTAGATGGAAATACAAGGGGAGTCATTAGTGTATATAAATTTAGGATTAGGAGGCATGAAAGTTTGGAGAGCTATTTTTAATGCTAGGCCCTAGTCGAGCAGACAAAGCCTGATTAAAGGTCTAGGTTATGAAAGATTGAAGTCATATTGTAGGGAATGAAGGTATAGTATGACCCCCATACCTTTTCAAGAAGGTATTTGTCATATCTAAACATCCTATGAAGATTGGGTTCATACCAATCATTCTCATCAAAGTTTTGAGTAAGTTTCAAGCGAGGATACAGTTTGTCCTAGAATTTAGGCCCATTAGCCCTATATGTCCTAGTATATAGGAAGCTAGTGTACCAACCTTGTCAGACCCAAAAACCCACTAAATGTTGTAAAAATTCCAAATGGGTATCCAAATATTGGTTTATATTTCTAGGGTGTTTGGGAAAGTTTTACAAGCAATAGCAAAAAGTGACTGGTAAAGGCTACAAGGATAAGGCTTATTTTAAGGTCTATAAAAGATGAGTCATTGAGCCCGGTAAGAATATGATTCAAGATCCCTAAAAAATGGATCAAATGGACCAAGTTATGAATTTTTCCAAGATGGAGAACACCCCTACAATGAAGGATCAAGTTTATGAGGAGTTGGCACTTAGAGCTTTCTAAGTGAGTGAGGAGAAGTGTACTAAAACTAGGGTGTTAGTATTTCAAGGTTGCACAAGAGTTAGAACTCTTAGAGAAGAGTTAGAATTGGACTTAGTTAATGATCTAAGCCAATTAGGACCTAGAGGAGACTAGGTACCTAGAAGAGACAAGCTAGGTCTCTTGGATGCAGTGCAAGCAAGCCTTGGAACACTTACATCATATTGGTATCAGAGCTTGAATTGATCAGGCTTGTGGTGGATGTTGCAGCCTACTAAATCACTGGGAGAGAATACACCAAGTGGACCAGTGGAAGAAAAAACCATGGTGACTAACATTGAGTTAGCCAAGAAGGTTGAGGAACAAGAAGAAGATAACAAATTGCTAAGGCAGAGACTAGCTCAAATGGAGCAGCTCTTGGGTGAAGTCCAAGACAAAGAAGATAATGTCAAAGAGAAAATTGACCAAAAGGAAGAAAAAGAAGCAAGGGAGAAGGAATTAGACTTGGAGGAGGAAGCTCCAACACCGGACCCTATTCTTCCTGAAGAGCCATTCTTAAAAGCATTGAAGGCATTGAGTGGCAAAGCTTTGGAAGGTGTGCCACTAGTTAGTGGACAAATGGATCCAGATTTAGTCATGGATTGGATAGACAACATTGAGAACCATTTTGAATGTGATGGCATCTCAGAAGCACAAAAATTTATGGTGGCCAAGTCTAGACTAAGAGGTTCAGCTCTTACTTGGTGGAATTTTGTGCGAACCGAGAGGGAAAAGGATGGAAAAGGTCCTATTGTGACATGGAAGGGCATGGTATCCAAAGTGAAGCAGACCTACCTTCCTGATGATTATGAAGTACAACTTCATAGGAGGAGACATAATCTTAGGAAAAAATATTTATATGTCCAAGCATATACCAAGGAGTTTCAAAAATTATGTTTGAGATCCAAGGTAGTTGAAGATGAAAGTATCAAACTTTGAAGGTACTTGAATGGCCTCAAATTGTCTATTCAAGAAGAGATGAGTCTAGTGAACTTCAAATCTATTTGCCAATTATATTGAATGGCCTTTAAGCTAGAAGAGAAAAGTAGAAGGAAACAAGAAACCTCCAAAGGTAAAGCTAAGAGAAAGGATAGTACAGGGCAAAGAGGTGGCTATGGTGGAAGAAGTTCTGAATCAAGGACTCAAGGAGACATAAAATTTAGTGAGCAGCAAGAAGGAAGCTCAAGTAGAGGTGGTAGAGGAAGGATTTTTAACTCTAGATTTAGAGGAAGAAGTGGTCGACAAGGAGGAAGAAGCAATTACTTTGCCAATATGAAGTGCTACCATTGCAATCAAATGGGGCACCCTGCCTATAGATGTCTAGAGAAAGGTGGTTCATCACAAGGAGGTGACAAGAGAGCTAACCTTGTGCAAGATGATTCTAATGCAATAGAGAAGCATGCTAAGGTACCATTGAATTCAAAAGAGGGAGAGAACCTCATCATGAGGAGAACTTTGATCAAGGAGTCAGTGAAGGAAGAGCCAAGCCAAAGGAGGTCTTTGTTTAGGATTAAGTGCAAGATGATGGGGAAAGTATGTCGGGCCATTATTGATTTAGACTCTACTAACAATATTGTGTCAAAGGAAGTAGTCAGCAAGTTGAAGTTAGGATACCCCACACCAATCCTTACAAGGTTACTTGGCTCAATAAAGGCCAACATGTGTTAGTGAATGAGAAAGCATGGGTGGAGTTCTCCATTGGAAGGTACAAAGACAAAGTTTTATGTGATGCTTTACCTATGGATGCATGCCATTTTCTCCTAGGTAGACCATGGAAATTTGACCGCCAAGCCATACATGATGGAGGAAATAATTCTTATTCTTTCAAGAAGGACAATGTAACCTTCAAAATATAGTCATTGTTGGAAGATGTTGAAGTGAAGACAGTAGGTCCAAATGTACTTATGGTGGGTGAAAAGGAGTTCTTACAAGCCATGGAAGAGATTGAAGGAGTTGGCTATGCATTAGTGTTAAGACCAAGAGAAGGAGATGAAAGCAAGGTGACTAAGAAGGCAGAGTTACCAAAGGAGATTCAAGACATGCTATAGACTTACCAAGGTATTGTAAGTGATGGGAAACCATTAGCCTTACCCCCTAAAAGAGCCATAAGTCATAGGATATATCTTATTCTAGGATCTACCCTACCTAAAAAAGCAACCTATAAGATGACCCCTCAACAAAATGAGGAAATAGAAAGACAAATACAAGAACTCCTAAACCAAGGTTTCATTAGGAAGAGCATTAGTCCATGTGTCATACCTAGTGTACTTGCACCTAATAAAGGAGGAAATTGGAGGCTTTTTACTTATTCAAGGGATATCAATAGCATAACTATAAGGTATAGGTTCCCTATCCCTAGGATTGAAGACTTAATGGATTGTCTAGGTGAAGCTAAGTACTATATCAAGATAGACTTGAAGAGTGGCTATCACCAAATAAGAATACATGAAGGAGATGAGTGGAAAACAACCTTCAAGACCATTGAAGGGCTATATGAATGGCTTGTCATGCCATTTGGATTATCCAATTCCCCCTCCACATTCATGAGGCTCATGAATGAAGTTCTCAAAGACTACATAGGCAAGTTTGTAGTTGTATAGCTGGATGATATACTAATTTTTAGAAAGACAAGGAGTGACCACCTAGAGCATCTTGACATTTTTTTTAGGAAGCTACATGATGAGAAGTTGATGATCAACTTGGAGAAGTGCGAGTTCATCAAAACAAATCTAGTGTACCTTGGGTTTGTCCTATCACATGGAAATCTTAAAATGGACAAAAGTAAAGTGGAGGCTATCATGAATTGGCCCACTCCAAGGACATCAATAGAGGTAAGGAGTTTTCATGGCCTTGCACAATATTATAGGAAATTCATAAGGCAGTTTAGTGCAATTTGTGCTCCTATGTTAGATACTATAAAGGGAGGAATGAAAACCAAGTTTGTTTGGAATGAGCATGCTAACAAAAGCTTTGAGTTGTTGAAGGAGAAGATAGCTACCCAACCTATTTTAGTGTTGCCAAGCTTTGAGAAGCTTTTCACCATTGAGTGTGATGCTAGAAATGTAGCAATTGGGGCTGTTCTAAGCTAGGAAGGCAGACCGGTGGCTTTCCATTCTGAAAAGTTAAGTGAGGCTAAGAAGAAGTACTCTTCTTATGACCTTGAGATGTATGCATTGGTCAAAGCTCTAAGGAAATGGAGGCACTACTTGCCTTCAAAGGAATTCATTGTGTATTCAGACAATCAAGCACTTAGTTTCCTAAATTCACAAGAGAAGTTGAGTCACAAGCACATGAAGTGGGTTGAGTACCTACAAGCTTATACCTTCAATATCAAGCACAAGAAAGGTGTCCTTAATAAGGTGGCAGATGCATTGTCTAGAAGGACACTCACAATCTAAGAAATTCATTTGAAGAGCATGGGAATAGATCACTTCAAGGATCTATATGCAGATAATGAAGATTTTGCTAACATATACAAGGTATGTGCTGAATACAAGAATCATTTTCATAGTAGGTATGCTGAGTATACTTTGCAAAGTGATCTCTTGTTTAAGGGGAATCAATTATGTGTTCCTAGAGGCTATATTAGAGAGAATTTGATTCAAGAAAAGCATAATGGTTCTTTGAGTGATCACTAAGACTCAAGACCTTGTTTCAAGGTTTTAATATTGGCCAAGGATGAATCTAGATGTTAGGATGTATGTGGAGATTTTTGTTGTATGTCAAAAGGCCAAGGGCACTTCCTCAAATACAGGTCTTTAAAAACCACTACCTATTCCTACTAGGCCATGTGAATGCTTGAGTATGGATTTTGTAGTTGGATTACCCAAGACAAGACAAGGTATGGATAGTGTTTATGTGGTTGTGGATAAATTCAGAAAGATGGCTCACTTTGTGCCATGCAAGACCACTAATGATGCTAGTCAAATAGCCTCTCTTTTCTTCAAAGAAATTGTGAGAATCCATGGGTTACCTATCAGCATTGTGTCAAACAAAGACACTAAATTCATGAGTCATTTTTGGAAGACTCTTTGGAAAAGGTTAGGCACTAACTTGTCCTTTGGATCAGCCTACCATCCCCAAACTGATGGTCAGACCGAGGTTGTTAATAGAAGCCTTGAAAATCTATAAGGTGCTTGACTAAAGAGTATGGTCAACAATGGGATCATTGATTGGGCAAGATGAATATGCCTACAATGACACTATCAATAAATCAATAGGGAAAAGTCCATTTGAAATTGTGTATGGACTACATCCTAGAGGTGTTTATGAGTTGAGATATTTGAAGGATGGAGTGAAGGGAAGTGGCTATGTTGATGATTTTGCATATGCTATGCCGGAGATACATGAAACAGTGAGGAAGACCTTGACAAAGAACACCATGAAACACAAAGCCAAGGTGGATGAAGGTAGAAGGACAGTTGAATTTAAAGTTGGTGACTTAGTTGTGGTGCATCTTAATATGTCAAGACTACAAAACGGATTCACCCACAAGTTGCAGATGAGGAGGATAGGTCCCTATCCTATCTTAGCAAGGTATGGTAATAATGCCTTCAAGGTTGAGCTGCCGGAAGACAGTGGACTATCTCCTATCTTTAATGTTGTAGAATTGGTCCATTTTAGAGGACCACAACAAGATATGGATCAGAATCTTCATGAAATGATCAGAGATGTGGAAGACCTACAGTTACCTACTACTGCAATCATAGGAGTTGACAGTGTGTTTGACACAAGGGTCTAAAAAAAGACTAGAACTAAAGAGTATAAGGAACATCTCATAAAGAAGCATGGCCAAATGGATGTTGATGAGTATGGATAAAGGAGTCAGAGTTTAAGGAGATGGGGATTGATCTTTCTATTTTGGGGAGGATGGTGCAGGAGCACACCTAGGCTAACCTCCATGCTTAGTTATTTTTGGCTTGTACTTGACTCTAGCCAAGTCAAGAAGAGTAGATTAGTTTGTTTGAGGACCTTAGAAGTTCATTTGCTATGTGGGCTAAGTGAGTTAGTCACTAGGACTAATGTCACACTAATAGCCAATGTTAGTAATCTTTAGATTCTTAGAGTTAGTAGTTGAGATAGAGTCTTTTAATGTGTCCTAAGCACATAGTAAGGTTGTAAAGTTTCTATAAGGTCATTAATGGCTTTGGATCCTCGAAAAAAAGGAGGTTAAGAGTCCTAAGAAATAGGATTGTGTCATAAGTGAAAGTTGCCAAATGTTGCAAAGAAGTTGTCATGACAACATTTGCAATTATTGCAAATGTTGCATGCAACTCGGTTATCTTTGGATCCCCTTGATTATAGGAGGTGGGAGATCAGCCAATAGGCCCTAGAATGGTGGAAATGGAATCTTATCTAATGTAAGACTTGAATCTCAAAGTTAGTAGATGCATTGTAATAATTTTGAGTTTGTGAATAGAGCTCTGCAACAGTGTTACCAGGAATTTCCTGAGCTTTTGAGTTGACAGTCATATCTTATGGATTGAAAGTGCTAATTTAGTGATTGCATAGTTTTCTTTAGGATATTTTTATACTTTTTCATTTGTTGAGCAAGTTGTTTAGAGTAGATTTGGTGTGTCGGTTAAAGTAGATTTTGTTTTAGAGTTTTACTAGTTCTGTTTTGACCACTCCGAGCATTCATGGCTCCCCCATGAAATCTAACCATGGGAAACACCTAAGGGTAGATGGAAATGCAAGGGGAGTCATTAGTGTATATAAATTTAGGATTAGGAGGCATGAAATTTTGGAGAGCTATTTTTAATGCTAGGCCCTAGGTGAGTAGACAGAGCCCAGTTAAAGGTCTAGGTTATGAAAGATTGAAGTCATATTGCAAGGAATGAAGGTACAGTATGGCTCCCATACTTTTTCAAGAAGGTATTTATCATATATAAACACCTTATGAAGATTGCATTCATACCAATCATTCTCATCAAGTTTTGAGCAAGTTTCAAGCGAGGATACAATATGTCCTAGAAGTTGGGCCTATTAGCCCTATATGTCCTAGTATATAGGAAGCTAGTGTACAAACCTTGTCAAACCTAGAAACCCACTAAATGTTTTAAAACTGCCAAATGGGTATCCAAATATGGGTTTATATTTCTAGGGTTTTTGGGAAAGTTATACAAGAAATAGTAAAAAGTGACTGGTAAAGGCTGCAAGGATTAGGCCAATTTTAAGGTCTGTAAAAGATGAGTCATTGAACCCAGTAAGAATATGATTCAAAATCCCTCAAAAATGGATCAAATGGACCAAGTTATGAATGTTTCCAAGATGGATAACACCCCTGCAATGAAGGATCAAGTTTATGAGGAGTTGGCACTTAGAACTTTCTAAGTGAGTGAGGAGAAGTGTACTAAAACTGGGCTGTTAGTCTTTCAAGGTTAAGCACAAGAGTTAGAACTCTTAGAGAAGAGTTAGAATTGGACTTAGTTAAGAATTGGACTTAGTTAATGATCTAAGCCAATTAGGACCTAGAGGAGACTAGGTACCTATAAGAGACAAGCTAGGTCTCTTGGATGCAGTGCAAGAAAGCCTTGGAACACTTACATCACTATCAATGTTCAAACTTGGGGGCAAGCAAAGTCATATCCTATGGTCTCCAGTATCTCAGACATGTCATATCTAGTCAAGGTCCTTTGAAGTTACATCCAAGTTAGTCAGTCATTCTCCTCTCCAGAAAGGATTTTGCACCTACAACAACACAATCAAACATCAACATGAACTTAAAACAATGTATATTTCACATGCTTTTACCTCTGTGTATGCTTACTATTTCACATTGATATTTTTGCATATTTTGTTCCCTTGAGCTCTTCAATGATGTCATTTATTAGATTTAGAGAGTGATGACTAGGGGAAAAATATTTTCTTTATTTTCTTCTTGGAGTGAAAATCTAACAACCTTGGAAATTTCAGATTGAAATGGTGTCCATCTGTAAGAGCCTCTATCTCGTATTGGATGGCCATGAGTACCTCGACCATTGATACCTAGAAAATTCAAGGAAGTTTGATCTAACTATTGTCTTTTTGATTAAATTCTTTCTCCTACTATGAAACGCGAGCTTACCTAAGGATGTGAATGATAAATGGTCACTATGGGTAATTCACAATGGATTCAAAATGATCTCTTGACTGTTTGATGTGTTTGTACTGCAAGGTGTATTTAGGTCTGTGTGTGTGAAAATTGTACCTAATCTATAGACACAACACTTTAGTAAAATATTGGAGGTTAGCTATAATCAAAATCATGCAAAATTGAAATCTAATCTAACTAGGCGATTTACTACCTTCTAATAAGTGTGAGTATGATGTTCTCAGATTGTATCGAGATCAGTGACCTTGATGACACCTAGATGAAAGATTTGAATGCAAAACTGATATGAAATATGAATGCAATTAATCTATTTTTTTGGTATTTTCTATGCAATGATATGATGAAAACTTGATATGAATCTATGCTAATATGGAAATTGATATGCTAAAATGATCTAACAATGATATGAAAATGAATCTAAATGAATGTAGAAAAAACAAGATTGATCTCACAATAGCCTTGATTCACAATAAGCTTTGATTCTCCAAATTTCAATTCTTCAAAATAGTTGTGCAATTCATAGATGACTTTGGCAAAGTAAGCTTGCAAAATTATGAGATGAATTATGAAGAGCTGAGCCTTGATTTTATAGAAGTCTAGGGCTTTATAGGTGCATGGATAAAAGCCATAAATCACTCAAATAAACTCAACTTGATTTTTGAGTTATTTTTAAATAAAGGATATTTAACTCACAAAAATATGCAAAAGCAGAGTTTAACTCAAAATAGAGTTTAGCTTTCATTGATAGTTGTCTGCTTTTATGATTGTGCATGTTTTATTTATGAATTAATTTAATAATAAAGTGATTTATTTCCAACTTAACTGATTTTAAAAATAAAACAATTGATTTATGGGTTAATCAATCATTTAATCAAACTTTTATTAAAAACTATATTATTAAATAATGACAACTTGCTTTAATTAATTAAATAATAATTTAATCAATTATTCATAAGATTTTGGATTTATTGTTAAAATTTAAATAATATAATTAATAATAGATAGAATTAAATTTAATTAAACAATTAAGTGGCAAATATTAAATCTAATTAATTAAATATGAAAATATTCAATTAATCAAACTTAGGATAAATGTGATTTATTGCCAAATAATTATTAAATTAAAGATAATTAAGATAGTTAGGAATATTGCTAGGAATATTCCCCGATGTAGAATTTAAGATAATCAATTAGGATTTGATGATGTTTAGATATGCCTTAGGTTAGGACTTTGATGTCGATTTCGTTCGATTTGATGATGTAGGAGATTAATGAACTTATAGCCCATTTTTGGGGTATTACATTTTGCCTCTCTTTGAATTACTGTGCGAAGTGCAGTGGTTCAAAGACAGTCTGTGTATGATGTTTGAAACTGATGATCTGATATGAGATTGCAATTGATATGAAACAAAAACTATGATATGAGACAAAGATTGATTGAAAGATTTGAAGATAATAGGTCCCAAATGACCAAAGATAATGTTCATTGTAGCAGCGATGAACCGATGATTACGAAAGAGTGTCAAAATGCTTGATTTCGAACCTTAGGATTGCAAAGAAGTGAGTGACTGGTTCTAGACTCGATTGTCTTAGCAGAACTAGCAAGTATCACATCCGAACCCTTCAGTTGCTGAAGAACCAAGGAAATAACACTAATGAATCGATGGTTGTGAAAAACTGATACAGTTTACAAGATTAGGAGAATACCAGATTGATATGGATCGATGAATCTGATATGCCCCAAGTGATGATAGATTTGCCCCGAGCGATGAGGTCTTTTTTGATGATTCAGTAACTAGACATGGTTGTTGTCTTGATTACTGAGGAAAGATTGATAGAATTTTTACAGACTTGAATGATGTGCAATACCATGCCCCCTTCAGGATTAAAATTGAAATCTGAGAAGAAAAGTCAGTGTTATAGTTTAGAAGCATGTTAATTGATTTGAGAAGTGGTTATACACATTTGAGAATGCATTCTGCATCGTTTAGAGGTCCTGGAGACCAAGTTTGACAAGGTTTGACCATGAGTTGACCATGGTTGACCAAGTTGAAATTTTGATAGTTTGATGTAAGATAATCAGTCAAGTTAAAAAAATGGATTTCTACTATGATTGAAGGTTGATTATGCAAGTAGTTAATAATATAAACAATCTCAGATTTTGATTTTGATCCCGAAAAAGGATTCTAATTGTTTTTTTGTTGGAGGAACCTTCGTGTGAGATTTGGCTCTTGTTAGATTTGAAGATGCAATTTGAAGAATCGTTTAAGCTTTGAAGTTCATTTAATAATTGTGAGATCATGCCACATGCAAAATGAAATGCAACCTAAGACCTAGGACCTAATCACTGATCATGTGTCGATTTGTTATCATCATTGAACTTTTACGTAACCGGATAAATCAATACAATGCCCACTAGCTATGAAACCGTAGACATATGAATATCAATTTGTATGCACAAGAATCAATACAACACCCATTGGTCAACAACCATGGATATATGAATATTGATTTTATTTTCAGAATGTCAGATTAGATATAAGAACCAAGGCATAAACGCCAGGATGACCTGCATATCATGTCCATTTTGATATAGAAATTTGTATAAGCATCAAAACATAAACATCGTGATGACCTAAATACACCTTGCATGACAAACACATCAAACAACCAAGAGATTATTCTAAATCTGATGTGAATTACCCGTAGTCACCCTTTATCATTCACATCCTTAGGTAAGATTATGTTTCATAGTAGGAGAAAGAACTCACTCAAAAAGACAATAGTTAGATCAAACTTCCTTGAATTTTTTGGGTATCAATGGTCGACGTATGCATGGCCATCCAATTTGAGATAGAGGCTCTTACAGTCGGACACCATTTCAATCCAAAATTTCCAAAGTTGTTAGATTTTCACATACAAGAAGAAAAAAAAGAAAAGATTATGCCCCTAGTCAGCACTCTCTAAATCCTATAAAGGACATCATCGAAGAGCTTGAAGGGACATAATATGGAAAAATCTCAATGTGAATCAGTAAGCATACAAGGAGATAAAAGCATGTAAAAAAGCATAGATTGTTTTCAGTTTGATGTTTGATTGCATTGTTGTAGATGCAAAATCCTTTCTGGAGACAAGACTCACTGATTGACTCACATGAAGTTTCAAAGGACTCTGAGTGGATATGATACATCTAAGATATACTGGAGACCATAGGATTTGACTGTGATTGCCCCCAAGTTTGAACATTGATAGGATACAGATGCTTGAGCTGATTGGTGTACAAACTGACTTATTGAAAACTGTAAATGCAAAACAAACCGGGAGATATGTACAAACTAAAGCAAGACTGAAAGCTAGGAAAGACCAAGATTGCGCTGGTAGATGGAGCATTTTGAAAAAAGTGGCACCCATTTGCCAGGTATTCACCATCTTGGCAGAGATTCTATTTTTTCTACCAAGGCACCTGTTTCTAGGTTTTCACCAAGGCACTTTTTTTCTTTTTCTCATTTTTTTTTTGCATTTTTCATTTTTCAATTTTTTTGAATTTTTGATATTTTCTCATTTTTTTGTGAATCATTAAGGCACCTATTGCTAGGTTTTCACCAAGATGTTCATTTTTTCAGAACATTTTTCAGATTTTAAAGATTTTTTCAGGACATTTTACCAAGCACTGAATGCCTTAGGCATAGAATTTCTTCAGATGGAGAACGTTGATTGGTTCTTGGAGCTGTTCTCCTTCAGTTGTTGAGAATTGATAGGCACTAGAGCCAAAAGTAGTAGTGATTACAAAGGGACCCGGCCAGTTGGGTTCAAACTTCTCCTTGCATTCTTGATGGGATTGATTTTTAGGATTTTCTCTCAAGACTAGATCACCAATCTAAAATTCTCTGTGTCTAACTTTCTTATTGTAGCCTCTAGACATTCTCTTCTGATATACTCTAATATGATCATATGCTACTTGTCTATGCTCATCCATTAGTCCAATTTCTTGCAACCTAGACACTCTATAGTCATCATCAGTTACTAGACCATGCATTCTAATTCTAAGTGATGGGATTTCAACCTCAATAGGTAGTACCGCTTCAGACCCATAAACTAAAGTGACAGGTGTAGCCCTAGTAGGTGTTCTAATCCTTGTTCTGATAATGATTCTAATACTTGTTCTGATACTAATTCTGATACTTGTTCTGATACTTGGTATACTTTATAGCATCTTTTTCCATTGCAAACTCCCAAGAAAGATCATATCGTGCAGTCCCAATGTCTAGCAAGGTGGAGAACAAGAGAGATTAGCAAGGTAGTGGAAGAGATGGAAGACAAGAGAATGAAGGATAATGAAGGGAAGAAATCCTCAAGGGAAAACTCCTCAAGAATACCCAAGCTAGGGAAAATTTGTCATGTAAAGCACATTTGGACAAGCAATAAAAGGCCAGAATAGGATAAGTCACAAAAGCGTAATGCCAAAGAAGGATAGGATGTAGTTCAAAGGAGTAAACATGTCAAGAAGTTTCAAAGCATCCAGTTTCACTCTTTCTTTTTTAGATCAAGACCAAAGGGGAAAAGGATAGTGATAGGTGAAAATGAATGGAGGAAAATAGACATGAAGGCTAAACAGGAAGGGAATGAAAGCAAGATCATCATAAGATAGCTCACAAAATAGTCAAATGTTCATGTATAGATCAACATTGTCAAGATCAAAGAGAGAAGATGGAATGGATGAAATATGTAGAAGAACTATGCATGATGCCTGATTGCCAAGTTTTCATCATGGTACTTATCCAAGGTGCCACAAGGAAGTGGTTTTCACCATAGGATGAATTTATTTCTTTTTACTTTTGCTACCAAGGTGCCTGTTTCCAAGTTTTCACCATGGCACATTTTCAATTTATTTATTTTTTTCATTTCTTTTTGAATTTTCGGAAGAAGGCAAGCTTTTTAGATAGTGCTCCTTGAAAGGATAAACCATGATATGCCAAGGAATCAAAATGATATGCTCAAAGATGTTGATAGGGAAAGGCAGATGGAAGATAAAAATGGAGGATAAGGTTTTATGTAAAGCGAGTGAGGTTGGAAGATAGGAGGAATAGGAAAATGAGGAAAAATGATAGAAGGTAGAAGGATAATGCATTGAAGGATTGTGAAAGGGTAGATGGAAAGGAAGGCAAGCTCAACATCAACACATACCTTGAAGGGTGGTGAGAGGATGGAGGAATCATGAATGAAGGAATATGTGAAGGAATATGGCAAATGGATAGTAGAGATTGTGGTTTAGGCGCATGCAATGGAGGAATGCTTTTGGAAGAAGATGAAGTGGAAGTCTTTCGAAGCTTGAATGTGAACTTAACTTTTTGCTCAACACCAGACTCTTTCAAGAGAGACTTTGGAATCAATATAGCTGTAGGCTTTTTATTTCCTTTTGATGATCTAGAGAGAATATTTTCAATGATAGATTTTGGAACCCATACTTGTCTTGTAGTTTTTTTCTTAGATATCTCTTTTGACTTTATGCCTCCGTGTCGATTAGAGGAGACATGGTGATCCTTTTTTTTTATGGATTCTTGTATTGCTTCTTTTTCTTGTATTAAACATTCAAGCTACTTCCAAAAGACTTGGGACTTGTGGAAGAAGAAGGAGGATATGACTAGTTTAAATGGGTGGGTGGATAAAAAGGATTCAAGGGTATGCATCTATGTTGATCTTGAGGAAAGATGGGAGATGGAGGGATGTAAGGACCCAAGATGGATGGCGAATTAGGAAAGTTAGGAGGGGAAAGTGAAGGGACATAAGGACCCAAGATGGAAGGTAGACATGAAGCCCTTAGTAGTGGTGGAGGAGGTCTAAGGATGGAATTTGAAGACACAAAAGCATAATCAATAAGTTTGTCAGCATCTATATGACAACCAAGGATATCAGCATCTTTAGAGTGAGCATTAGAATTTTCAATAGAATCAAGTACATCTTGAATATGAGCACCTTCTTTGATAGGATTGTTCAAAGCTTGCAAAGACTTAAGAAGAATAGAAAGTGGAAGTGAACATGGAGTGGTAGAACAAGAAGATGGAAGACTTTGATCTTGACAAGGATCTTTGGATAGCATAAGTACATAGTTTTTCTCTTGATTTTCAATAGGCTTAACATTGGAAGTAACAACACCATTTTTACCAACCTTAATGGAAGTATCATCTTTGGAAAATGCAAGTGTAGTAAGATTATTTTGATTGTCAATAAGCTCAACAGTGTAAGTAGTAGCTTGATCTTGCTTAGGCAAAGACTTAAGACATGGTGGAATGCATGAAAAAGGGGGTATAGGATCAAAAGAACCATGAAGCAGATAAGAGACATCGAGAAAAGGAGTGGATGAAATGGAGGGTTCTTGATCTTGATCTTTCTTTATGTTCTTTTCTTCATCATTTTTAGAGTCCTCTTGACATGGAGCCACTTCTAAGGACAAGGAAGCAGGTTGGGATTGTATGGAAGACATTGGAAGAGATGGTGAAGGACTAGCTGAAGTAGGCATTATAGCATATGAAGGCTTAGGCTCTTTAGGTTTATCATTATTGAAAGTATTTGTAGCCAAGTGAAGGTTAGCTTGAGTTTCTTTAAGAGGTAGCCCTGGAGGATAACTATAGGGAACCACATGAAAAGTATTAGGGCTTGTGTTGGATGAACGTTTTGTGAAAGATTTGAAAGACTCAGAAGCTTTAGAAAATGTATGGGTATTGGAGGAAGTAGGGGATGGAAGGGAACCATCACAAGACAAAGGTCCAACATTAACATGATCTTGCTTGAGAGTGTAATCTTTATTTTTAGCTTGAGAGTTCTTAGAGGAGAGATCCTTATAGTATTGATGTTTCAAATCAGTGTGATACATTTTATATTCCTCAATAGAAGTAGATGTATCATCTAGATATTGTCCACAAAAGCCATCAAAATCTCTTTCAAAATAAAAATCATATGGATCACCATCACGATCTATCCAATGTGACATCCCATTTCTAGTAAGCAGGAACACATGATGAGGAGGACTCTTAGGAATAGAGGTGTCATAGGTATCATTATATTGTCCATCATCATAGTCATCATAGTCTCCAAAGATGGATGTGTCACTCTCCATGGAAGAGGTATCATAAGGATTGTCACGTTGCTCATATTCTATCTGGGGGCATGGTGACATGTACAAGTCTTTATCAAATGGAAAAGGGCACAGAGCTTCCATGGAGAACTCTTTAGGTTCCTTTTCTTTCTCAAGTTTGTTAAGTTTGACTTGCATAGCATGGATCTATTTCATCATAGCTGAGATTAGAATTTCTTCCTCATGTGTACTAATTCTTTGAGACATGTGTACTGATTCTCAATAGCTACTGCTCTTTTCCTGACACAGTGATTTGTTTGATAGATTTTGGAACTAGGCTGAAAAAGCTAAGTATCTGGCAATTCTGACAATTTTCTGACAACTTTTCAAAATTTTCCCAAACAACACTCTGCAGACTCGTACGACAGTGGGTAGACAATGAAATGATAGTTGAAAAACTCATACGATAGTTGGTAGGTAATGAAATGATAGTTGAAAATATCATACGATAGTTGCAAGCAGGATTTTGACTTTTGAATTTTCTGGCATCAAAACTCGTACGACACTGGGTGGTTCACCATACGATAGTTGGGCAGTAATGAAATGACATTTGACAAAAACTCATATGACTTTTTGACCTTCTGAGATGACTTTTGACTCCAGAAAAGAATTTTACTTCAGATTTTGCAAATTTTGAGTTTTTAGATTCGGATTGTTTGCAAATTTCAATGTCCAGATTTGAAGATTGTAATAGATTTGTTCATTTTCAGTAACTAGATAGATAAACAAGCACACAAAATAGCAAGCAAGTGATTTCAAGCACGTCTGAAAATAATGAACAAGGGAAAAAACAACCTTGCGCATGAACAATCAAGTGACTGAATTGTGCTAATCCCTAAGAGAGCTAATTGTGTATGTTCCAAAAAGTTTTACAATAACGCACATATTCCTAACAAATGAAAATTTGGCATCTCTAGGGTTTTTTTAGTAATGGTTTGACTCTGCAACTTTTATGATCCAAAGGGGTGAACTCCAATCCTGGAGCACCAGGGTTTTGACATAGTCTGAGAACTTAATCTTCAGGAGCTACTAGGGAGATCTGACAACCCAACAATGAACCATACCCATGGAGATTTCTTCCACAAGGACATTTATATAGCGGCTGTCACTACCACGGCAAAAATGGATATTACCGCTTGAGGTTCTGTCAATGTAGTTTTCCCTGTGAAGGAAATGTCTGCTACAGTTAACCCTCTCTAAAGATGACTCATAGTATTGTACCACAAGGGGACTTGGCTCCAGATCCAAGGTTTTTGACACCTTTTCACTTTTAACCCAAACAAAGCAGATAGATAAATCCGACATGCTAAGACAAATTTTTGCTTCACCAAGGTCTATGATGTCAACTCCACATGATCTATCAACCTCTTTGGGGAGAGAATGTATCGATCAATAAGAGAACGCGCACTAACCAATTTTGATTCACCAAAGCTCGTGATGTCAACCCCATGTGATCTATCAACCTCTCATAGGAGAGAATGTATCGATCAATAAGAGAAGACGCACTAACCAAGTTGAATATGAAATGCACTAAGTATCCTCCCTACCTACAAGGATTCTGTCATCAAGAAGGATTTCTCTGGGAATCCAATCTCTCAAGAATCATGAATAGTGTTCATAGGACCTAATTACTATGTGAGCACAGATGTATGTTTCCAAAAAGTAAATCTACCAAAAGTACCCAAAAAGAAGAAAGAGGAACACTTAACGCTTAAAGAGAATATGAGATGAGTCCACAAGGTGGAACACTTAACACCTCACACAAGCTAAAAAAAAGTCCCCAACTTAGAAAACAAGTGAGTTCCTAAAAGCATAAATGGGTTGCCAAGTGGAACACTTAATGCTTCTGTCCTGTTGACCCCTCCCCTTTAATGTGGCGCTGACCTTGCAACCACGGGGTGGAATGAGGGGTCAGTGGATTAGCAAGTCCAATAACCCAAGATAGCAATCAAGATCAATCACAAGTATCTAAGACTACTTAATGAATCTTTAAGGGGCCACAACCTAGTATCAATTATGCAAGTGTGTAGAAATAGACAAAAGCATGAAAAGATGCACACAAGCTAGACACATAAGAGATTTATTTTAAGTCCAAATCAAAATTTTATTAGATGAAGGAGAATACCTAGGATCCTTGCAATGCACTTAGTAGATTTTACCTAATTTTTAGCAATTCTTGTTGAGCTTTTCCATGCAAGCAAGTGACAAACTCTCCAACAAGCAAACAAGCAAACAAGATATGCAACATATATTCAAATTATGAAAACTATAGGGTTAGCTCTAAAAATCAATTATTATCAGCAATAATAACTAGCAATTAACCCAAATGACAACTCATATCATTCATTGAACCATGTAAAAAAAATAAGTGCATACCCATCACAAAACTTTATTTTTTTTGCTGCATTTGACCTAGTCAACAAGATCTATTTTTTTTATGATTTTGGCCACAAAAATAGAAATTCAAAATAGATACCCCTACTAAAAAATAGAGAACTTTCTAAAAATGTAAAAATTTTAGAAAAATCTCTTCATTTGTGCCCTAGAGACCCATTTTATCAAAATAGACTAATTTTTGTAAATTAACTATTTGAGCTATTATATTGCATCCAAATTTAAAACACAAAGAATGGATGCCCTGTAGAATTTAAAGATATTTTTGAAAATATAAAAATTTCTAAAAAATATGCTGATTTGCATTAGATATTAATTTTTTTCACAATTTTAAGAAAAAATTATTAAAAATTCAAAACATCGTAAGAAATTCTAAATTTTTTACTGTAGCTTTCTTGATATGTGTCCAACCTGCAAAACAAATTTTAGAGAAAAACTCTAAGCCATTTGAGAGATAAAATTAAATCTTTGAAACTTTAGGGTTTTAGCTCCCCAAAAAAAATCAAAACTAGCATGTAAAGGTGGGTTGCCCCACGGTGGGCACCAGAAATGTGTGTGTAAAAATTGTACCTGATCTGTAGACACAACACTTCAGTAAAACATTAGAGGTTAGCTATAATCAAAATCATGCAAAATTAAAATCTAATCTAACCAAGTGATTTACTGCGTTCTAATAGGTGCAAGTATGATGTTCTCAGATTGTATCGAGATCAGTGACCTTGACGACACCTAGATGAAAGATTTGAATGCAAAACTGATATGAAATATGAATGCAATTAATCTATTTTTTTGGTATTTTCTATGCAATGATATGATGAAAACTTGATATGAATCTATGCTAATATGAAAATTGATATGCTAAAATGATCTAACAATGATATGAAAATGAATCTAAATGAATGTAAAAAAAATAAGATTGATCTCACAATAGCCTTGATTCGCAATAAGCTTTGATTCTCCAAATTTCAATTCTTCAAAATAGTTGTGCAATTCGTAGATGACTTTGGCAAAGTAAGCTTGCAAAATTATGAGATGAATTATGAAGAGCTGAGCCTTGATTGTATAGAAATCCAGGGCTTTAGAGGTGCATGGATAAAAGCCATAAATCACTCAAATAAACTCAGCTTGATTTTTGAGTTATTTTTAAATAAAGGATATTTAACTCACAAAAACATGCAAAAGCAAAGTTTAACTCAAAATAGAGTTTAGCTTTAATTGATAATTGATAGTTGTCTACTTTTATGATTGTGCATGTTTTATTTATGAATTAATTTAATAATAAAGTGATTTATTTCCAACTTAACTGATTTTAAAAATAAAATAATTGATTTATGGGTTAATCAATCATTTAATCAAACTTTTATTAAAAACTATATTATTAAATAATGACAACTTGATTTAATTAATTAAATAAGAATTTAATCAATTATTCATAAGATTTTGGATTTATTGTCAAAATTTAAATAATATAATTAATAATAGATAGAATTAAATTTAATTAAACAATTAAGTGGCAAATATTAAATCTAATTAATTAAATATAAAAATATTCAATTAATCAAACTTAGGATAAATGTGATTTATTGTCAAATAATTATTAAATTAAAGATAATTAAGATAGTTAGGAATATTGCTAGGAATATTCCCCGATGCAGAATTTCAGATAATCAATTAGGATTCGATGATGTTCAGATGTGCCTTAGGTTAGAACTTTGATGTCATTTTTATTCGATTTGATGATGTAAGAGATTAATGAGCTTATAGCCCATTTTTGGGGTATTACAAGGTCATCATGATGTCTATATTTTTATGCTTATACAAATTGCTATATCAAAATGGACATGATATGCAGGTCATCTTGGCATTTATGCCTTGGTGCTTATATCTAATCTGACATTCTGAAAACAAAATCAATATTCATATGTCCATGGTTGTCTAACCAATGGGTGTTGTATTGATTTTGGTGCATACAAATCAATATTCATATGTCTATAGTTTTATAACTAGTGGGCATTATATTGATCTATTCGGTTACCTAAAAAGTTCAATGATGAAAACAAATTGACACATGATCAGTGACTAGGTCATAGGTCTTAGTTTGCATTTCATTCTGCATGTTATTTTGCACTTTGCATGATTGCATGATCTCACAAATTTTTGAATACACTCAAAATGATTAAATGATTCTTCTAACTTAAACTTCACATGAAGAGTTAAATCTCACACGAAGGTTTCCTCACAGAACCACTAGCAGTCACCATCATGGGTTAAACATCCTTTTTGACATAAGACCGAGTACTTGTCTTCATCAATCCCTGCAAAACATATCATGTGTATCATTGCATTTACATTGCATTTAATGATCATTTTGCATTACATACATGTGCATTTAACATTGCATACCATAATCAAAATCATACATTTTCCATAATCAACTACATTTGCATAAATCCATACATTTGAAAGAAATCATTGCATTGCATAAATCCATACATACATTCTACACTACTCATAGCATTTACATCACATGATATCATCATAAATCAAAACATGACAAGTAAAAATGAAGTCATAACCAAAATCTCAATCTCATATATATCATATAACTCGAATTAGTCAAGGGTGCACTACTGGCACAAGATACAAAAGAATGAGCTCATGTGAGCTATTAGAAGTCAAATTAGTATATATGAACAAAATGATAAAAAATGGAATATCATGAACAGATTAGCTATCGGCCTAATCCTCTACATCTAGTGGAGGTGGTGGTGGT
Source organism: Chamaecyparis obtusa (assembly GCA_027943335.1). NCBI lineage: Eukaryota > Viridiplantae > Streptophyta > Pinopsida > Cupressales > Cupressaceae > Chamaecyparis > Chamaecyparis obtusa. Next base: position 1,304,815 of record BSBK01000938.1, on the reverse strand, counting down.
GCATCTGGCACTGCCTCAACTCATGGTGCCTTGGCTCCCTCTAAAGCTATCATATACTGGGAATATGTCGGTACTCTCTGACCAACATGAACAACAACATAATATGCATCTCGAGAGGTCTAATGTGTCACCTCTGCCTGCAATCTCCTATTTTCCTCTTGGAGCTCTGATCGTTGTCTATCAGACTCTGTGAATCGCTCCTCAAAATGGGCACTCTAAACTCTCATGTCCCTAACCTATAATCTCAAATGCCTAATCATCTCTTGAGGAGTATGTGCCACACCAAGATCTAAATCTGCCATGGGCATATCTATGTCCCTACTTGGCTGATTAGCGGCCTCTACTCTTTGCACCTTACAACATCTCACCTCGGCACCTAGATCAAAATTAGTGTCACCCTGTGTAGGATTAGGACCAACACCTACATCCTACTGTGCACCTAATACCTCATCTGCACTGCCCAAAGTGCCACCCTCTCCTCTAGTGGATCTCTGTTGTAAAACTATAGGCCTACCTACTGTAGAACTAGTAGGACAAGGTGGTCTCTATGGTGTCATCACTTCTCTTAGCCTTGGAGGTTTAGGCTAGGGCATCAAAATCTATGCATCACACCATCTCTGGCCTTGACCCATCAGTGCTCCTGTCACATCCATAGCCTCCTCCATACTGGGGATCGACTTAGTGGGATCTGAAAATCTATAAATGGGATGCTCTGCAAGCCAAGCAATGAACCCATCTATGACTCCATCATCTACAACATTTGGACGGTATCCCCAGTCTCTACCAACAATACCGCTATACTCCTATGCACACAAAGCATACAACAACCGTGTTGTCCATCCTAGGCCAATCTCTTGGACTATCTGTGCATATGTGGTGTACTCTTGTGGGGTGTCCTGAATGACACTATATTGTCACCACACTCTGGTAATGATGAATCTCTTGATCACAGTGGTACATTGCCCAATCAACACTCGACTCTAAAAGAAATAACTGAACTACTATCGGGCAGTAGGCCAGGCCTCCATCTTTAAATAAGAATGCCAGAGCACAAATGTCATATCATCAAGGATATGCCTCCAATACTCAGTATGGCCCATGTGCACCTGTGTGACATATCTTGAATAAATGTAAATCACTAGATCCTATGGCTGGTGCTGACTCTAACATATGGGTTTGCATACTGGGATGTGCTCCCATGCCCAAATTTGAAGCACTAATGCACCTGAAGCAAATGACTTTCTCTCCTAATACATGATCTCATGCATCTCAAAGAACATATGAGCCATCATACACTGACCCCAACCCAACTTAGAAGGAGTGGCCATCAACCGTGCAACCATAGGGGCCCAGCCCATCAAGAGACCATTCTGCTAACAGTCACACATGATGATACCTCCTATCATACCAACTAGTATGCACTCTAACCTATGGGTCTACCCATATATCTAAACTAAGGACTCCCAAGAGATTGATTATGTTAGCTATGTATCATCTCCAAACAATCTCCTAAAATCATGTAAACTAGAGCTCCCCAAACTCACATAGTCAGGACGTGAGCCATGGAATGGAATACATAGAATATGGTACACGTCCTCTAGTGTGACCATCAAATCTCTAGTAGGAAGATGGAAGGTCTGTGTCTCAGAGTGAAAGTGCTCGATCAATGCAGTCAAAAGGCCATGGTTTACCTGAATCTTAGGTAACCGGATTAGATACTCAAAACCACATGATGCCAAATGCACCCTCATCAGATCAAGAAGTGACACACATAGTCTCTGAGTGGCATGGTGTGATATACGAACATGGACATCAGGATAGACAACCTACACAACATAGAAATAGGGTATCCTATTAGTAACTTGGTTGAAAAATAGGTTAAAAGTATAGAAAATCAAAAGTTGAACACTTTAGAAGGTACATTAAATGCTCAGGAATCAGCCTAAGAAATTAGACAATTCAAAAATTTGACCTAAAAGGGTGAGTTTAGCTCACTATTTTCCATACAACAATACAGTTTGGTATCAAAACTTGTACGAGTTTCTATAGGTTGTCATACGACAATTCATGGTTATACGACAATGTATAAGTTCCCATAGAACAACTGAGGGACCCGACGAAATGTCATATGACTCTTGGGTCCCTCTCATACAAGTTTATAGGGGTTCCAAGATGACACTCTATAGGAAATTCAAAAGTTGTACGAGTCACAGGGGACTATCGTATGAGTTTCTATGCATGCAAAAATTAAAAATTCATAACGTACAAAAAATGATCTAAAAAAGCTACAAACATGCAAAAATGGAATTTTCAAAGAGGCACAGAGGTCCACTTATCGGGTGACCATACTGCGGAGGTCTCTGATGTTTCTGGCTACACTCAAAATGGTGTGAAGACATGGGTACCTTCATCTCATCCATTTTCTCACTCAGAGGGCTCCACGAAAGTTTCAAAAGTCAAATGTGAATAATGAATTGAAAATGACCCTTTTGGCCCTTATATAGGTTTTGACCTAATTTTTCAAAGTGCTCCATTTTCCATGAAAATTGCACCCCTGGCTAATTTCGAAGTTCTCAACCCATTTTTGAGATCAAAATCAAAATCTAAGATCGTTACTATGTCAAAATTGCAATTTAAAATTTTTGGACCTAGGACAGCTGACTACTTGCATAATCAACCTTCAATCATCATAGAAATCTAGAATTTGACTTAACTGATTATCTAACATCAAACTATTTGAATTTAAACTTGGTCAACCATGGTCAACTCACGGTTGGACCTAGTCAAACTTGGTCTCTAGGACCTCCAAACGATGCAGAACGCATTCTCAAACATGTATAACCACTTCTCAAATCAATTAACATGCTTCTAAACCATTTAACGCTAACTCTTCTTTTTAGATTTCAATTTTAATCCTGAAGGGGCATGGTATTGCACATCAATCAAGTCTATAAAACACATTTATTATTCTGTCAATAGAATCTGTAAATCAAATCGTCTCTTAGTAATCAAGACAACAACCATGTCTAGTTGTTGATTCATCAAAAGATCTCATCGCTTGGGGCACATCACTTGGGGCATATCAGATTCATCAAGATCCATATCAATCTGGCATCCTAATCAATCTTGTAAATTGTATCAACTTTTCGTAACCATGATTCATTAGTGTTATTTCCTTGGTTCTTCGTAACTGAAGGGTTCAGATGTGATACCATTTCGATTCCTTTGGACAATCAGGTCACTCACTTCTTCATAATCATAAGGTTCAGAATTAGGCATTTTGACACTTCTTCATAATCACTGATTCATTGTTGATATAATTAGCATCATCTTGATTCTTTGGTCGATCAGGACCTAAATCACAACATCTTCAAATCTTTCAATCAGTTTCTATCTCAGAATCAGTTAACCTCTCAAGATTAGTTTTTCCACCACATAACTGAGTCCACATCTTTATAAAAAACAAAGTAATCTTTGAACCACTACACTTCACACAATGATTCAAAGAGGGGCAAAATGTAATACCCCAAAAATGGGTTATAGGTTCATTAACCTTCTACATCATCAAATGGATCGAAATCGACATCAAAGTCCTAACCTAAGGCACATCTGCACATCAGTTTATCAAATACCTAATTGATTATCTTAATTCTACATCAGGGAATATTCCTTATTTATCCTAATTATCTTTAATTGAATATTATTTGGCGATAAATCATATTTATCCTTAAATTTGATTCATTAAACATTTTGAATATTTAATTAATCAAATTTAATTCGGCCACTTAATTATTTAATTAAGATTTAATTCTATTTGTTCCTAAATTATATTATTTAATTTTGACAATAAATCAAAAATCTCATGACTAATTGATTAAATTCTTATTTAATTAAATAATGTCAGTTGTCAATATTTAATAATATAGTTTTTTAATAAAAGTTTGATTAAATAATTGATTAACCCATAAATCCGTTGTTTTAAATTTAAAATCAATTAAGTTGAGAATAAATCATTTTATTTTTAAATTAATTCATAATTATCTATGCATATTTAAAAGAACAGTTAAACTTTAAATTAGAAAATCAATTCAAGTTGTTATATTTTGGAAACTCAACATCTATTTTGAGTTGAAATCTGATGTAAACTTCTAATTTGAGTTAAAAAGCTATTTTTGCATGATTTGCATGATTTTGTGAGTTGATCTGTTTCTAATTTCTTGCTAACTCAAAATCCAACCTGAGTTTATCAAGAGTGATTTATGGCTTTTCTCAATGCATCCCCAAGCCTTGGATTTCTATAAAAACAAGGATCAGCTCTTCACAATTAACCACTCTTGAATTTGCACAATTACTCTGGCAAATTTGCAGCTGAAGGATCGACCACTTGTGATAAGCGATTTGTGAGATTTTTCATTATTGGTCATAAGCATTCATAGTTTTTCATAGCATATCATAGCATTCATTCATTCATACCATCCCTAGATTAAATCTTCATATCATTTCATTTTCATCTAGATTAGTTTCATATCAAGTTTTTTATCTTATTGCAAGCAAAATCCAAAAAAATAGATTAATTTGTATTCATAGAGTTTTTCATTCTTTTGCATTCAAATCCTTCGTTTAGGTGTTGCATTGTCACTGATCTCGATTTCAATTAGAGAACATCATACTCACACCTACTAGAAGGCAGTAAATTTCTTGGTTAGCTTAGTTTCATTTATTTGTAGATTACAATTTTGCTAACCTCTAATGTTTTATTCAAGTGTTGTGTCCATAGCTAGGTACAATTTTCACACACATAGCTAGTCATGCTGAGCTCGGATGGGGTCAGTGTCTTTTAGCCCACATGTTTAGTGAGATGCATGAGATAGTTTACCATGAGGGTAAATCATTTGGGTCAGGTGCACTTATGTTACAGATCTAGGCTTGGGACCACATCCCTATATGTTAGCTTATATGTGGCAATGAGAGGCAGCCACATGAGCCTTTGATATATAGATATTATGGTTATGTCACATAGGTCTAGATAGGGAAAACTGAGTACTAGAGGTGTGTCCTAGATGACATGAATTTATGATTTGGAGACCATACTTATAGGTCAAGGTGTGGCTAGCTGCTTGTGGTCAGTTTGGTTACATTTGTCAAAGTCAGGTGTTGATAGGACATTCCACCACTTTCCTAGAGATATTTATCATTAAACATGTCTGGCGATAGTATGGCATCATTTAGGATGCACCACAAGACTTCTTTACATATACATGGATGGTCTAGGAGCTAGAATTAGGTTGGATAGCTCGATTATCTTATGCCCTATGCAGCCAGGAGTACAATGGATATGTGGCTAAAAATTGGGATTATAGGTTGTAGGTTGATGATGCTAGAGTCACTGATGCATTTATTGCATGGTTAGTTGAGCATCCGATGAGGTAGTGTTCTAATCTGAATGAGTTGATTCCTACTATGGAGGATGCTAAGGATGTGAAAGGTGCCTCTATGGGCATAGGCCAAAGGTGCAGAGATGTTCATATTCCAGTGGTGCATCCTACACCACCTAGGCCTAGAGCAGTGATGACCCCACTAAGGCCATTAGGATAGATGAGACCACCATGACCACATATAGATCCATTGGTCAGACCCTCAGTTTTGCATCGGAGACATACCTGAGGTTAGAGTGGTACACTTGGTGGTGTGGGTAGTGTAGATGATATTCTAGGGGCTCAATAGGATGTTAGTGGTACAGATGATGCATAGACTACAGCTATAGATTTTGATTTAGATGCAAAGGTCCATCGATGTTGTAAGGCATGTAGAGAGGAAACTACTGATCATCCTATGGAGGATGCAGATGCACCAGCAGCTAAGGCAGAGTTTGGACTGAGACAAACAACAGAGGACATTATCAGTCAACTTAGGCTATAGATTTAGGACTTGAGATTACAAAGTGCCACTTTTGAGGTTCAGCTAAGAGAGTCTGAGAGATAGTGCTTAGAGGGTAAGGCCAATGTGAGGTGATTATAGGTGGAGGTGATACATTAGACTAGTTGGACCTCATACTATGTGTCTACCTATTATGCGAGCATAGCTGCTAATCAAAACGGGCCTACTTATTCTAAGTACATGCTTGCTTCTGAGGGAGCCAGAGCACCACAAGATGATACACCACCAGATGCACCTACTAGAGGAGGAGGAGCACCATATGCTGAGGATCAGGCATACAACTGATCTATCCTAGTGTTCTCATTTTTGTCATTCTTTTTTCTATATATTAATCATATCTAATAGCTTAGTCGAGCTCATTGTTTTGAATACTATGCTAGTAGTGCACCCCTGACTATTCCAAGTTTTTGATATATATATGAGATCGATTTTGGTTGTCACTTCATATGCACTTGTCATTTTGTTTATGATGATTATATCATGTGATGCAAATGTTTTAAATTCTTTGATTAGTGTAGAATGTATAGAATATGCAATGCAATGATTTCTTTCAAATGTATGGATTATGCAATATAATGATAGATGATAGATAGATAAATGCCAATGTATGTTTTTTTATGGGTTTATGGATGCACATGTATGTATGAAAATGGATGTATGGAATGATTATGTTATGTAATGGAAATGCAGTGATACACATGATATGTTTTTGGAGGTACTAATGAAGACAAGTGCTCGGTCTTTTGTCAAAAATGGATGTGTAACCCAGGATGGTGACTTCTTGCTAATTTTTTAAGGAGACCTTCATGTGAGATGCAACCCTTGTGTTATGTTTAGTGTATTTTTGGAGAATTGTTAAGCGTTCAAGTTGATTTGTGAAATTGTGAGATAAATGCAATCATGCAAAGTGCAAAATAAAATGAAGACCTGGGACCTAGGACTTAGTCATTGATCATGTGTCGGTCTTCTATCATCACTGAATATTTTATTAGGTAACCAGATAAATCAATACAATTTCCACTAGTTAGGAAACCATGAACATATGAATATTGATTTTTGTTTTATTATGTCAAATTGAGATATAAGTACTGAGGCACAAAAGCCAAGATGACCTGAATATCATGTCCATTTTGATATAAAAATTTTTATAAGCATAAAAACATAAATGTTATGATGACCTGAATACACCTTGTGGAAAAAACAAGCCAAACAGTTGTAGAAAATATTTTGTTTCCAATGTGAATTACCCACAGTGACCCTATATCATTCACATCCTTGGGTAGTAGCTTGTTTCACAATAGGATTAAGAAGTCATTCAAAAGAAATAGTTAGATCAAACTTCCTTGAAGCATCTAGGTATCGATGGTCAAGGTACACATGGCCATCCAATACATGATGGAGGAACTTAATGGACACCAATTCAATCTAGAATTTCCAAAGTTATTAGATTGTCACTCAAAGCATAAAAAAAAGAAAATATTATGCCCCCATTCATCACTCTCTAAATCCTATGTAGGACATCATCGAAGAGCTCAAAGGGAAAGAATATGCAAAAATATCAATGTCAATCAGTAAGCACACAAGGAGATAAAAGAATGTCACAGTGATTGTTTTCAGTTCGTCATTGTTGTTTGGTTGATTGAAAAATCCTTTTTTGGTAAGGAGACAAACTGAATGACTTAGACATAGCTTTGGAAGGACCTTGACTAGATATGACTTGTCTGAAGGTACTGAGGACTTTAGGATATGATGTGGATTGCCCCCAAGTTTGAAACATTGATAGGATATAGATGCTTTTGTTGATTGGTGTGCAAACTGACTTTATTGAAAACAAGGATATATACAAACTAAAGTAGACTGAAAGCTAGGAAAGACCAAGATTGTACTGATAGATGGAGCATTTTGAACAAGTGGCGCCCATTTGCTGGGTTTTCACCATCTTGGTAGAGATTATATTTTTTCTACCAAGGCACCTATTTCTAGGTTTTCACCAAGGCACTTTTTCCTTTTCTTCTTTTTTTGTATTTTTATCTTTTTTAATTTTTTTTTATTTTTTCTCTTTTTCAATTTTTTTGTATTTTTTCTCTTTTTCTCTTTTTTTTTGGTGATACATCAAGGTGCCTATTTCTAGGTTTTCATGAGGATGATCATTTTTTTCAAGACATTTTACCATAGATTGAATGCCTTAGGCATAGAATTTCTTCAGATGCAGAATTTTGATTGGTTCTCAAAGTTGTTCTCCTCCAGTCATTGAGATTTGATAGGCTCCAGAGCCAAAAGTAGTAGTGATAACAAAGGGACCCAACTAGTTGGGTTCAAAATTCCCCTTGCATTTTTGATGTGATTGATTTTTAGGATTTTCTCTCAAGACTAGATCACCAACCTGAAACTCTTTGTGTCTGACTTTCTTGTTGTAGCCTCTAGACATTCTTTTCTGATATACTCTGAGATGATCATATGATGCTTCTCTACACTCATCTAGTAGTTCAAGTTCTTTCAACTTAGACACTCTATAGTCATCGATAGTTACTAGACCATGCATTTTGATTCTTAGTGATGGGATTTCAACCTCAATAGGTAGTACCACCTGAGACCCATAAACTAAAGAGAATGGTGTAGCCTCAATGGGCATTATGATACTTGTTCTGTAGGTCCAGAGAGATGGATTGATCATCAGATGCCAGTCTCTTCCTATTTTATTAACTATGTGATGTAGGATTTTCAATAAATTTTTGTTTGATGCCTCTTCTTGTCTATTCTCTTGAGGATAGTGTATGGATGACCAATGTTGTGTTATCTTGAATTTGGAGCATAAGGAGTTGAGGTCCTTGTTCTTTAATTGGCCACCATTATCTATGACTATTGAATGTGGAATTCCATACCGATGTATGATGTAGTTCAGGATGAATATTGAAATTTGTTTTTCAGTTGCTTGAGTCAAAGGGACCGCTTCTACCCATTTTGTAAAGTAATTTGTAGTTGTAATGATATGGGCATGTCCATTAGAATAATGTGGATGTATAGCCCCTATGAGATCAAATTTCCATTGTTGGAAAGGCCATTATGTGGTAAAGGGAATAAGATCTCTCCCTAGTGCATGAATTAATTTACCATGTACTTGTCACTTTGATAGTTCTTTGCATATTTGATAGCCTCTTTTTCCATTTCAGGCCAATAATACCCAGCCTTGATAATTTTTTGAGCTAGTGTTAAACCATTGGAATGTGATCCACATATACCATTGTGGACTTCCTCTAATGTGCATTGAGACTCCTCACATTCTAAACACTTAAGAAGTGTACCATCTAGACTCTGTTTGTATAGATCATTACCAATGATGACATACCGGGATGCATTTTAGATAAGGTATCATTTCTCATGGTGGTTGAAGGTATCATGGATGATTTGGTCTTTAAGGTAGGAGAAAATCTATTTGTATCTGGAAGAATCATGACCAACAATAGTGCAGATCATGTAGGTTTCAGGGGAATTATATGTAGGAAATGATAGTGCTTCCACCAGGAACTCATAACGTAGCTCATGTTTAGGCTGCTATAGTAGAGATGATAGAGTTCCCATAGCATCAGCAGCCTTGTTCTCCATTCTAGTAATCTTCTTAAAAGTGAATGAGATGAAATACTTCTTAAGGTCATCAACCATGCATTTGTATGGAGCTAGTTTCCCATCCTTAGTTTGGTATATATTATTGACTTGGTGTATGTATAACTGTGAGTCTCCATGAATATGTAATTCTATCACCCACCACTCAATTTCTATCTTCATGCCATTAAGGAGAGCTTCATATTCATAAATTATTGTTTGTGCAAGGAAATTTTATTCTGAATGCTTTAGGTATTGAATAACCTTGTGGTGTGATGAACAATATGCCTACTCCAGATCCATTCTGTGTGTAAGATCCATCAAAGAAAATACACCAAGTCCTAGAAGATATGTGCACAATGGATCAATAAAGAAATTCCATCTATAATGGTGTATCATAAAACATTGGTTCTTTAGCCAAAGGATCTGTAATGACTTGGCCCTCTGATAGCTTTCATTTGAACATATTCTATGTCAAATTCGCTTAATAGCATCACCCATTTAGCTAGTCTACTTGTGAGGGAAGCTTTGCTCAATAAGTATTTTAACAGATCTATCTTAGCTATCAATTATGTTGTATGAGCTAACATGTAGTGTCTTATTTTTTGTGATGCAAAGATCACAGCTAGAAAAGCTTTCTCAATCATTGAATAGTTCTTCTCATAAGCTACCAATGTTCTACTAATGTAATATATAGCTCTCTCTTTCTTATTTTCATCATGTTGTGCTAGTAATTCCCCCAGTGATGTATCTATGGTGGAGACATATAGAATCAATGGCTTCCCTTGGATAGGAGGCATCAAAATAGGAGGATTTTCCAAATATTGCTTGATGTGGTTAAAGTTATTATCACACTCCTTATTCCATGAAAAAGTCACACCTTTATGTAATGTCTTTATGAAAGGTTGTGATATATCTACTAACTAAGATATTAAACATTTGATTGATTGCACCCTTCCTTATAAGGTTATCATTTGACTAATATTTTTGGGAGGTTTCATCTCCATGATAGCCTTGACTTTAGCAGGATGTATTGCAATGCCTTTATTTGAAATAATATAGCCTAGGAGATTTCCAAAAGTGACACCAAAAACATACTTTATAGGGTTTAATCTAAGACTAAACTTCTCCATTCTATCTAGTATTTTCCTCAAATCCTTCAGATATTTGGATCTTATCATTGATTTAGCTAAGGTGTCATCAACATAGTATTCCATAGTTTGATGCATCATATCATGGAAGATAGATGTCATAGCTCGTTGATAAGTAGCACCAGTGTTCTTTCGACCAAATGGTATGATATTCCAACATAAGGTACCCCATGTACATGTGAAAGCTATTTTGTCTTGATATTCTAGAGAAATTTGGATTTGGTTGTATCCAGAGAAACCATCCATTAAGGAATACATTTCAAAGCCCGCAGTCATGTCCACCATCATATCGATGTTTGGGAGTGGAAAGTCATCCTTAGGGCATTCTTTGTTCACATCTCTAAAGTTTGTGGATACTCTAATAGATTTTTTTGGTTTTGATACTAGAACAATATTGGAGATCCATTCATCATAATCAACAACTCAGATAAATGCGGCTTTCAGTAAATTTTCCAATTCAGCTTTGACTAGGAGTGCAACATGTGGATGCATCTTTTGCAACTTTTACTTGACAGGTTTGACTCTTGGAGCTATAGAGAGATGAAGCATTATCAAATTTGGATCTAACCCTTGGAGGACCTTTCTTGCTCATCATATGATTTTATGGTTATCTTCTTTTTAGGATCAATAGCATCTTTTGATAATCCTAATTGTGTGATCAATTTATAGGAATAGATGTTTAGACCAGTGCCTCCATCTATCAACACATGTTTGACATGATGGTTTTAGATTAAGACTTCAATGTGCAAGGGCTGGTTATGTGGATGACTCAATGAATTGTCATCTTCCTTTGAAAAAGAGATATACTAGGGTGATGTCAAATGACCAACCATGGTCTGAAATCTATCTAGATCAAGATTGTTAGGAACATTGGAACTGAGTAGAGTTTTATCCAGAATAGCCCTATTAGTAGGAGATATCCAAAGCAACTCAAACATGGATATTTTTGCATTGGTATGGTGGAGTTGTTGGACAATATTATATGATGTTTTCCTAGTCTCTTTAGGATTCAATGATTTTGAGGTAGCCCTCTATTTAGAAGCAGATGAAAGATTGAAAGGCACCTTGGGGGCACTTGATGAACCTGAGTTTTGTCCTTGTAGATGTACCTGAGCTTGTGATTGAGTTACTGCATTTGTTAATTGATTATTTCTATGTCTTCATACAATGGTGATGACATTGCAATGTTTAGATAGACATGGTTCAACCATGTTTATGAAAACATTGTTTCCAGAGTAGGCGTAATTGACCTTAGCACCCATGTTAGGCTTAGAAGATGAATCTCCTTGAGCATGTTTCAGAAATGGTTCCATGAATGTCATATGATCATTGTTGGTTTAATAGTTATCTATCACAATTTCTCCATCATCAATTTTGTCTTGAATGAGATGCTTCAAGTGCATGCATTTATTGGTTTTATGACCCTTGTTTCGATGGAAGTCACAGTAATCAGTCTCTTTCCACCATTTAGGTTTAACTTCTGGATCATATGGTTTTATCTCTGGAAACATAATGATTTTGTTTTTCGATAGTGTTTTCATGGAAGATTCTAAGGACTCATCCAAAGGAGTGACTCGTGCTTTGGTTTTGAAACCCATGGTTTATAGTCATTAGAGTTTTTATAAGATTCAGATCCCTTTTCTTCAAAATCTTTTATGGCTTGGGTGCCAATGGTGATATTGAATGTTGGTGCCTTTGAGGGAGCACTGATGTGATCAACAATGCCATCTATTACAAAATCCTTATTCTTGATCCATAATTTGACTTTGTCTTTGTTATTGGAACTAGAACCTGATTCATACTTACTATCCTTATTAAGCAATATATCTCCCTTACGAGCTTGAACATTCTCAATCTTTATGGCATTTTCTACCATTTTCTCAAAAGAAGTATGATTTTGTATTTGCAAATGATAATTGAGTTCTAGTATTAGATTGTTGATAAAGATCTTGAGTTTTTTAGTTTCCATAATAGGTCGAGCATAAGGAGAAAACTTCTTCCTCCATCGCTTGAGGAAGGTCAGGAAGGGTTCTCTTGAGTTTTGCTTCAGATTGTAGATATCGATAATGGTGACCAGGTGTTTGATATTGTAGAAGTATTGTTGGTAAAATAGATTGATAAGTTCCTTGAATGTTTTGAAAGTTGGAGGCATTTTATAGAACTAATCAATGGCTGCTCCTTCAAGGAATCATGGGAAAAGATGCATGAAGTAGGTTGGTTCATGCATAAACTCCATGGATTGAGTACAAAATTCTTTGACATGATCTTGGGGGTCAGAGTGTCCATCGTATTTGTTATATTTTGGCATCTCCACTCTTTTCAGTGGCATGTAAAATTTTTTATCAAATGGAAAAGGGCATAGAGCCTCCATGGAGAATTATTTAGTTTCTTTCTCTTTTTCCAGCTTGTTGAGCTTAGCTTGTTTTCTCTTTGTCTTCTTGCAAGAAGTGTTTCATCACTTTTTGAAAGTGTTTGTCATTTCTATATCGTTCAATTTCAAATGTAGTTGGTTCAAGATCTTCATGATTAGAGTGATGGCCTTGGGATCCTTGGTTTCCTCCTCCTTGAGACATTGTATTGTTATGAGGACTTTTGGGGATTGATTGATGTGGATTTGATTGATTACCTCTATGAATCGATACAGGAGGGGTTATGTAACCACCTTTCAAGTAAATATTGCCAACAGAATCTTTTGTGAATAAATTTGTGTCGTAAGGCTGATGAAATGTTTGAGAAATCACAAAAGATGTTGCTAAAGAGATTTTGGGTTGTTCTCTTTATTTTCTTTGTGAGGAAGCTCTAGTTTCCACCATTAACCTTGGGTGAAGCAAAAGAGAAATATTAAGACAATTGATGAGTGATTTGGTTTAGGGAAAATCAAATGATGCAACCTTGTCAAGATTAGATTGGTTGATAGAGGAAAAGATGGATTGGACATAAGTGTAGTATACTGTGCCCTAGCTATATGAGTAGACACCCAAAAGATAGCAGATATGAGCTCACAACACTCAGTCATTTTAAGGATTGAATTTGAAGATGATTTTGACACAAGATGAAATGAGATTCAAATCAATAGATCACAAGGCTGGATCAAACTAAAGAGACCACTTTAGGAAGATTGATTGGATTCTTCTAGTTTTTTGCTCTGTTCTTGACATAGTGAATTTTTTGATAGAATCTGGGAGTTGATCGCAATGGTTGAATTTCTAACAATTTTGAAGACTTTTTGACAACTTCTGACAAAACTTTGATACAACTTTCGGTAGGCTCATACGAGTTAGTATAGGGTCTAACATGACAATTGGTACAAACTCATATGACTTTTGACTCCAGGATTTGATTTTGATAGGTTTTATGAAAACACTCACACGACAATGTACAGGCTCCTGTACAAGTTTCTGGGGGTTCTGAAATGACTTTTGGCAAAACTCGTAGGAATTTTGAATTTCTAGGATGACTTTCAATACCAGAAAGGATTTTTGTAAAGATTTTGCAAGTTTTTCAACTTGTTGGTCAATTTTGAAGGCTGGATTTGTTCATTTTTAAATGACCAAATGAATATTAGGCACACAAGAAAGCAATCAAGGGAGTTCAAGAAAGACATTGTCTTCAAACAATGATCAAGAAACAAAGCAACCTTGCACATGAACAAGAATAGTGACTTATGATTCTACTCACTAAGAATTCTTCTTGTGTATATTCTCAAAGTGTTTTTGTAATCATGAACATAGTCCTAGAAATTAAAAAGTTGGTTGCACTAGGGCTCATAATAATGGTCAACACTGCAACTTTTGTAATCTCAAGAGGGCAAAATCCAATCTAGGCACACCGGGGTTTTGTCATAGTCTAAGAATTTAATCAATCAGGAGCTGTTGAGGATATCTGATAGCCCAACAAGAGACTACACCAATGGATATTTCTTCCATAAGGACATTTATATAGCGGTTGTTGCTACCTTGGAAAAAATGGCTATTTTCACTTGAGGTTCCATCCATGTGGTTGACCAAATAAAGGGAATGTCCACTACGGTTAACCCTCTCTATAAAGGAGACTCACAAAAAAGGACCACATGGGGACTTAGTTTAGATTCAAGGATCTAAGTTTCTAATGTTACCCAAAAAGGGAACAAAGCATAATCCTCTAGCCTCTTCACTTCACCCAAACATAGAAAATAGATGCTTTGACATGCTAAAATTGAAACCACCTCACCAAGGTTCATATGTCAACAATGATGTCTACCAATCTCTCTAAGTGGGTCCAAGAGAGAACATACCATCAACTTTGAAGACTAAACCAAGTAAGACCGTGAGATGATAACAAATCCTCCCTACCTACAAGGGGATATATCTTTGAGAAAATATTTTCATGTAAAACAAGTGAATGAAGCCCACTCTATCAAGAATGCCACAAATAGTGTTCATAGGGCCTAATTACTATGTGTAAAAGATATGCAAGAAAGAAAATCTATGTTCTTTTTAGATCCAAAATGAACATGTGATCTAGGAAAGCAAGAGACACTCAAGCTAAACACATGAGAGGTTCATTTTATTTCCCAAAATCAAAGTGTTATAGGGATGTAGTGAAATACCTCAGATCCAAAGTAATGAGCATAGTAGATTTTACCTTTTTTTTTTTTGTTGAGCTTCCCCATGAGAAAAGTGATAAGAAACAACAAGTATCAATCATTAGGGTTAGCTGTCGGCAAAAATCTAAAATCAAAATTTCCAAAAACTGCTCAAAATCTTATACGACTATGCAAAACTAGCAAAAAAACTCATACAAGTTTCTATTCTTTCCCGTACGACAATTCAGACATGATACAAAAATGGGTTAGTATGAATAGGACAATCTAGCTCAAATATGAATATACGTAACAACCCATATGACTTTCCAGAATGTCATCTGTCATACAACAACTAGAATGCTCTGATATGACTTTCTGGAATGTCGTACGAAACTGTACAGATGAAAAAAATTTAAAAATTGAAGCTTGAATAGAAATGTTAGAAATTGATAGAAATGATGATGGAAACCCATTCGAGAGCCCCACAGTGGGTGCTAGAACTATGTGTGTGAATTTTGTTCCAAGTTGGAGACACAACACTTTAGTAAAACATTAGAGGTTAGCAAATCAAGAAATCTGCAAATAAAGTAAACAATGCTAACCAGGTGATTTAATTCCTTCTAGTAGGTATGAGTTTTATATTCTCAGATTAGGACCGAGACTAGTGACAATGCAATTTACCTAAATGAAGGATTTGAACGATGAAAGATGAATGAAAATGAATGTAGATTAATCTTTATTTTTGGATTTTTCTATGCAATATGATAAAAATTGATATGAAAGTTAATCTAGAATTGAAAGTGGATACAACTGAATCTATCTATGATATGTTATGCTATGCAAAATGGATGAAAACAATGAATTACAATTGGAAAAATCTCACAATCACCTATTCATAAGAGCTTGATTCTCCAAAATTTTGTTGAAAGATGCAACATGTAAGATTGCAAAAATGAAGGACCTTTTGTGAAGGGTTGAGCCTTGATTATATAGAAATCCAGGGATTTGAGGATGCATCAAGAAATCCATAAATCACTCTTGATAAACTCAGGTTGATTTTTGAGTTAGCAAGAAATTAGAAATAGATAAACTCATAGAATCATGCAAAAATAGCTTTTTGACTCCCTTTCAGAAGTTGCCTTCTTTTCAACTCACAATCACATGTTGAGTTCAATTTAAATTTAATAATTGATTTAGAGTTCAACTATTTTTTTGATTGTGCATGATTTAATATGAATTAATTTAACAATTTAAGTGATTTATTCTCAACTTAACTGATTTTGAATTAAAATTACTGATTTATGGGTTAATCAATTATTAAATCAAACTTTATTCCAAAAACTATATCATTAAATATTGACAACTAGATTTAATTAATTAAATAAGAATTTAATCAATTACCTGTAGGAATTTTGATTTATTGTCAAAATTAAATCTAATTAATTAAATATTCAAAATATTCAATTAATCAAAGTTTAGAATAAATAAAATTTATCACCAAATAATATTTAATTAGGATAATTAAGATAAATTAGGAATATTTAGGAAATATTCCCCGATGCAGAATTAGGATAAAATCGATTAGGGTTTTGATAATTTTATGTGTCGATGTGCCTTTGGCTAGGACTTTTGTGTCGATTTTGATTGATTTTCTTGATGTACAAAGTCAATGGTCCTATAGCCCACTTTTGGGGTATTACACAAGGAAGTCAGTACAGTGTTCGTAGCTAAAAATTTGACCATTTCCAAATCTGGTGAAAGTGGTCTCAAATAAAAGATCTCATCGAGATAAACCAAAAAACTCCTTGAATCTTAAAAAATGCAGCCTCTCTTCTCCAAATACAAATGGTAAAAGTTTGGTCAAAGCAAGGAAGTCTGTACAGTGTTTGTAGATAAAAATTTGACCATTTTCAAATATGGTGAAAGTGGTCTCAAATTGAAGATCTCGTTGAGATGAACTAGAAAACACCTTGAATCTTGAAAAATGGAGCCTCTCTTCTCAAGATACGGATGGTAAAAGTTTGCTCAAAGCAAGGAAGTCAGTACAGTGTTCGTAGCTAAAAATTTGACCATTTCCAAATTTGGTGAAAGTAGTCTCAAATCGAAGATGTTGACAAGATGAACCAAAAAACATCGTGAAACTTGAAAAATGGAATGTCTCTACTCAAGATACGGATCGCCAAAGTTTCAATCAAAGCAAGAAAGTCATTATAGTGTTCGTAGTTAAAAATTTAACCATTTCCAAATCTGGTGAAAGTGGTCTCAAATTGAAGATCTCGTCGAGATGAAACAAAAAACACATTGAATTTTGAAAAATGGAGACTCTCTTCTAAAGATATAGATGGTCAAAGTTTGGTCAAAGCAAGGAAGTTAGTACAGTGTTCATAGCTAAAAATTTGTCTGTTTTCAAATCTGGTGAAAGTTCTCTCAAATCAAAGATCTCATCGAGATGACTCAAAAAACACCTTGAATCTTGAAAAAGAGTGCCTCTCTTCTCAAGATATGGACAATCAAAGTTTTGTCAAAATAAGGAAGTCAGTACAGTGTTCATAGCTAAAAATTTGACCATTTTCAAATCTGGTGAAAGTGGTCTCAAATCAAAGATCTCGTCAAGATGAACCAAAAAACACCTTGAATCTTGAAAAATAGAACCTCTCTTCTCAAGATATGGATGGTTAAAATTTAGTCAAAGCAAGGAAGTCAGTACATGTTTGTAGCTAAAAATTTGACCGTTTCCAAATCTAGTGAAAGTGGTCTTAAATCGAAGATCTCATCGAGATGAACCAAAAAACACCTTAAATCTTTAAAATAGAGCCTCTCTTCTGAAGATACAGATGGTCAAAGTTTGGTCAAAGCAAGGAGGTGAGTGCAATGTTCATAGCTAAAAATTTGACCATTTCTAAATCTGGTGAAAGTGGTCTCAAAACAAAGATCTCATTGAGATCGACCAAAAAACACCTTGAATCTTTAAAAATAGAGCCTCTCTTTCCATAATATGAACATTTAAAGTTTGGTCAAATCAAGCAAGTTAGTACAGTGTTCAAATCTAAAAATTTGACTGCTTCCAAACCTGGTGAAAGTGGTCTCAAATCAATGATCTTGTCGAGATGAACCAAAAACACCTTAAATCTTGAAAAATGGAGCCTCTCTTCTCAAGATACGAATGGTCAAAGTTATGTCAAAGCAAGGAAGTCAGTACCGTGTTTGTGGCTAAAAATTTGACTATTTCCAAATCTGGTGAAAGTGGTCTGAAATTGAAGATCTCATCGAGATGAACCAAAAAACAACTTGAATCTTGAAAAATGGAGCCTCTCTTCTCAAGATACGGATGATCAAAGTTTGTCCAAAGCAAGGAAGTCAATAAAGTGTTCGTAGCTAAAAATTTGACCATTTCCAAATTTGGGGAAAGTGGTCTAAAATCAAAGATCTCATCGAGATGAACCAAAAAACACCTTGAATCTTTAAAATTGGAGCCTCTCTTCTCAAGATATAGATGGTCAAAGTTTGGTCAAAGCAAGGAAGTTACTATAGTGTTCGTAACTAAAAATTTGACCATTTCCAAATATGGTGAAAGTGGTCTCAAATCAAAGATCTCATCGACATGAACCAGAAAACACCTTGAATCTTCAAAAATGGAGCCTCTTTTCTCATGATACAAACAGTCAAAGTTTGGTCAAAGAAAGGAAGTGAGTACATTGTTCATAGCTAAAAATTTGAACATTTCCAAATCTGGTGAAAGTGGTCTCAAATCGAGGATCTCATTGCAATGAACCAAAAAACACCTTAAATCTTGAAAATAGAGCCCCCCTTCTCAAGATACGAACTGTCAAAGTTTGGTCTCAAATCAAAGATCTCGTCAAGATGAACCAAAAAACACCTTGAATCTTGAAAAAATGAGCCTCTCTTCTCAAGATACGAATGGTCAAAGTTTGGTCAAAGAAAGGACATTAGTATAGTGTTCGTAGCTAAAAATTTGACCATTTCCAAATTTGGTGAAAGTGTTTTCAAATCAAAGATCTCATCAAGATGAACGGAATGACACCTTGAATCTTGAAAAATAGAGCCTCTCTTCTCAAAATATAGACAACCAAAGTTTGCTAAAAGCAAGGAAGTCAGTACAGTGTTCGTAGCTAAAAATTTGACCATTTCCAAATCTGGTGAAAATGGTCTCAAATCGAATATCTCATCGAGATGAACCAAAAAACACCTTGAATCTTTAGAAATGGAGTCTCTCTTCTTAAGATACAGACTGTCAAAGTTTAGTCACAACAAGGAAGTCAGTACAGTGTTCGTAGCTAAAAATTTGACCGTTTCCAAATCTGGTGAAAGTGGTCTCAAATCAAAGATCTCGTCGAGATGAACCAAAAAACACCTTGAATCTTTAAAAATATAGTCTCTCTTCTCAAGATACGATCGGTCAAAGTTTGGTCAAAGCAAGGAAATTAGTATAGTGTTCATAGCTAAAAATTTGAACATTTTTCAAATCTAGTGAAACTGGTCTCAAGTTGAAGATCTCATCGAGATGAACCAAAAAAAATCTTGAATCTTAAAAAATAGAGAGTCTCTTCTCAAGATACAGACGGTCAAAGTTTGTTCAAAGTAAGGAAGTCAGTATAGTGTTCATATCTAAAAATTTGACCATTTCCAAATCTGGTGAAAGTGGTCTCAAATCGAAGATGTCATCAAGATGAACTAGAAAACACTTTGAATCTTGAAAAATAGAGCCTCTCTTCTCAAGATACGGATGGTCAAAATTTGGTCAAAGTAAGGAAGTTAGTACAGTGTTCGTAGCTAAACATTTAAACATTTTCAACTCTAGTGAAGGTGGTCTCAAATCGAAGATCTCATCGAGATGAGCCAAAAAACACCTTGAATCTTGAAAAATAGAGCGTCTCTTCTCAACACACAGACGGTCAAAGTTTGGTCAAAGCAAAGAAGTCAATACAGTGTTCATACCAAAAAATTTGATCATTTCCAAATCTGGTGAAAGTGGTCTCAAATCAAAGATATCATTGAGTTGAACCAAAAAACACCTTGAATCTTGAAAAATGGAGCCTCTTTTCTCATGATAGAAACGGTTAAAGTTTGATCAAAGAAAGGAAGTCAGTAGAGTGTTCATAGCTAAAAATTTGACCATTTCAAAATCTGGTGAAAGTGGTCTCAAATTGAACATCTCATCAAGATGAGCCAAAAAACACCTTGAATCTTGAAAAACGGAGCCTCCCTTCTCAAGATATAGATGGTCAAATTTTTGTCAAAGCGAGGAAGTCAGTACAGTGTTCGTAGCTAAAAATTTGACCATTTCCAATTCTGTGAAAGTTGTCTGAAATTGAAGATCTCGTC
Organism: Chamaecyparis obtusa; assembly: GCA_027943335.1. Lineage (NCBI taxonomy): Eukaryota > Viridiplantae > Streptophyta > Pinopsida > Cupressales > Cupressaceae > Chamaecyparis > Chamaecyparis obtusa. The sequence continues at coordinate 1,284,220 of BSBK01000938.1, read as the reverse complement.
AAGTTGAACCAAAAAGCACCTTGAATCTTAAAAAATGGAGCCTCTCTTCTCAAGATACAGATGGTTAAATTATGGTCAAAGCAAGGAAGTCAGTATAGTGTTCGTAGCAAAAAAATTGACCGTTTCCAAATATGGTGAAAGTGGTCTCAAATCAAAGATCTTGTGGAGATGAACCAAAAAACACCTTGAATCTTGAAAAATGGAGCCTCTCTTCTCAAGATATAGATGGTCAAAGTTTGGTCAAAGTAAGGAAGTCAATACAGTGTTTGTAGCCAAAAATGTGACCATTTCCAAATCTGGTGAAAGTGGTCTCAAATCGAAGATATCCTCGAGATGAACCAAAAAAACCTTAAATCTTGAAACATGGATCCTCTCTTCTCAAGGTACGGATGATCAAAGTTTTGTCAAAGCAAGGAAGTCAGTACAGTGTTTGTAGCTAAAAATTTGACCATTCCAAAATCTAGTGAAAGTGGTTTCAAATCGAAGATCTCATCGAGATGAACCAAAAAACACCTTGAATCTTGAAAAATGGAGCCTCTCTTCTCAAGATACAGATGATCAAAGTTTGGTCAAAGTAAGGAAGTCAGTACAGTGTTCGTAGCTAAAAATTGTACCATTTCTAAATCTGGTAAAAGTGCTCTACAATCAAAGATCTCCTCAAGATGAACCCAAAACACCTTGAATCTTGAGAAATGGAGCCTCTCTTCTCAAGATACGGACAGTCAAAGTTTGGTAAAAGCAAGGAAGTTAGTATAGTGTTCATAGCTAAAAATTTGACCATTTGCAAATCTGGTGAAAGTGGTCACAAATTAATGATCTCCTCAAGATGAACCAAAAAATAACTTGAATCTTGAAAAACGGAGCCTCTCTTCTCAAGATATAGACAGTCAAAGTTTGATCAAAGCAAGGAAGTCAGTATAGTGTTCGTAGCTCAAAATTTTACCTTTTCCAAATCTGGTGAAAGTGGTCTCAAATCAAAGATCTCATCGAGATGAACTAAAAAATAACTTGAATCTTGAAAAATAGAGGCTCTCTTCTCAAGATACAGACGGTTAAAGTTTGGTCAAACCAAGAAAGTCAGTACTGTGTTCGTAGTTAAAAATTTGATAGTTTCCAAATCTAGTGAAAGTGGTCTCAAATCGAAGATCTTGTCGAGATGAACCAAAACATACCTTGAATCTTGAAAAATATAGCCTCTCTTCTCAAGATACAGACGATGAATGTTTGGTGAAAGCAAGGAAGTTAGTACAGTGTTTGTAGCTAAAAATTTTACGGTGTCCAAATCTGGTAAAAGTGGCCTCAAATCAAAGATCTCATCAAGATGAACCAAAAAACACCTTGAATCTTGAAAAATGGAGCCTCTCTTCTCAAGATACAGACGGTCAAAGTTTGGTCAAAGCAAGGAAGTTAGTACAATGTTCATAGCTAAAAATTTGAGCATTTTTAAATCTAGTGAAAGTGGTTCCAAATCAAAGATCTCATCAAGATGAACCAAAAAACAACTTGAATCTTGAAAAATGGAGCCTCTCTTGTTAAGATACAAACATTCAAAGTTTGGTCAAAGCAAGGAAGTTGGTACAGTGTTTGTAGCTAAAAATTTGACCATTTCATATCTGGTGAAAGTGGTCTCAAATCAAAGATCTCATTGAGATGAACCAAAAAACACCTTGAATCTTGAAAACTAGAGTCTCTCTTCTCAAGATATAGACAGTTAAAGCGGTAAAAGAAAGGATGTTAGTACAATGTTCGTAGCTAAAAAATTGGCCATTTCCAAATGTAGTGAAAGTCATCTCAAATCAAAGATCTTGTCGAGATGAACCAAAAAACACCTCGAATCTTGAAAAACATAGCCTCTCTTCTCTAGATATAGATGATTAAAGTTTGGTCAAAGCATGGAAGTCAGTACAGTGTTCCTAGATAAAAATTTGACTATTTTTAAATCTGGTGAAAGTGGTCTCAAATCAAAGATCTCATCGAGATGAACCAAAAAACACCATGAATCTTAAAAAATGGAGCCTCTTTTCTCAAGATACCGAAGATTAAAGTTTGGTCAAAGAAAGGAAATCATTACAGTATTTGTAGCTAAAAATTTGACCATTTCCAAATCTGGTGAAAGTCATCTCAAATCAAAGATCTCATCGAGATGAACCAAAAAACATCTTGAATATTAAAAAATGGAGCCTCTCTTTCCAAGATATGAATGGTCAAAGTTTGGTCAAAGCAAGGAAGTTAGTACAGTGTTCATAGATAAAAATTTGACCATTTCAATATCTGGTGAAAGTGGTCACAAATCAAAGATCTCGTCGAGATGAACCAAAAAAACACCTTAAATCTTGAAAAATGGAGCCTCTCTTCTCGAGATACGGATGGTAAAAGTTTCTTCAAAGAAAAGATTTCAGTACAGTGTTTGTAGCTAAAAATTTGATCGTGTCCAAATGTGGTTAAAGTGGTCTCAAATCGAAGATCTCCTCAAGATGAACTAAAAAACACCTCGAATCTTGAAAAATGGAGCCTCTCTTCTCAACATATGGATGGTTAAAGTTTGGTCAAAGCAAGGAAGTCATTACAATTTTCATAGCTAAAAATTTAACCATTTCCAAATCTAGTGAAAGTGGTCTCAAATTGAAGATCTCATTGAGATGAAACAAAAAACACTTTCAATCTTGAAAAATGGAGCCTCTCTTCTCAAGATATGGATGGTCAAAGTTTGGTCAAAGCAAGGAAGTCAGTACAATGTGCGTAGCTAAAAATTTAACCATTTCCAAATCTAGTGAAAGTGGTCTCAAATCAAAGATCTCATCAAGATGAACCAAAAAACACCTTTAATGTTGAAAAATGGAGCATCTCTTCTCAAGATATAGATGGTTAAAGTTTGGTCAAAGCAAGGAAGTCAATACAGTGTTTGTAGCTAAAAATTTGACCGTTTCCAAATCTGATGAAAGTGGTCTGAAATTGAAGATCTCGTCGAGATGAATGAAAAACACCTTAAATCTTGAAAAATGGAGCCTCTATCTATTCTCAAGATATAGACTGTCAAAGTTTGGTCAAAGCAAGGAATTCAGTACAGTGTTCGTAGAAAAAAATTGACCATTTCCAAATCTGGTGAAAGTGGTCTCAAATCAAAGATCTTGTCGAGATGAACCAATAAGATGTAAACTATGGATGAATAGGGTTTAGAATATTGCACATGAAAGAGACCCTAAGCCTATATTTATAGATACATATAAATTCTAAGGGGATGGAATGTAAATCCAGAAATGCTAATGTTGAAATGAAGAAATAAAGGTACTAAGCTTCAAAAAAGAATCGGCTAAAAATGTTGTCAAACATTCTCAAAAATTGTTGATTTCTTCTTGCCTAAATTGAAACTGTGAGATCTACAAAACCCAAAAATCTTTTTGTTTTCTGAGTAAGTTCATCATTGACCTCAAGAGTGAGGTAAGATCTTACCCCAGGGTACAATCTTAACCCCCACTGAAAGTCGTTCTTGACCTGAAACAACTTTGATAGAAATTTTGTTCGCGGATCCTGAAAGTTTCGCAAAAAGGGTATATAGATCTGCACTGATATTCACCATCTTGCACCTATACTTTCAAGAAAAAATGGTTTTGTTTGTTGGGGGGGAGGGGTTTGCCTTAGTCAAACCCCAATTTCAGAATTAACCTTGAATTGAAATTGCTATAGTAAACAAAGTAAATGGAACAATTCACCTTGCTTATGTTGAAAACCCTTGTGGAGAATTTGAATCCTTGAATCCACAAGTATGGATGCTCCAAATAAATTTTATTATTGGATGTAGGATGTCTCAAATCAATTGTCTTTAGATCTTCAACACCAATCTTGAATGGATCTTGGAATAGGAAGAGGCTTGGATGAATGTAGATGGAGAAATCTTCAACAATAGGGCTCCATAGAGATTGAATCCTTCAATGGCTAACAATGGATCTCCTTGATGAATTGGATCTTGAATGCTTGAAGGCTTGAATGCTTAAATTCTTGATCTTCTTGCTTGAGAGTGCTTGAGCATGAAAGTGGATGGAGAAAATGAGAGAGGAAGGCTCCCTTTTATAGTGATCTAGGGCACAAACTTCTAGAGAGGCCACATAGAAAACAATAATTAAGGGTCCATGACACAAAAATATAGAGAGGTGCACATGGAGAGGAAATTTAATTAAGGTCTCAACACAAAAATCTAGAAGGGGTCCACCCTTAAGATATAGATAAAAATAATTATTTAAGAGCCTTCTCACAAAATTTGAGGTAAGGCTAACCCCAAAGTAATTTGAGCATTAGGTACAAAACTCGAGAAAGGATAATCTCCAATAATAAAAGGAATCCTATACAAATATCGACAAAGGTCCACCTCAAATATTAATTTGGGAATTTGATACTTAACCTGAGAAATAGTGGCCCCGAAGAGGGAAAAGACAAGATTTTGATGAAACCTCGAAACTGGAATCTAACCCCAAGGATCCCATACCCTAGGATCAAGGTCAAGGTTGACTTTGACCTAGGTGAGAGTCAAGGTCAACCTTGACCTAAGAGGTTGACCTTGACCTTGAGGTCAAGAATCTCAAGTTTGCAATTCAGGATTCCAAAATTATATCAGGAAGAAGTGAAAAATAGTGAAAAAAGCTAGATCCAAGTCAAATACCTATTCAAGGCATTCAACATGACCCCAAACCACTTACTCGGAGGGCTAAACATTCTTAACATGGAAGTGCTTCCATTTTAAAGTGATACATTAAGCCCCCACTTTAGCAAGAGTATGGACTTGATGAAAAATCTTGGTAAAGGAAATCATAATGAAAAGATAATATTATTGAAATCAAAAGGGACAAAGGAACCCGCAAGCCCCTAGGGACTCGAGTCCTCGTCAACTCCAAGATTGTAATAAGAGAGACATCACTAGAAAAAATGGGAGAGAGGAGTGGCTAGCTTGCCCAGTAAGATGTGTGTATCTCACTGTGAACCACAAAAAGGATAGGATGGCCCACCAAGAAAGCACTTGATAGTCACCCCATAAAGTTGTGTGCCTTCTGGCGGCTTTGTGCATGTATGTAGTGCATCTTCTAATGACTTTTATGAAGTACCCATGGATCCATATCCTCATATCACCATAGAATACCTTCGTAAAATGCGTATCTTTTCAAGATTTAGCAACTTATGTGCATTACCTTCCAAGGATTTAGCATATTTGAAAAGTGAAATGCGTGTCTCTTCAAGATTTAGCAACTTATGTGCATTACCTTCCAAGGATTTAGCATATTTGAAATTGTAAATGCATCTCTTTAGGATTTAGCAACTTATGTGTGTTACCTTTAGAGGATTTAGCATGTTGTAAAACAAAAGGTTAGAACAAAAATACATAATATAGAATGAGGGAGGCCATATATATGCCCCCCTCCTTAAGATGGAAAAAATACATACTATTTTGACATGTTAAGGAAAGAAAAGAACAAGGATAAAGCCTTCTTAAGCATCAAGACAATATCGATAGGCAACACCTAGTCCAAGCCAAGAAAGTCATAGCTCCTATGAGGCCATGGAAGGAATGAATGCAAAGAGATATCATGCAAGAAGGAAATAAGTAACCCTTGTGAGGAATAGCACACTATTCAACTTCCAAGGTGAGAGATTTATCAACCATGGAAACCCAATGTCAAATAATGAAATAGGATATGATCAAGGACAACGATCCTCAATGCAAACCAAAATTTTCATGTATAATTGGATATCAAATAATATATATACTACTTAACCAAGGGAATAGTGGATCCCGAAAAGAAAAAAATAAAGGAGATGGCATCCTTGCCCCCCAAGTGTAGGAACAAGGATGGAAGGGGACCTATTATATCACTCACAACAATATATAATACAACAAGCCCCCAAGGATTAGGCTAACATTGTTTACATAATTCAGAGCTCCATAATAGGAACATAAATGTTATTTAGAGAAAACAAGATTGAAATAAAACTCATTGCCACATGATATATAAATAACCTTACTATCAATGAGCTGCCTAATCTTATAATGTAAAGCTTGACATTCATTAGTAGAGTGATCATGAAATCTACGATACAAACAAAAAGGAAGAATCTTCAAGTATAGACTACGTTTCTTTTTGTGTTTAGGTCTAGTAATCATCTTAGCATGAAGGAGTTTAGGCAAAAGAACTTCTTGGTCAAATTCCTTCATAGGTTCATCTTGTTTTGAAGTGTTATTTGAGATGTTCTTAACATTGATTTTTTGTTGAGGATTAAATCCCAATCTATAAGAATGCTCATGCCCCCCATTCTATAAGGGCATTTGAATTCCCTATTTATGCTTACCACATGCTTGACCATTGAATCTTTATTTAACTAGGAAATGATAACCAAGACCATAACAAGAAGCCATATCAGAAGGTGTCAATGGAACTTTAGTAGTCACTATGTCATTATTAGTAAGTTTGACAAATTCATTATGGGTATAAGTAGCAAAAAATTTATTACGAAGGGTATTAGAAGTAGAAGAAAAAAATCATTGTTCAAATTCTCTTTGGTGCTTCATAAAATCAAGATCAGAAACCTTATATTCTCCCATAAAGGTAGGCTTAAAGTCCAAGGTTCCCCAATCATCGCTGGGAATAGCATTAGAGTAAGAAGGATTACTATTAGAAATAGGAGTATTGTGGGTTTGTATATTCAAACAAGGATTAGGTGCATCATCCACATGAAGTGTATACATCATGTTGTTATGCATAAACTTGACTTTACGGTGAAGGGTGGAAGGGATAGAATTCATCTCATGCAACCAAGGTCTACCCAAAAGAAGGTTATAATTGAGAGGTCCAAGAATAACATGAATACGTGTATTCAAGATGAATGAACCTAATTTAATAGGTAAGGTAATGATTCCTAAAGTGTTCTTAGCAATGTTATCAAAGCCACGTATAGGAACATTGTCAGGTTGAATAGTTGAAAGATTGGTTTTAATTGCTTTGAGCATGTCCATGCTACAAACATTAAGCCCAGATCCATTATCAATCAAGGTCCTATGAATGATACTCTTATTTATAGTATCAACAACCATATGAGCATCATATTGATTCTAAACTTCTTTAGAAGGTAAATCCTTTTGAGTAAATACAATTTCAGGAGAACCCAAGGTAGCATGCATGCATTGTAAGAAGTTATTGATATTCTCTTGATTAGGAGGTGGAGTGGGAATAGTTTCTAGAGCTTTTTTCAAGGCTTCATAGTAGGTAGGTGAAGTTTTAAGAAGCTCCCATAACAAAATCATGGCAGGAGTATTTAGAAATTGGTTTATCAAATCATACTCCTTGCTAGGAAGATGGGGTGGAGGAGGAAGAATGGGTTGAGAAGGTGGTAAAGAAGTAGAAACCAATGAATTAGGTTGAGGGTTATTCCTTGTACAATATGTGTGAGCTATAGAATATTGGTCACTAAAAGACTCTAAAGACTCCATAGGTTTACCTTTGATAGTAATGTGAGGATAACCTTTGACAGACAATAAAGGTTTCAGAAAAACCATGTTAGTTGTCTCAACACTACAAATAGATTCACAAGAAGGAAGCAAGAAAGAAATCCTAGGAGGAGATGAATTAGGATCTTGATTCTCCATAAGATCATCACTAAGAGGGAGGAGAATTAAGGGAATTCATATCATTCTCTGCTAATGCCTCATCACTAAAAGGAATCCCAAATGGAGGTAAAACATCTATAATGTCATCTTCTTTCGCTAAAATGTTTGCATAAGAGGAGTGCATTTTAGAAAAAGAGTTATCATCATGTATGAATATGTCATCCGTTAAGAAATCACCCTCTTGTATCAAAGCTTCTTCATGAGGAGGGGATAAATCAATGTCTTTATCCAAGGGATCATTTACAATGGTTTCATGAGGAAGAGAAAAATCAACATCCCCATCCAAAGGTTCAATAAAGAACTTGAAAAACACTTGAGATAACTTGTGTAACATGATAAACAATAAAGAAATGCATAGAAAATAGATCTAGATATATCCAAATGCATAAGCATGAAAAGGAAATTGAACACCACAAACACAATAGGGCATCTAATTCCACAAAAGATAAGGGGTAAGCTTGTAAATATTTTTGTATTTTTGAAATATAAATGCAAGAGGATAAAATAAATCTACTTTTGTAAGCATGTAAGATCTAACACAAAATGTAAATCTAACACTAAAAAGAAAGAGTTGTCGTAAATGGGTTCACCAAAATGTATGATGAAGGTGAACACACAAGACAATACAAAGGGAAATCTAACACAATAGGGCATCTAATTCCATAAAAGATAGGGGGTAAGTTTTTCGGGTTCACCAAAATGTAAGATATAAAATATGGATGAATAGGGTTTAGAATAATGCACATGAAAGAGACCCTAAACCCATGTTTTACAGATACATATAAATTATAAGGGGATGGAATGTAAATCTGGAAATGCTAATGTTGAAATAAAGAAATAAAGGTACTTACCTCCAAAAATAAATCGATTGAAAACCCTGTCAAACATTCTCGGAAACTGTTGATTTCTCAATTCCTAAAGAGAAACTGCGAGATCTACAAAAACCCAGAAATCTTTTTCTTTTCTGAGCAAGGTCATCATTGACCTTAGGAACAGGGTAAGATCTTACCCTGGGGTACAATCTTGACCCCCACTGAAAGTTGTCCTTGACCTGAAACAACTCTGACAAACATTTTGTTCGGGAATCCTGAAAGTTCAACGAAAAGGGTATCCAGATCTGCACTGATATTCATCATCCTACACCTGTAGCTATAAGAAAAAATGGTTTTGTTTGTTGGGGGGGAGGGGTTTTCCTTAGTCAAACCATAATTTAAGAATTAACCTTGAATTGAAATTGTTGTAGTAAACAAAGTAAATGGAACAATTCACCTTGCGTATGTTGAAAACCCTTGTGGAGGATTCGAATCCTTGAATCCACAAGTATGGATGCTCCAAATGAATGTAGAATTGGATGTAGGATGTCTCAAATCAATTATCTTTAGATCTTCAACACTAATCTTGAATGGATCTTGGAATAGGAAGAGGCTTGGATGAATGTAGATGGTGAAATCTTCAACAAGAGGGCTCCATAGAGATTGAATCCTTCAATGGCTAACAATAGATCTCCTTGATGAATTGGATCTTGAATGCTTGAAGGCTTGAATGCTTAAATGCTTGATCTTCTTACTTGAGAGTGCTTGAGCATGAAAGTGGATGGAGAAAATGAGAGAGGAAGGCTCCCTTTTATAGTGATCTAGGGCACAAACTTCTAGAGAGGCCACATAGAAAACAATAATTAAGGGTCCATGGCACAAAAATCTAGAGAGGTGCACATGGAGAGGAAATTAAATTAAGGTCTTGAAACAAAACTCTAGAAGGGGTCCACCCTTAAGATAGAGACAAAAATAATTATTTAAGAGCCTTGTCACAAAATTTGAGATAAGGCTTGTAACACCCTAAAATTGACACCTAATAAATTCAATTAATTTTTGGTGCATTTTCATCAATTTTACATCTCCAAAGTCCTAGTTTCCTAGGAAATTTTCTCTCTCCTACCTAAATTAATTTGACTTGATGTCAATTGCAAAGACCCTAAATTGCATTAATCAAATATTAAAATTAATCCATAAAGGCTTCGACTTTTATTAGCTAAATTACCCCTATGATAAATTAATTTAATCCTAAAGTCCTAAGTACTTGGAATTAAATTAAAACCACCCCATTTGGCTAATAGACATGAAAAGGAATTAATAATTACTTGTTATTCAAATGGACACTCATTTTTGAATTGATAATTCATAATATTCGAAAGGTCACCCTGTGTGGCATTTTCCATTCTTTTAATTAAGTAATTCTTGCATTTTTGTCTCAAATGGGAATGAAGAGTCAGGAGTTTCAAATCAAGAACCCCTTCATTCTCTTCCCAGGCTTTTCTATTTAATGAGCCTCATTTCTTCATTCAAGGAGAAAATTTTTGAGAGTAATTGAACTATAGTACTTTTGTGTCTCAGTTTCCTTAATTCAAAGCTTTTATTGCATTTTAGTATAATTTTCATTTAGTTTAATATTGCATATTCATATATTTAGTTTTCTTAATTTCTCTTAGCTTAATCTAATTTCTTTATTTCAATTTCTTTAGATTAAATTGCACTTCATATCTCTTTCCAAGCTATCTAGATTAATATCATATTTCTTTCAAAGCATCTTAGATTAAATTGCACTCTTCCTAGTTTAATTTCAATTTTTGCTTATCATTATAGCTTTTGAAAATCCTGCATTGTAGAATCGGTCTTATGGTTGTTGGCTCTCCAATCTGAGAGTAATTAAACACCCTGTCTACATAGGAGGCAACAGGTTGCTTCACAATGGATTTCAGATTGAGTAATTCATACTCTCTCTTCTAATTCGATCATGTGAGTAATGACCATGTTGTGTGTGCAGTTGGATTTGAGGTCCACATTCGACTATATAAATTTTGGTGCCCACCGTGGGGCAGAAAGATCAATTTCTGGCCTCATTCTCATTTTTTTTCTGACAGGAAATTTAAGCTCTGTCGTGCATCCATATTGTCTGTGTACAGATTCTCATGCGAGAATCCAGAGCATGTTGCATGAAGTTTTTCTCCCTATAGCACTCTCTCACGCAAGTTGATGCATCCTCACATGGTGCCCTATACTTTCTCACGCATTGTGGAGTACTTCCTTGTGTGAGACTTGGATACAGTGGTTTAAAATTTTTAGTTTCTGTCTTTCTTGTTTTAGATTTCTAACAGTTTCCTATTTGATATCATTTATTATTTCTCTTTTATTTTCATAGCATAATAGTTTTCTGTAGGATGTTTGACCAAGAACATAAAACATGCTAATGGTTTGATTGCAGGATGATAGTCGAAGACTTGCTAAAATGTTGTGTTTGTTTCTTGCTTTCATTCACATATTCTAAATAGGGTTCCATTAAAATTTCTTGAGGATTTTGATAGTGAGTAGGGAATTTGGCTCTTCATTACATGGAGGTGATGACTATGAATGAACTCGAAATCCTAATGATCTTACTAATATGAAAAATTCTTGGGGAAGCGGAGAAAGGTAGTGAATCTTTACACTTCTATTTGCCAGGGGATTATGCTCTTCTCTCTTTGAGAGAAACAGAAACCCAAAAGCTTGTAGATGTGGTGGAGTGAAGCTAACTTAGTGATGAATCTTCTTGATGTGTTTGGGTGAAGTGATGAGGTAGAGAAGTATGCTCTTCTCTCTTTGAGAGAAAAAAAAAACCAAACCCTCAGATCTAAACCAAGTTGTGTCACCTTTAGAGGGCCTGTCGGAAGTTGAACCTCTGGGAATGACCCAAGTGAGTACGCACCTATCACCAGTGATTCCACCTCACTCTAATAAAGAATGTTTTTTTGAGTCTAAAGACTCCAAAACCATGTTAGCTTCCTTCTCAAGACTTTGACTATCATCTTGAGAAGGCTCCATCTGTTATACTGAGTGGTGCCACTCCTAGCCCTGCTTGTGGGGTTGTATGACTTTCGGGTGTTGGTGTGGTTGGGAGGCCTCAACCCTATATTAGGGGCACTAAAGGTTAGCATGAATGGAAGCCTATTAAAAACTTTCCTTAGCTAGTGGCCTACCCAGTTCACCTTTGAAAGGAGTCATAATCTTTGTACAGGGAGGGGGAAGAATCTCTCTCGTAGATTCCCATCATAGGCATACACCTAGACGCTTGAAGGTGGTTGTGACACTAGCCCCTACTACAAGGGTAACCTTTGAATGTACACTATTGAGTCCTTGGAAACACCAAAAACATGAGCACCCTCTAGGGGGTGACACAGTTGTGTGAGGTGCACATATGCGCATAAGCAATGGGGCAAAAGTTTTGTCTTCTCACCATTTTTTTGTAGAACTAAGCTATGTGTTTGTTATCAAGTCTTAAGCATTGTCCAATCATTATCAAACAAAGACTCCCCTAATGCTATCAAGTTACTCTGTCCTTGATAGGTCTGTTAACAACTGCTTCTTGTATCACAAATGCTTGATTTGAACCTTTGTGTCTTTAAATGAATGCTTGAAATCCCAAAACGAGATTGTTGATTAAACTATTCTTTAAACCTATCAAGAAACTAGATTTTTTGTCAGACATCAATTCAGGCTGTACCTCAAAATTCAACTTTAACCTCAAAAACTGTGTCAGATTGTCAGATTTTGCATTTTTCCCATGCAAAGTTTCACTCTTCAGAGCACTTTCTCCCGTGAGACTTTGTTCTCTTGCGTGAAGGTTGGTGTTCTCTCATGTGGCCTGGTACTCTCTCACGTGAGACTATAGCCTAGTTTTTAAAATAGAGACATGTTTACCATTGACTGTTTGACTTTTTATCTAATCTACCTTTTGTCTGAAGTCTATTTTTCTATTTTCCTATCATTCACTATCAGAAACTGGTTGTCTTGAGTTAGGAACTAATCGATCTTTTCTTTGACTCATGTCATCTCTTGTTGGTTTACCTTATCTCTTTATGCCTTTCATATCTCATGTTGCAATAGTCTTATCTCAGCTATTTTAGCCACCTCTTTTGATGATTCATACTAGGTCCATCTCGCATCTTGGCTGTTCTAGCCTCTATCTTCTCTACATTGTTCTTAGAGACTGAGTCTAGCATTATCCCAAGTCTTCTCTCATTTCATCTTCATTTATGACTATCATGACTAGAAGTGGAAAGACTTATCCCATTTAGAATCCTGATGAAGGTAGAAGTGAACCTCCTAATCAAGAAATAGATCATCCTGAATCTGTTGTGAAATCTAAACTTTGTGAGATATCCTTGATTTCCTCATTGAATACTTTGAAAGATAGTCCATCTCAACCATCACCTCCTATGTTTCAAGAGTGTTTTAATCTATTGTTTGAATCACAACGTAGTTTCTCATTTCAAGATCAAGACAACTCATTCTTCCAAGAGAACTCACTGTTTCACAATTTTGGAAGACCTCTTCCTCAGAGTAATCCTATTATTGTACCTATTGATCCTACTGAGAATAGTTCTATCATTGAACCTAGTAGTACTATTGATGATATCTTCTTGCCTAAATTTGTTAAATCTTTTGATCCTATTCATTCACCAAAGGTTACCATGGTCGTGCCCTTTAAGCACCTGAACATATCATTTCACTAAGAATTCGTATGCTGCACAAGCCTACAACAAGATGGTAGATCCATTTGACTTCCAATAGGGAAAGTGCAGTCAAACCTTTGATCAATCTCAAAACAATCAATATCATGGTCAATCCTCTAATGACCCACGTCAAGCTCAACCTCAGAATGATCAACCTCATGGTCAAACTCAATATGACCAAAATCAGTCCCACAATGATGATCAATCTTGAAACAAGCCTCAAGGTGATTGAAAACCCACCTATTTCTATTGTCCTCCTCCATTTGATCAAAACCAAGATGATCAGCAACAAGATCTGATTTTGAGTATTTATGAGATCCTTGGGAATGAAAATGAGGTAATAACTCAATAGGATATAGACGCTGCCAAAGCTAATAAGGGTCTTATTAAGATGATGGAGATCCTTCTGCTAGAGGAGAAAGAAAAATACTTCCTTGAGTTAGCTAAACAAGGGGCCAAGTTACCCTGAGACTATCAAGTTGAAATACTCATAGCTAAGGAAGAAGAGACTAAGACCGCAAAGTTGCAAAAAATGGTCCAAGACATGCAAAATTAGATTAGTCAACTTGTGAAGAATAGGGACAAACCTACTCAACAATTCATAGTGCAAAGTATTTTTCCTTTCCCTTTTGATAGAAGTTTTCATATGCCACCTTTTCCCAAAGGTGTGGAACTCCCTAAATATGACAAATACTTGGGTGCAACCGATCCCCAAGATCACTTAAGGGAGTTTGGTGCATTGTCTATGGAATTTATGCATGATCAAACCTATCTTATGTGCTTGTTTCTTCATAGTTTGTGTAGACCAACCATGGAATGGTTCTCTAGATTACCTACTGGTATTAAGACTTTCGATGAAATGGCTAATCATTTTCCCTAGCACTACTCACATAATATTCAACATCCGGTCAACATCCAGGATCTTTGCAATTTAAAGCAGTGACAAGGAGAATCTTTCCTAACATTTCTCCAAAGGTGGAGACAATTATGTACAAACTGTCCTCACAAGCTACCAGAGTCTGAGAGACTCAAAATTTTCTTAGACAATCTTCTCCCAGACTTCGGATACCAAGTGCAATTGCAAGGTCCTCTAACTTTTGATAGAATGATCAGACAAGTAGTGTGGATAGAGGCCTTTATGATCAAGAAAGGTGAATTTACTCTAAATAAGGACAATAAATAAGGATTCTCCACAAACAAGGATAAAGGAAAGACTATCAATAAGAATAGAGATGTAGTAAATGATGGACTGGTGGATAATGTTACTATGAAGCCTTCAAATCCTACTTTTAATCTTACTTCTAGTATACAAGCAGCTAAGGCTATCGAAAAGACCACAACGGATAATCAACAAACTTCAAGATTTTCTAGGAACAAACCTTGGGCCTCTCAACCCAAGCATGATTTCACCTTTTTGGGAGAGCCTCTTGATGTGGTCTATAAAACTCTTATAGAGAATCAGGTTCTTACTCCTTTAAAAAGTGTACTTATGACCCACAACCATGACCTCATTGGTGGAATGATAATGCTTACTGTGACTATCACCAAAACATTGGTCATAAGACTTCTACTTGTCTCCAACTGAAGCATAAAGTTCAAGATCTCATTAACAATGGTGACATCCTTATGGAAAACCATAATAATAATTTGGACCATCAAGCTTTTAAGGATCCCTTCCCTCCTCATGAGAAGGGTGAATCTTCAAATGCCAAGAATACCAATGCTAAAGTCAATTACACATACACTAATAAGGACAATGTTATTGGTATGATCGAACCTGTCGAGATAGAATATTGTGATGTGATCACTTCTAAAGGGAGTGGTGATGCTCCCAAATCTAAGACTCCTTTTATCTTGCATAGTTCTGCATCTCATTCATCTAAATCTGAATAATCTCAAGACTATGCTAATGTTGTCACTCGATCACGAGGAAGAGTTGTTTTGAAAGGTCCTGATGCTTCCACATCTACTCCAAAGAAAACTATGGATAAGAGACCTGATACTTCCACATCCACTCTAAAGAAAATTGCAGATAAGACTATTTTTGGATCCACCAACAAAAACACAAAATCTATCCTTACAGCTAGCTCGGCTAGTTATAGCATCTTAGATCAACTCTAGCGGATCAATGCTCAGATTACCATTTTTGATTTGTTGAAGATCTCACCTGCTCACAAGAAAATTTTGGATAAGGCCCTTGCTGAGGAAAATGTTCCCAAGGATCTCGATCTCAACCATTTCCAATCTATGGTGGGTCATTTGACCTCACCTCACTATCTATTCTTCTCTTAAGAAGATGCTCATTCTTTGAGTCACCTGCATAACACTCCCCTACATATAGAGGTCATGATAGGTCCTAAGTGCATTTGTTGAGTGCTCATAGACAATGATGCTAGTCTTAATATCTACTTCACTAAACTACTCACTCAGCTAGGTTATGATGAGAATTGTATAGACCCTCGCAAAAATATTACCACCAAAGCTTATGATGAGGAAGAATGCAAGTCCCAAGGCTTAGTTGTGCTACCTATCCACATAGGTCCTGTTGAGAGAGATGTTACTTTCCAAGTGCTTGATATTCCTCTTTCCTACAATATTTTGTTGGGAAGGCCTTGGATTCATGAGATGCAAGCTATTTCATCCATGTTTCATGAATGCATTAAGTTCCCATTCCATGGGGTAGAAGTCACTATGCCTGCTAATACCAATTTCTCTTGCAACACTCTTGCACAAATCATAGATAGCTTTGTTCAAGAAAATAGAGAATCCACTAAGTTTTATGATGCTAAGTTGAAAGAAATGGAACAAACTTTGAGACTTAAGGATACAGGCATGGGAGAATACCGAATGGAACCTATGCTATCACTAGCTACTCTACCTCTATCTCCATGATCTTATGGGAGACCTTCTAAGGACAAAAAACTTTCTAATGCTCCTCCTCAAATAGTTTATGATGGCACCTTTGTAAGGGCCTCTACACCTTTAGAAGATGAGGATGAAGAGAGATCTATCAGAGCATGGATCTATAAAGGAAAAGAAATAGCTGAAACAACCACTCCACCTTCAGATTTGGAGCAAGAACCATACAGTGAGGCCTTCAAGATCATGAAGCACTTTAGTTATAAGGGGAGTGGTCCTATAGGTAAAAATGATAATGGCTTACTAAAACCCATTGAAGCTACGGGCCACCGCACAAAAGATACTAGTGGCTTAGGCTTTAAAAAGACTCCCTTTCATTTGGGGACCAAGAAATTTGTGTCAGCTCCTGGGCCTGAACCTAAACCTGAATAAGAAATTGAAGATGCCACTCTAGAAGTGAATCCAAAGGAGAGCTCTGATGAAGATACATTTCCATATCCTATTCCTCTGGATCTTGCGACACTCTTTTTTGAACCTAATGAGCCTATCATACCTGTTCATATGGTAGAGATAGATACTGATACTGATAATGATTCTAATAAAACTTCTTCAATGTACCAATTCACATATGAGGAATGGAAAGAAACACTAAATGATGATCCTAATTTTCAAGGTGAACGATATAGGCCACTACATTTTCAAAAGTATTTTGAACAAGAACAACTTCAACAAGTTATTAATGCCATAAGGGATAATAATGAGTCTGATGATAATGCTAATGAAATTCCCACATCAAGTGCTAACTCACATGAATATGAGTTTGACTCTTTATTTGATGCTACTTATGATGTAGACATAGATACTATTCATGTGTATGAAAGACTCCTCGAAGTAGGTGAAGGGTCTAGTGCTAGGCTACACAAATTAGACACCACTAATGTTAATGTGTCCTCTACTTCTGATGTAAGGTCTTATAGGGATTCAAATGCTCCTTTGGATGAGATTTCTCTAGGTCTTGACTTTCTCGTCAACACTTTTGAGGGTTATACCGTGAACGTAGTTGAACCAGTCACTACTTCCCTTTCACTCTATCATCCTAATCTGATAAACTGGAACTCCCCTTCTAAATCCAATGAAGTCCTAATGTTCTAGAATAATTATGATCTAGCCTATTACCTCCATGCTATTGAACCTATGATGTCCTCCACTAGAAAAAGAAGTGTCAACATGACAAAGGTAGATATCAAGTATCTTAGTCAAAAAATTAAAAGAAGAAAAAATAGATGCTCTAATGGTGAAAACCACTTTGTGGTAGTATCAGAGACAAAAATAATAAAAATAAAAGATGTATCCAAGGGTGAAAACCTCTCTAAGGCACCCAAGGATGAGATACTTGATACGCTTCTGAGCCACTTTCAAGAGAGGTCATTAGTATTGATTGAACCAACACAGCTGGTCAATTTGGGTACAGAGGCTGCTCCACAAATTTTTCATCTAGCACAATCATTGTCTATTGAAGAAAAAGAAGAGTTCACAAGCTTCTTTCAAAGAAAGAAAATAAAATTTTCATGGACCTACTCTGACATGCCTAGATTAGATCCCAATCTAATCATGCACCATTTTTCCATTGCACTAGGTATCAAACCTGTTAAACAGAAGATGCAAAAAATGTATCCACACGTAGCACTTTTTGTTAAAGCAGAGCTAGAAAAGCTTCTTAAGGCTGGCTTCATAAGAACTATTGATTATGAGGAATGGATTTCAAACATTTTTCTAGTCACTAAACATGATAAATCCATTTGTGTGTGTATAGATTTTAGAGATCTCAATAAGGCATGTCCGAAAGATGACTTCCCACTACCTAATATTGATATGATAGTTGACATGATAGTAGGATATGAGATGAATTCCTTGATGGATGGATTTTCTAGCTATAATCAAATCAAAATCATGATAGAAGATCAAGAAAAGACCACTTTTACATGTGCTTGGGGCACCTTTTGCTGGAATGTCATGCCTTTTGGGCTTAAGAATGTTGGAGCAACATATCAGAGAGCTGTTACTATTATTTTCCATGATATGATGCATAAAACAATGGAGGATTATGTGGATGATACTTTAGCCAAAATCATGCAAAAAATAACTCATCTCATAGATTTGGGTCCCATCCTTGACCACATGGAACAATTCAGTCTTAGGCTTAATCCAAAGAAATGTGCTTTTGGTGTTACTTCTAGGAAACTCTTGGGTTATATCATTTCAACTAAAGGCATAGAAGTTGATCCTGAAAAGGTGCAAGCTATTATGGACATGCCTCCACCCAAGAATATTAGTCAAATGAGATGGTTACAAGGAAGGCTACAATCTATCTAGCACTTCATTTCATAGTTGGCCGACAAGTCACAACCATTTACTAAAACTTTGCATAAGAATGTGACCTATGAATGGAATGAGGAATGTGACAAGGGACTTACTCAAATAAAATAGTATCTTGCTAATCCACCAATTTTGATGCCTCCTATTCATGGGAAGCCACTTATACTATACATCTCAACAACAAACACATCTTTGGGTGCTCTCCTAGCTCAAGAAGATCAGAACCACAAAGAAAGAGCCATATACTATATTAGCAAAATATTGGTTTCCTATGAAATGAATTATTGTGTCATTAAGAAGGCTTGTTTAGCAATGGTATTGGCTTCTTAGAAGTTGTGGAATTATATGCTAGCTCACACCACAAGGCTTATTGCAAAAATTGATCCACTAAAGTACTTACTAAGCAAAGCTGCCCTCACAGGTAGATTAGTGAAATGGGTGATCATACTTAGTGAATTTGACATTGAGTATGTGGAAAGAAAAGCTATTAAAGGAAAAGAAATTGTTGATTAGCTGGTGGAAGCTCCTTTGAAAGATCATCAACCTTTGAGTATTGAATTCCCATATGACTCCATCATGCTTCTCACACATCAATCTTGGAGCATGTTCTTTGATGGATCATTCACTCAACAAGGATCCGGTGCAGGCATTCTGTTTGTTACACCTCAAAGATACTCATTGTCAAAAGCATATAAAATGTTGTTTCCCTACACAAAAAACATAGTTTAATATGAAGCTCTCATTAATGGAATGAAGATAGCCCTTGAATGGCATGTAGATGAGCTCAAGGTCTTTGGGGATTATCAATTATCATCAACCAAGTCAATGATGTCTACCAAACAAAAGATGACAAGATAATACCTTACAAAAGAATGGTGGATGATCTCAAATAGTACTTTGCACATATTTCTTTCCAGTAGATTCTAAGGGCAGACAATAAAGCAGCTGATGTAATGGCCACTCTTGCTTTAATGTTACAAATTCTAGAAAATGACTTCAAACATGAATTCCTAGTGGAGGCATTACACTACCCTGCCTATGAT
The DNA here is from genome assembly GCA_027943335.1 of Chamaecyparis obtusa. NCBI lineage: Eukaryota > Viridiplantae > Streptophyta > Pinopsida > Cupressales > Cupressaceae > Chamaecyparis > Chamaecyparis obtusa. The sequence goes on along the minus strand of BSBK01000938.1, from coordinate 1,264,749 downwards.
ATTCCTAAATCCAAGATGATCTATTCACTCATTGGACATGATTCATCCCACTACCACCATATCTTTTCCTACCTTCATGACTAGATCATTCCAGACACCTATACCTGATATGAAAAGTGTCACCTCATTCGTACTACTTCACAGTATGTCCTCTTAGAAAATAAATTTTATAGATGGGGTCTAGATGGTACCCTCCTTAGGTGCTTAGAACCTGATGAGTCCAAATGTGTGCTAGCTAAGGTACATGAAGGTATCTGTGGGTCTCATTCTAGTGGTCTGACGTTAGCCCAAAAACTTATTAGAGCTGGTTATTACTGGCCGGATATGGAAAAAGAAGCTATTCAATATGCCAAGACTTGCAAGCAATGCTAATTTCATGGGAATTTGATTCATGCTCTTGCTAATGAGCTTAGTCCTCTCATCAATTTTTGGCCATTTTAGTAATGGGCCTTCGACTTGGTCAGTCAGATACATCCTTCCTCTTCAAAAGGGCACAAGTTTATCATTATAGCTACTGATTACTTTACCAAGTGGGTTGAGGTAGTGCCTCTAGCTGTAGTTGATGGCAAGACCATTGTTATGTTCATATTGAACTATATCATTTGAAAATATGGTATACCCTCATCTATTATCACTAACAATGGGGGATAATTAAAAAATAAAGACCTAATAGACTTATGCACTAAATTTAGAATTATTCAACATTGGTCATCTATCTATTATCCTTAGGGTAATGGAAAAACAAAGGCTTCTAATAAGACAATTCTAAAAATATTGCACCGAACAATTCATAAATCTAGTAGAGATTGGCATCTCCAGATTAATCTGACTTTGTGGGCCTATAGGAAAAGTATCCAAACACCAATGGGGGCCACTCCCTTTGCCTTGGTTTGTGGAGTAGAGGTAGTATTACCTATTGAAGTCGAGATTCCAACATTGTGAATCTCTCTGAAGGGCCTCATCACTGATGAAGAAAATAGAATATCCTGGCTTCAAGAGCTTGAGTTACTTGATGAACATCGGAAGGTGGCATTTGATCATCTTCAAGCATACCAAAAGAGGATGTCTAAAGCCTATAATAAGAAAGTTAGACAAAGAGAATTCCAAGTGGGTGATTTCAACCTAAGAGAGAACCCCAAGAATCAGTAGCAGCGAGTCCAGAAAGGGAAATTTGAACCAAACTGGCTTGGTCTGTATGTCATTACTACAACATTTGGGTATGGCGCTTATTGACTCTCCACCATTGAAGGAGAGCGGCTCAAAGAACCTATCAATGCTCTTCCCTTGAAGAAATTCTACAGCTGAGACATTACTCGTGTGCTCATGTACATACTTATTGGTCCTGAAAAAATCCTAAAAATGATATATTGCAAAAATCCTAAAAATTGCAAAATTTCCTTAAAAAATGATCATCTTAGTGAAAACTTGGTAAACAGGCGCTTTGATGTATCTATTATCTTGGTGAAAACCTGGTAAATAGGTGCCTTGATAATAATTTTAAAAAAATACAAAATACAAAAATACAAAAAAAATGAAATATTCAAAAATAAAAAAAAGAGAAAAGTACAAAAAAATTGAAAAAGAAGAAAATGTGCCATTGATGAAACCCTGGTAAATAGGCATCATGGTAGAAAAAATAGAATCTCTGCCAAGATGGTGAAAACCTGGTAAATAGGTCCCTCTTGTTTCCTAAAGCTACATCTCATCTCAGCATTGCTTGGCTTTTAGTTTCCTACTTTGGTTTTCTTTCTCGCTTTCTCGCTTTAGTGTTTTTTCTACTTTTAGTTCGTTTCCTGCTTTAGTTTGCCAGCTCATGCTCTTGCCTTAAGTTGTCTTCAAGATTTTCCTTGACTCTTCATGGATTGGAACTAGTTCACACTTGGGGGCATCTTCCTGGTCTAGGGGGCATTGTCCTATCACTTTTAGAAGTTTTGTTTGTGCATCAGTCACTAGCAGTTCCCGCTATGTCTACCTATTGATGCCTAGCTACTTTTGAGATTTCTCTCCTTGAGGATCTCTCATGTATCGGTCGCTAGTGGTTCTCACTATTCCTACCTACTGATACTTAGCTTTCATTTGAACCTCTCTCTTTTGGGATCTCTTCCTTACATCAATCACTAGTGGTTCTCACTGTGTTTTCCTGCTGATGTTTCACTCATGTTTTATTCTCTCTTTTGAGAATCTTCCTTGTATCGGTCACTAGTGGTTCTTAGTACATTTTCCTACTAATACTTGGTCCACACTTTGATATCTTCTTGAGACTTCATCTCTCATGAAGGTCACCAGTGGTTCTTACTGTGTCTGCCTGTTGTCGCTATCCCGTCGAGACTTCAAACATTGTTTGCTTCCGATTCAACTTCAATCTACTTGAACACAAATGTCAACTGAAATTGAAAACTAATTTTGTGTTCCTTTGAAGCATGCTAAGCTTTTCCTTTTCTTTTTTTTTTGTTTTCTTTATCATTTCTCCTCGAGCGAATCCTTTCTTGACTGAGAAATGCGAAGACTAGAGGCATGATCTTTCCTTTGCTTTCTATTTGCTAGTTTAGTTCCAATGATCCAATGAATTCATACAAGAGGGGTGTCCATCTGTAAGAGCCTTCATTTTGTATTGGATGGCCATGCGTACCTTGACTCCTCTTATATGGATGCTTTGGTGAGGTTGGTTCTTCTCCTTGTCTTTTTTGAGTGACTTCTTTCTGCTACAAGTAAAATTGCTAACGCTCATCCTACTAAGTGAACGTAAGGGCCACTGCGAGAACTCTTTAGCAAAAGAAGGAACTCTAGCATGTTTGGTGTGTTTGTTCACAAGCAACATTCAAGTCATTCTAGAAATTGTGCTTTGATGCTTATGTTAACTTGCTAAATCAAAAGGAATAGGTGTTCAGGTCATTCTGGCTTCTTGTGCCTTAATGCTTACACCTTATTTTGACAAATCTAAGACTTATGTCATATTCATATTCTCATAATTGCAATGTTATTGAGGATTGTATGACATCTTGCAATTGTCTCATGCTTAAACAAACTCAATGATGATAAATACGATGAGTCCAACAACCAAGTCTTAGGGCCTGCATTTTCATTCTAGGCTTGCATTTTAGTTTAGGCTTGCATTTTCATGCTAAGCTTGCATTTGAGATTATATCTTGGTGCTCTCTTGATTTCTTTTTGTTCATCAAAGGTTCTCATCTTTTGTCTCAGTTCCATCTTGGCTACACAAGTTTTCGGTCCTCGCTCTCGATCTTTGAAATGTAATCTCTTAATTAGTACTTGTCATATATTGTGGCAATCCTACATGAGATGATTAGTACCATATACATTACATATTCATTGCATTTTCATTTGCATCCATAAATTCATTTACATGTGCATCCATTATAAGCATAACTCAGGTCATACATTACACATATGCATGCATTCTATCCATCTATCACTACATTTCACATTGCATCATCATAAAAATAACCATGTGCATATTCATATTCATAAAATAAAGCATGTATATTTCATACATTTCTATCCATACATCTAAGCATATAAAAACATCTCATAAACATCAATATCAAAGTAATATAACAACAAGTACAATATATCTTGAACAATGTCATGTACAAAAGAGAAGGTGCTACTCAAGCACAGTGTCAAAAATGGGCTACAATGTACAAGTATATCAAGTGTGCTAACTAGGTCCCACACCACCTAGAGGAGGTGGTGGAAATGGTCTCTGGGGAAGGGGTATTGGTTGTTGTGGAGGTGCTTGCTGAGGGGGTGCCTATGGTGCTTGTGGTCCCTACTATGGTGGGGCCTATGGTGGTGCCTATGGGGGTGCTAGTGGAGGTGCTTGCGGAGCCACAACATAATCAGCAAAGGGTGGTACCTACTCTGACAGATCTAGAATGACCCCGCAGTAAGCTGCATAGTAATATGTTGCCTGAGCAGCCTCATATCCAGTCTCAATCCATGATCATGCTAGCTCCTCCCATAGCTACCTGATCTTTGTGTCCCTGTCAGCTACTTGGGTCTCCTCCCTAATGACTCAAGTGTGGTAGTCATCGCGCTCCTGTTGGACCTGTCATACCCTCTCACGGCTCTTCCTGGGAGCCTCCTACAACTATGATGTACCTGCTCCTGCCAGAATGTCAGGCATATTAGTATCGTCATCTAGTGGTGCCTGTTGTGATGTATCACCTATCTACTACCTGGTGGACCTCTGTTGGACCCCACTACTCCCAGCTCCTACATTTGAGCCCATCATTGTAGCAGGGATGCTAATTTGTCCTGCTCGAGGTCTCAACACTCTCTCTGCTACTATCCTTGCTGTGTAGCCTACTGAACTGGTGGTTGCTAGGCTGGTGGCTACTGATCTAGTACTTGTTGCTATTATGCAGGCAGTTATTATGTCCCATACCAATAGGATCTATGAATCTCAGATGTGGATGTGCAATCAACTGATCCCTATATGTAGGTGTCACCCCTGCAATGGTGACACCCACCATATAATCTCATTGCACTACTAGAATGTGTGCCTCTATCACACACCACCCTGGATCCAATCTAGCATGCCACCCCTTCTCCTCATCGGAGAAGCAAGCATAGGGGTAGTACTCCTGTGATATGTCTTGCTGCCTACCAAACTGGTGCAGGATGCGTGTAACAAGGAATCTATCTATAATGGTAACACTTCATCCAATCAGTGGACGTCATACAAACATATGTGAGAGCTCTCTCCAAGCATCATCCCATGGCTTAGTAGCCACCCAAGGTCTCTAGAATACAGCTACCATGTTAGCCAACTATCCTCTCCACTGCTCCATCTTACCCAGTAAAGGCTGGATCATCGGACCTGTGTACCTATAAATATACGGCTCAAGTTGCTTCCATGTGTCATGGAAGATAGGCCTAAAAATGGGGAGATTCTCCCAGGCCCAGATCTTAAGGATGAAGACACCTTCCGCCATCATCCTCATGCTATGATATACTATCTCATGCATCTCATGATACATGTGGGCTAGCATGCACTCACCCCATCTGAACCTGACGGTTGGACTCTCCAACATCCTCCACAACATCATGCCCCAGCTACACTCTAGACCATGCTGACCTCAATCTGGAATAAGGTAGCAGCTTAGAAACATAGCAAGAACAATGGAAAATGGATGCACGTCGCCATGCTTGCTGATCAAATTGTCCTAGGAGATGGCCCGACCCATCACTAGATCATCCCTGAAAATCATCCTCAAGGCTACTGTACCCTACCACAGCTGTGTCTCGTACTCTACTTGAGCACCATGGACTAGTATTTGTAGAATCCTATATACATCCTCGGGAGTCACCATCATCTCCCCCATCGAAAAGTGAAAAGTGCTCATCTCCAAATGGAAATGCTCTACCAATGCACCAAGAAGATCGTGATTTACCCGAATGTCAAGTAAAACACACAACAATCCCATACCAAGTCCCTCAATGTGAACACTCTCTGAATCTATCAGTCTCTAGACTAGGGTGGTAATCATAGGATGGTGCATCCTAAAGGAGACATCGGGGAAGTCAACCTACAAAGCAAGTGATGACATTGGATCAGTATCTTGATATGATGGTTTTCAACATAACAACAGCAAATGCAGCAAGACATCTATCCTAGACAGGGCATTGTGATGCTATACTTGGCTGATTTTATGCAAATTTGAAAATTTTTGGCAAAAGAATTCAAACTCTACAGTAGCTTTTCATACGAGGAAATAGTTTCCTCATGTGGGATAGCACCTAACCTTGCGCGAACTGCTACAATCTCACGCGGGACTAGCTTTCAGCTTGTGCGAGCTTCCAGACAGAGCCCGCGTGAAGAAGACCTAACTAGCATAAGGAAACTACTTCCTCATGTGAAGGGAGACCTAGGCCAGTGTGAGGAAACTACTTCCTCATGGGAGATTGGAAGAACATGTCCTAAATCTATGCTAGATCATCCTAAATTGACCTAAAAAGTAGTACAAATTGAAATGCAAGGAGGTTTATCGACTACTTATAGGTGTGCCATACTCCGCTGGTTGAGCATGTCATCAGGAGTGCTCAAATCAGTGTGTATGTAGTGGAAGACCCTCCATTTCTCTCTCAGAGCTCAAAATCACAAGAAGATGAAGGTGAATGATGAATTGAAAATGACCCCTCCAGGCCTTATACAGCATTTGACCTAATTTTCAAAAGTGCTCCATTTTGTGCAAAAATTGCACCCTTGGCTAAATCGATTACTCTAAATCCATTTTCAAGATTGAAATTGAAATCTGACATCTTTAGCTAGCTCAAAATCATGTTTTATATTCTGGGACCCTTTTGGGATCAGATGCTTGTGCAGTCAGCCTTCTGGCATCATCTTCTTGCCAGACTTTTATCTTTGCATCATGTTCTCAAGATCTTTGCTCTTTTCATCAAAGTCAACTCTAGTCAAATCTGGTCAACCATGGTCAAACTTAGTCAATAGGACCTCTGATTTGCTTCTGCAGCTTCTCAAATCTAGTCTAATTGCTTATACTCTACAACCTCTTGTTGTCAATCATCCCTCTTATGTCATCTTTCGATTTCATTCCCAAGGGGGCAGGATGATTGCATCATTTGAATCTTGTCAAATCAATTCTTGAATCAATCTGATCTGAATGATTAGTTCTCATTGCTAGGGGCATCTCAGTGCATCGCATCTTTCTATCTAGTCATCTATCTCTTAGGTATCTAAGCAATCTAACTTGGATCCTTGAGGAATCAAGCTTCATTCTGGAGATGGTTCTTGAAATCTTTTAGGTATTGGGGCAATCTAACCCTAATTCCTAGGAGTCAAGCTTTGTTCTAAAGATGGCTCTAAAAATTTCTCTTAGACCGTTATCTAGGCAATCTAACCCGGGTCTCGAAGGGCTAAGCTTCATATTGGGGAAATCTAACCCTGATTCTGGAGACAGTCCTAAGTTTGCATCTGAATCTCATTCTGGGCATTGGGGCAACCTAATCCTGATTCTCATCTTCTCTCAAGACCATTGTTTTCACAATCTAACTTAGACTTCAAAAAATCATGCTTTGATCTGTTCGGTGTCTTGGCAACCTAACCTAGACTTCTGAATTTCTTGTCATCTGTCACTTCAGGCTAATCTTTGAATCAACGCACTGTTCACACATCAATTCAAAGAGGGGTAAATGTAATACCCTAAAATTGGCATCTAATAAATTCAATTAATTTTTGGTGTATTTTCATCAATTTTACATCTCCAAAGTCCTAGTTTCCTAGGAAATTTTCTCTCTCCTACCTAACTTAATTTGACTTGATGTCAATTGCAAAGACCCTAAATTGCATTAATCAAATATTAAAATTAATTCCTCAAGTCTTCAACTTTTATTAGCTAAATTACCCCTATGATAAATTAATTTAATCCTAAAGTCCTAAGTACTTGGTATTAAATTAAACCCACCCCATTTGGCTAATATACATGAAAAGGAATTAATAATTACTTGTTATTCGAATGGACACTCATTTTTGAATTGATAATTCATAATATTTGAAAGGTCACCCTGTGTGGCATTTTACATTCTTTTAATTAAGTAATTCTTGCATTTTTGTCTCAAATGGGAATGAAGAGTTAGGAGTTTCAAATCAAGAACCCCTTCATTCTCTTCCCGGGCTTTTCTATTTAATGAGCCTCATTTCTTCATTCAAGGAGGCAATTTTTTAGAGTAATTGAACTATAGTATTTTTGTGTCTCAATTTCATTAATTCCAAGCTTTTATTGCATTTTAGTATAATTTTCATTTAGTTTAATATTGCATATTCATATATTTAGTTTTCTTAATTTCTCTTAGCTTAATCTAATTTCTTTATTTCAATTTCTTTAGATTAAATTGCACTTCATATCTCTTTCCAAGCTATCTAGATTAATATCATATTTCTTTCAAAGCATCTTAGATTAAATTGCACTCATCCTAGTTTAATTTTAGTTTTTGCTTATCATTATAGCTTTTAAAAATCCTCCATTGTAGAATTGGTCTTATGGTTGTTGGCTCTCCAATCTGAGAGTAATTAAACACCCCGTCTACATAGGAGGCAATAGGTTTCTTCACGATGGATTTTAGATTGAGTAATTCATGCTCTCTCTTGTAATTCGATCATGTGAGTAATGACCATGTTGTGTGTGTAGTTGGATTTGAGGTCCACATTCAACTATATACAAGGCTAACCCCAAATTTAAATTGAGCATTAGGCACAAAACTTGAGAAAGGATAATCTCCAATAATAAATTAGGAATCCTATACAAAGCTTGAGAAAGGTCCACCTCAAATATTAATTTGAGAATTTGATGCTTAACCTGAGAAATAGTGGCCCCAAAGAGGGAAAAGATAAGATTTTGATGAAACCTTGAAACTGGAATCTAACCCGGAGGATCTCAGACCCTAGGGTCAAGGTCAAGGTTGAATTTGATCTAGGTCAAGGTTGAGGTTGACTTTGACCTAGGTCAAGGTTGAGGTCAACTTTGACCTAGGTCAGAGTCGAGGTTGACCTTGATGTAAGAGGTCGACCTTGACCCTAAGGTCAAGAATCTTAGGTTTGCAATTTAGGATGCCAAAATTATATCATGAAGAAGTGGAAAATATGATAGAATAGGGGAAAAATCTAGATTCAAGTCAAATACCCATTCAAGGCATTCAACATGACCCCAAACCACTTACTCAGAGGGCTAAATGTTCTTAACATGGAAGTGCTTCCATTTTAAGATGATACAAGACCAAAAAACACCTTGAATTTTGAAAAATGGATCCTCTCTTCTCAAGATATGGATGGTCAAAGTTTAGTCAAAGAAAGGGAGTCAGTACAGTGTTCGTAGCTAAAAATTTGAACATTTCCAAATCTGGTGAAACTGGTCTCAAATCAAAGATTGTGATGAGCCCAGCTAGCTCTCTATTACAAATTGGCTCTTACTAAATTTAATTTTCACTTCTAAATTGATTTCAGAAGATTTAGTAATTAATGAGCAGTAGATATGAATTTACCATGGTACTTTCTAGATTTTAAACCACTTGATAATATATCCATAAACATTAATTCTCCATTAAATTACTCATAGGAAAAAATAGAATTGATCAACTTTCAAATTAACTTCAAATTACAAGCATTTTAAAACAAATCTGGGCACCTTCATTATTAATATGGCTGCCAATTGATGAAACATAGCATGGATAAGAATGGTGCCAATCTGAAATTAATTAATATTGAAACCCTCATGCAAGGACTCTTTTGATGATGCCAAGACAAGAAGAATGATGTTGTTAGCCTCTAATAAATATAGGCATTACAAACTGATGAATCTTCCTCCTACAATCAATCACACAAGGTAGGAAAAATTACGGCTAGTCTGGTAAAGTACGACTGTAGCTAGGTGTTGTATGGCCTTAGTAATTACTGCAGGGTTCTAGAAATCTATACGATAGCTTGCTAATTCTTTGATTGATAACACAACAAGATTTATTGATCACAATTCCAGACATAATCAAACCTGAGCAAAAAAAAAATTGAACCCCAGGAGAATAAATTGATTTTCCTATAGATTAAAAACTTATCACAAATCCAGTATACATCAGCATTGAATTATGATTTAGAATCAGAATGAGCTCTCTCTTGGAAGAAGACCAAGCTCAATAGATGTTGCAGAACTCTCTCCAAAAGTTGAAGACCAAGTTCAAACCCTATCTTTTCCAAGTGAAGCAGAATTCTCTCACAAACAAAAATATCAAATCATCAATCAGTAAATGAAAGTTCTTTCTCGAATTGAATATATAGCTTTTTTCAGAAAAAAACTTCAATTTCACTTTTTTTTTTACCTAAAAAGCTTTTTAATCATAACTTCATTTTATAACATTAAGTTATAAAGTAATAAAGTTATTAAATTAAAATAATTTAATTTAATAATGATAAATTTAAAAATTAAAAGCCTCTGAACCCCATTGACTATGCAAACACAATTTTGACATGAGAGCCTCAAACTTCAATTGCCCTACCAAAAATAACCAACTACCACAAATAGCCAACTACCAAAAATAGACTTACTATAAATAGTAAGTCTCTCAAACTGGAGATTCACTAAAAATCGATCCTGTAACATCTGACACTCCGTGCAGACACCCTGTTAATCTTGGCCATACCCAAAATACTACTTACTAAAAAATAGTAAGTCAACCAAATTGACCTGAATGAAGAGTAGACTTGGTAAACTAAACCTCCAGAATGGAATCCCAACATTGGCTCCACAATCTCACCCCCTCTGAACACCTGATTAGCTTGCGAGGGTCACCAAACCAAGCTAATCCCAAAGTCTAAAAAATAGGGACACTACAGTCCTCCATTCCCAAGATTGCTTGTCCTCAAGCAATAAAAAAAGCTAAACAACATCACAAACCACCTGGATCCAAAGTATGGTCATGAGTAATGTCTCAATCAACCTCATACTCTTGTAAAGAAGTCAACAATGTCAACAGTACCAATATCAGGAACTGAAAAACTACACTCAACACCTGCACTGATGATGCTTCAATAGGATCACCACATGGGAGAAACTCAACCAAGAGTAACTCACATGGGAGTAACTCAACCAATAGACTGGACTTACTCCCAGTCTTTAAAATAACCAAATCATCATACCAGTCATAAAAAGGATACGCTAAAGAACTATGTGACTGATAGATATCGTGAACATGAGGACCAAATGTAAAGCTATAAGTACTCCTCACTGTATACACCTATGTAAACTATCTGGCTAATCCTAGCTGGCCTCCTGTATAATCTACCTGATGAGAAGGTGTACAAATCAAATCCCAAATGTCATCAACATCATGATCATACAATTCTTTTAAGGGATCATCACTAAGATCAAATAGTGGATTTTCATAAGTCGTGGTGACATCCACATCAAATAAAGGGGTGTTCACAAAGTGAACAACACCCATTTGTTGATCTGAGCCATAATATGGTGAACTCTATGAGACATGATATGTGATTGGCTCTACCTGTATGGACTCATGTCTCCATGAATAGACACTATCTATAGCACAAAAAGACATAGTGCATAGACTCCCATCAATAATACCTAACAACACATACTCTCTACCCTAATACTCAAATCTGATCTACATCAGGCTCACACTAAGGCAGAACTCCTTAATCTCATGTATCCATTGCATCCCTAAAACTACATCCATCTCCCCCAAATCAAACACATAGAAATCAGCTATCAACTCATAATCACCAAGAAACAAAGAGAGATCTTGGATACGATTGGTATAGGTAAAATCGTAGCCATCAGCTACCTTGACTCCAAAGCCTGCAAACTCCTCTACTTGAAGCCCACACTGACTAACAAGTCACTCATGAATAAAGTTGTGCATAGCTCTAGTATCCAACATAGCAACACAGGGTTTCCCTTCCACTAATCCCTTCAATCTAAAAGGAGAGGGAAGTGGCATAGAGGTGGACAACATAATCGGAGATAGTTTGGCTTCAGTACCAAACTCTAGAGTAACTCTTTGCTCTTCCTCTGTATCAAAACTAGCAACCTGATGAGTAGACTCAACCTCACTCTTACCAAAATAAACCCACATAGAGCGATTCACCCTACCCTTAGGTCTCATAGTATAAGTATGCTCTCTATCATAAGGCTCTTTGCACCAATAGAAAATTTGCCTCCTCAAATCCTCTCACGTGGCATCATCAAGTCTACCTTCAAGCTTCTTTTTGTCAAAAATTGGTGGAGGTACCTCATCTGCAAGAAGAATAGTAGGACTGGGAGTAGACTTTCCCCCTAGAATAGAAGGCTCAATATTTCTTTCCTTCTTCATAGCATCTTGTAAAGTAGGTGGATCTAGGGACTTGACCTATCCTATGTACAGCTCTGACAAACTCTCTATGAAAAGCATGACTCTCCTACTCTTGGAGATGTCATATACCATAACTAATAGATGTTGAAACTCACTAATGAAGGCCTCAAGACCACGTGTCTATCTCAGCTGAGCTAACTCTCTGAAGTAGGTCTCAGGATCCTTCCTATCAAACCACTCTATCAGTCTATCTACAAACTCTTGGTACTGCACAATATGATCATGATGCAGAGACACTAACCCATGATACCACCAATCATGAGCAACCCCATCTAAATGAAGCACAAAAAATTGAATAGCATCCTCCTCAAACATAAGACAAAGTGAAAGATAAGTATCCAACTTGTGGACCCATGCTCTAGTTGTAGTCTTCACACTTCCATCGAATTGGTCTAATTTCAACTTGTTGGTTACCTACTTGAGTTCATTTTATCTAGGTCTCTGCCTCATGTCAGGAGAATGCATGCCTCTGGAATGCTCATGCTTCTACATCAAATAAATTTATTTTTAGTGCCTTAGGAAGAGCATCCCACTCCACAAAATGTGCCACCATGTCATTGACAAATGGTCTAGGCTCTGACTCAACACTCACTGCATCCAACTCTGGCCTCAAAAAAGTTGGATGATGAGGCCTATCGTAAGTACCAGTGTGATCATCTCTATAATCTCACCTACCATAACCTTTCTTTTCATCAACTAGCCTATCCTTAGCTTGCCTATCATCATCTCATGACCTATGTGAGCTAACTGAAACACTCTGCGCACCTCTGTCTCTAGCACCTAGTAATGCAATGCATTATAGAGTGTCTAAAAATTGTTGCAATACATTTGCAACATGATACTAACCATCAAAAATATTTCTGAAAGCATCTTTGGCCTCCCTATCCATATCATTTCTGATATCATTCATGTTTCTTGCATGTTCATTCTATGGGCCCTATTCATTACCTTTGGAAGGTGGTGAATTTCTACCCCTACGGGTATAGTGCACACCTGGTAAAAATCTATCTACCATTATTTATTTTTATACCCTTTAAAGATGGCAAGATTAGTGCTCTGATACCACTGTGATGAACCTAGATGGCTCTCTATTGCAAATTGGCTCTTACTAAATTTAATTTGCACTTCTAAATTTCTTTTAGAAGATTTAGTAATTAATGAGTAGTAGATATGAATACCATGATACTTTATAGATTTTAAACCACTTGATAATATATCCATAAACATTAATTCTCCATTAAATTACTCATAGGAAAAAATAGAATTGATCAAATTTCAAATTAACTTCAAATTAAAAGCATTTAAAAATAAATCTAGGCACCTTCATTATTAATATGGCTGCCAATTGATGAAACACAGCCTGGATAACAATGGCACCAATCTAAAATTAATTAATACTGAATCCCTCATGCAAGGACTCTTTTGATGATGCCAAGACAAGAAGAATGATGCTAGCAACCTCAAATAAAAGCAAGCACTACAAACTGATGAATCTACCTCCCACAATCAATCATGCAAGGCAAGAAAAAGTATGGCCAGCCTGGTAAAGTATGGATGCAATTGGGTTCCGTACAGACTTAGTAATTGTTGTATGGTTCCAGAAATCTATACAGAAGCTTGGTAATTCTTTGATTGATAACACAAGAAGATTTATTGATCACAATTCTAGACACAATCAAACCTCAGCAGAAAACAAATAAAACCCTAGGAGAATAAATTGATTTTCTTGCAAATTAAAAACTTATCACAAATCCAGTATACATCAACATTGAATTATGATTTAGAATCAGAATGAGCTCTCTCTTGGAAGAAGACCAACCTTAACAAATGTTGCAGAACTCTCTCCAAAAGTTGAAGACCAAGTTCAAACCCTAGCTTTTCCAAGCCAACCAGAATTCTCTCACAAACAAAAATATCAAATCATCAATTGGTAAATGAAAGTACTTTTTCAAATTGAATATATAGCTTTTTTTGGAAAAAGCTTCGATTTCACTTTTTTACCTAAAAGGCTTTTTAATTATAAATTCATTTTATAACATTAAGTTATAAAGTAATAAAGTTATTGAATTAAAATAATATAATTTAATAATGATAACTTTAAAAATTAAAAGCCTCCTAACCCCACTAACTATGCAAACACAATTTTGACATTAGATCCTTGAACTTCAACTGCCCTGCCAAAAATAACTAACTGCCACAATTAGCCAACTGCCAAAAATGGACTTACTATAAATAGTAAGTCTTTAAAAATGGAGATTCATTGAAACTTGATCCTGAAACATCTAACACTCCATGCAAACACCCTGCTAATCCTGGCCATAACCAAAATACTACTTATTAAAAATAGTAAGTCGACCAAATTGACCCAAACAAAGAGTAGACCCGGTAAGCTAAATCTCCGAAATGGAAACCCAACACTGGCTCCGCAATATGACCCCCTCTGAACACTTGATTAGCTTGTGAGGGTTGCCAAACCAAGCTAATCCTGAAGTCTAAAAAATAGGGACATTACAGTCCTCCCTTCCCAAGATTTCTTGTCCTCAAGCAATCAGGAAAAACAAACAACATCACAAACCACCCGAATCCCAAGTATGGTCAAGATTAATGTCCTGATCAACCTCATAATCCTGTAAAGAAGTCAACAACATCAACAGTACCAACATCAAGAACTAAAAAATTGCACTCAACACCTCAACTGATGATGTTGCAACAGGATCACTACGTGGGAGAAACTCAACCGAGAGTAACTCACATGGGAGTAACTCAACCAACAGACTAGACTTACTCCTAGTCTTTGAACTAACCAAATCATCATACCAGTCATAAAATAGATGCACTGAAAAACTATGTGACTGATAGATATCCTAAACATGAGGATTGAATGTAAAGCTATAATCACTCCTCATTGTATAAACCTGTGTAAACTATCCAACTAAGCCTAGTTGACCTCTTGTATAATTTGCCTGATGAGAAGGTGTACAAATCGGATCCCAAATGTCATCAACATCATGATCATATAACTCTTGTAAGGGATCATCACTAAGATCAAATAGTGGATTGTCATAAGACATGGCGACATCCACATCAAATAAAGGGTTGTTCATAAAGTGAACACTACCCATCTACTAATCTGAGCCATCATAAAGTGAACTCTGTGAGACATGATATGTGGGTAGCCTCCCATCAGCAATGCCTGGTAACACATACTCTCTACCCTGATACTCAAAGCAAAGAAGTCAGTACAGTGTTCATAGCTAAAAATTTAACAGTTTCCAAATCTGGTGAAAGTGGTCTCAAATCGAAGATCTCATCGAGATGAACCAAAAAATAACTTGAATCTTGAAAAATGGAGCCTCTCTTCTCAAGATACAGATGGTCAAAGTTTGGTCCAAGCAAGGAAGTCGGTACAGTATTTGTAGCTAAAAATTTAACCATTTCCAAATTTAGTGAAAGTGGCCTCAAATCAAAGATCTCCTTGAGATGAAGTAAAAAACACCTTGAATCTTGAAAAATGGAGCCTCTCTTCTCAACATACGGATGGTTAAAGTTTAGTCAAAGTAAGGAAGTCAGTACAATGTTTGTAGCTAAAAATTTGACCATTTCCAAATCTGGTGAAAGTGGTCTCAAATCGAAGATCTCGTCAAGATGAACCAAAAAACACCTTGAATCTTGAAAAATGGAGCCTCTCTTCCCAAGATACAAATGGTCAAATTTTGGTCAAAGAAAGGAAGTCAGTATAGTGTTTGTAGCTAAAAATTTGACCATTTCCAAAGCTGGTGAAACTGGTCTCAAATCGAAGATCTCATCGAGATGAACCAAAAAACACCTTGAATCTTGAAAAATAGAGCCTCTCTTCTCAAGATACGGACGGTTAAAGTTTGGTCAAAGCAAGAAAGTGAGTACAGTGTTCATAGCTAAAAATTTGACCATTTCCAAATCTAATGAAAGTGGTTTCAAATCGAAGATCTCGTAAAGATGAACCAAAAAACACCTTGAATCTCAAAAAATGGGGCCTCTCTTCTAAAGATACGGATGGTCAAATTTTGGTCAAAGAAAAGAAGTCAGTATAGTGTTTGTAGCTAAAAATTTGACCATTTCCAAATCTGGTGAAAGTGGTCTCAAATCAAAGATCTCATTGAGATGAACCCAAAAACACCTTGAATCTTAAAAAATGGAGCCTCTCTTCTCAAGATACGGATGGTCAAAGTTTGGTCAAAGAAAGGAAGTTAGTACAATTTTTGTAGCTAAAAATTTGATCATTTCCAAATCTAGTGAAAGTCATCTCAAATCAAAGATCTGTTAGGAATGAATGCTGAAGCCTTTGGCAGTCATTTTGTAGCAGTGGTTGTTGCATTCATGGCTATGATTGTCATTGATGTCAACACAGTGATATTCTAGAGTTTAGCAGAGAAGCAGGCACAGTTTTGTTTTGCGCACATGTTATATTGAAAATTGAGTTATGGACAGTTGATGGTATGTTCTTTGGTGTGTTATTAACCTATGGTTAAGAGCACAAAAGGAAATTCATTTATTCATGAAAGTTATAAGCATTTTGGTGGAAGCAGTATTCTGGCAGTGTTCCTGAGTAGTAGTTTTTGGTAATTGGAGGATATCTCCTAATCGGGATGGAATCTGATTCTACACAGTTAAAGAGAATTTTGAGACTCATTGGTGGTGATGTGGTTCATAGTGAAAACTTTGAGGTCACATGATTGGAAAGTTATTGTATCTAGAAGCCGACAGTTTTTATGTAATTTTGATGTAGCGTGTTGAAATTATTATTTTATATCTGGATGCCGACTCATTTGTAATTATTTGAGTGTGGTATAAAGGGAGGAATGCTTTTCTTGTTATGATGGGATTTTAATAGTTGTGATATGAAATTGTGAAATTTGTGATGCGAATATATGCATGAGGTGAAGAATAGAGCTAATTTAGTGATGAAGGAAGACTTGTGAAGTACAAAGATCTGGATTTGTGATCTTGTGTAGCAGAGAGTGTAGTTTTGGCACAGTGTTAAGGAGGTAACATATTTCATATTATTCTATTGAATAATCCTAAGATCTATTGGACAGTGAGTTCAGAGATCTTGCCTTGAAGCTGTTTGGGCAGTGGGTCCTTCTGTCTTCCATAACTCCTAACAGGGTTAGAATTTTTTAACAAGGATTCAAAATATCCTAACAAAGATTCATATGTACTGAATGTATTTCATAAGACTCCTAATAGGGTCCATCCTTTCACAAGGAATTTTCATATTAGTGCATCATTTTGTGGGTATCATTCCCACCAAGGTTTACTCTTTGATCAAGAGGTTCCCTAGTTAACATATCTTGTGTTATTGTGTCATTGTGTATAATCATCTTTCTATGGTTGGTTACTACATTGATTATATGGTTTAAAGTTGTTTAAGTTGATATTGAAATTGATAAATGGTTTAATTATCAGAAAACTGATTCACCCCCCCCCTCTCAGTTATCTTGGTGGTCTTTACTTTCTAACAATTGGTATCAGAATGGCAGGTCCTTGAAAGAGAAGTTTAACAACTTAAGGAGATCCATGGAAAATTTTAGGAAAGAAAGCCCTAAGTTTGATGGAGTAAATTTTGATAGCTAGAAAGAAAAGATGAAGACACATCTCTTGTGTTTAGGACTAGGATATTGGTTGATTACAAAGAATGAAAGGACTATAATTGAAAAAGACAATTTTGAATCAAGTTCTAAAGATGAGGTAGATCTATTCATGTGTAACACACTTACAAGAGAAGCACTTTTATCAGCACTTTTAGAGAATGAATATAGTCAGGTAAAAGGTTTAACTAGATCTCGTGATATTTGGAAAGCTTTACATTCTACTTTTGAAGGTGATGAACATGCAAAGAAAGCTAGGTTACATAATTGGATTTGTGCATTTGAAGACATAAGAATGATGAAAGATGAATCTATTAGAAGCTATATTGGTAGGATGTCAGAAGTTGTTGTAGGAATAAAGTCTTGTGGAGGTGAAAAGACAGAGAATGAAGTAATATGGAATATTTTGAGAACATTGACACCGGTATTCAGGAAGACTACACAAATGATTAAACAAGTGATACCTTGTACACCAAACTTTTCAAGAGAGACTCTTCTTGGAAGATTGGAAGCAGCAGAGATGAATTTGAGATTATCAAGAGAACTACCTAGAGTGGAGACAGCATTCAGTGCTATTAGCATCAGACCTACTTTGTCTAGAAGTACAATTGTGAATGGAGATTATGCCAATAGTAGCAGATCCAAATCTGATGAAGATAAGAAGATTGAAGAAGGTATTGCCTTGCTTGTGAAAAGAGAACAAGATGGTAAGAAAATCTTTAAATGTTGGACATGTCAAGAATGTGGTCATTTTGCATCTAAGTGTCCTAAGAGAGTTTTGAAGTATAGAAACAATTTTAAGCCTAGAAGATCTAAAGAATGTTATTATGAAAATGATGAAGAAATTGAAGCAGAAATTGAAAGACATTTGAGTGACAATGATAATGATAACTTTGATGACATAGGATTTGTAGCAATTAAGGAAGAAAATTTTGAATCTAATGTTAAGGAAGAGAAAGCCTTAGTTTCCCAAGTTGAAAAGAAAGTTGATTGGATTATAGATAGTGGTTGTTTACATCATATGACTGGTGATAAAGGAAAGTTCATAAAGTTTAAAGTTTATGATGGAGGAGTTGTTAGAGTTGGTAACAATGCACCTTGTTTGATTAAAGGTATAGGATCTATTACTCTTGATGGAAAGACTAATACTGATGATGTTTACTTTGTTGATGGATTGAAACATAATCTTTTGAGTGTTGGACAGTTAGTGGATAAGGGATATCAAGTTTGGTTTACTGAGAAAACTTGTGTGATTAAGGATAAAGATGTAAATCTGATTGGAACAGGATCTAGAACTAGAGGTAATGTATTTCAGTTGAACCCTACTGAGATGACATGTTTGATGACTAAAATTGATGACAATTGGTTATGGCATAGAAGGTTCTATCATATAAACTTTGATAATATTGTGAAAGTAAGTTCTACACTTGCAGTAAGAGATTTACCTAAGATTATGAAGCCTACTAACATGATTTGCAAAGAATGTGTGATGGCTAAGCAGAAAAGGAGTTCATTTCCTAGCAAGAAGTTCCCATCTATAGAAAAGTTGGAGATTGTTCATACAGACTTGAGCAGTCCTACTAGGACTAGAGGATTTTATGGAGAAAGGTATTTTATGATTCTTGTTGATGATTTTACAAGAATGATGTGGATTGCATTTTTGAAAGAAAAATCTAAAGCATTTGATAAGTTTAAGGTCATGAAGAATAAAGTTGAGAATGAATCAGGAATGAGGATTAAATGTTTGAGATCTGATAGAGGTGGAGAATTTACATCTAAAGAGTTTAACACTTTTTGTGAAGTAAATGGTATTAAGAGACAGTTATCAGCCCCTAGAACACCTGGACAAAATGGTATTGTAGAAAGAAGGAACAGATCAGTGACTGAAGTAGTTAGAGCTATATTGTTTGAAGGTGATTTGGCAAAGACATTTTGGAGAGAAGCAGTGAATATAGAAGTATATACAATGAACAGAGCATAAATCAGAGTAGACATAGATAAGACACCTTATGAATTGTGGTTTGGACATGCACCCTCAGTTAAGTATTTTAGAATTTTTGGAAGCAAATGTTATATTAAGAGAGATGATGATATAGGAAAGTTTGATCCTAGAAGTGATGAAGGAATTTTTCTTGGATATTCTTTGAAAAGAAAAGCATATAGATGTTACAATAAGAGAACTAAGACTATTTTTGAAAGTACAAATGTAAAAGTTGATGAGAAGTTTAAAATTCAGGAAAGAATGCTTGATTATGAATCTGATGAAGGAACTAACCCTTAGCCTAACATTGAAACTACTGAACAATTTTTTGAGACTAACAGTGAATTGTTGAATGAAAGTCATGCTGAAGAAAATAGAGAAGAATCTACAGTTGAAGAAAGATCAGTGACTATGACACCTAACAGGTATATATCAAGATATCATCCTATTGAACAAGTGATTGGAAGTTTGGACAGAGGAGTTATGACTAGAAAGAAGGTACATTTATGTTTGATTTCTCAAATTGAACCTAAGTCTACTAATGAAGCTTGTGAAGATGAACATTGGATTAAAGCTATGAAAGATGAATTGGATTAGATTGAAAAGAACAAGACATGGGAATTGGTCCCTAGACCTAAAGACAAAAATGTGATTGGAACTAAATGGGTATTTAGGAACAAGATGAATGAAAAAGGAGAAGTAATTAGAAATAAAGCAAGATTGGTATGTAAGGGATACTCACAACAAGAAGGAATTGACTATGAAGAGACTTTTACCCCTGTGGCAAGACTTGAAGCAATAAGAATATTTTTGGCTTATGTAGCATTTAAGAAATTCAAAGTGTATTAGATGGATGTGAAGTCATCATTTCTGAATGGTGAATTAGAAGAAGAAGTCTACATTGAGCAGCCTGAAAGTTTTCCTTTAACTCAAGAAGGAGACATGGTATGTAAACTAAAGAAAGCATTGTATGGACTAAAACAAGTACCTAGAACTTGGTATGATAGATTAGATAAGTATTTGTTAAAGTTGGGATCTACAAAAGGAACAGTTGATAGAAACTTATATACAAAAGAAATTGAGAATGGATTGTTAGTTTTGGTTATTTTTGTTGATGACATTATTTTTGGAGGAGAAGATAAAGCTAGTGATAAATTTGCTGATGAAATGAAGATAGAATTTGAAATGAGTATGATTGGAGAAATGAAATACTTTTTGAGATTACAAATAACACAAAACAAAGATGGTATCTTTGTAAGTCAGACAAAGTACTTGAATGATTTGTTGAAAAGATTTGGTATGGAGAATTGTAAACCAGTTGGAACACTTATGGTTACAGGACATAAACTATCTAGTAAAGATGAGACACCAACAGTTGAGCAAAAGAAATACAGATCTATGATTGGTGGATTACAGTACTTGACACACACTAGACCAGATATACAACATTCAGTTGGAATGGTAGCAAGATTTCAAGCTGAACCTAGAGAATCACATTATGTAGCAGTAAAGAGGATATTGAGATATCTTAAAGGCACAATGGACTATGGATTGTGGTATGAAACTTCTGATGATTTACCCTATGTGCATATACTGATGCTGATTGGGGAGGTAGCGTTGATGATAAGAAAATCGCCAGTGGTGGAGCCTTTTTTCTTGGAGGAAGATTAGTTTCTTGGTTGAGCAAAAAGCAGAATTATATCTCATAAAGTACAGTAGAAGCAGAATATGTAGCAACAGCAAACAATTGTAATCAGATAATTTGGATGAAGCAAATGTTGATGGACATTGGAATCAAGTTTGATGAGCCTATTATGATACAAGTATAGTTAGTATGTCTAAGAATCTTGTTTTACATTCTAAAACAAACCATATAGAGATCAAGTATCATGTTGTAAGAGAGAAAGTTGCAGATAAAGAAGTTAGATTGGAGTACATAAGCACAAAGGAGTAGATAGTAGATATATTTACTAAGCCTTTGCCTAAGGATACATGTGAGTATTTGAGAGGTATGCTTGGGGTTATGCCCTAGCCTACTTTTGAGTAATGATGTAGTTGGTTGCATCCATCCAGTGGAATATGGCCCTATCTATTTTCTGGATTGGATGTTGGTACTTCCTCTATGGGGGAGTATGTGTATCTGAGCTGAGTCATTGAGGACTCTAGTGAATATTTTTGTTGAACAGTGTCTTTTGACATTGAGCTATTGTTGACATAGTGATGGAATTTATGTCATTGATGTCAATGAGGGAGAGAATCATGAAAAACATTGAGGAACTACATTTTTTGGAGAGATTGAATAGGATAACGAAGCAAGATTTGATTGATGAAGAGCAGCAAAGCAATTGAGTAGCAGTGATTGGATTTTTGGAACATTGGATGTTTTTCATCTATGTTGTCATCAATGCCAATGGGGGAGATTGTTAGGAATGAATGCTGAAGCCTTTGGCAATCATTCTATAGTAGTGGTATGTTCTTTGGTATGTTATTAACCTATGGTTAAGAGTGCATAAGTAAATTTATTTATTCATGAAAGTTATAAGCATTTTGGTGGAAGCAGTATTCTGGCAGTGTTCCTGAGTAGCGGTTTTTGGTAATCGGAGGATATCTCCTAATCGGGATGGAATTTGATTCTACATAGTTAAAGGGAAGTTTGAGACTTATTGGTGGTGACATGGTTCACAGTGAAAACTTTGAGGTCACACGATTGGAAAGTTATTGTATCTGGAAGCTGACAGTTTTTATGTAATTTTAATGTAGAGTGTTGAAATTATTATTTTATATTTGGATGCCGACTCATTTGTAATTATTTGAGTCTCGTATAAAAGAAGGAATTTTTTCCTTGTTATGATGGGATTGTAATAGTTTTGATATGAAATTATGAAAGTTGTGATGCAAATATATGCATGAGGTGAAGAATAGAGCTAATTTAGTGATGAAGGAAGACTTGTGAAGTACAGAGATTTGGATTTGTGATCTTGTGTAGCAGAGAGTGCGGTTTTGGCATAGTGTGAAGGAGGTAACATATTTCATATTATTTTGTTTAATAATCCTAAGATCTGTTGGATAGTGAGTTCAGAGATCTTGCCTTGAAGCAGTTTGGGCAGTGGGTCCTTCTGTCTTCCATAACTTCTAACAGGGTTAGAATCTTTTAACAGGGATTCAAAATCTCTTAACAAAGATTCATATGTACTAAATGTATTTCATAAGACTCCTAACAGGGTCCATCCTTTCACAAGGAAATTTCATATTAGTGCATCATTTTGTGGGCATCATTCCCACCGAGGTTTACTCTTTGATCAAGAGGTTCCCTAGTTAACATATCTTGTGTTATTATGTCATTGTGTATGATTATCTTTCTATGGTTGGTTACTACATTGATTATATGGTTTAAAGCTATTGAAGTTGATATTGAAATTGATAAATGGTTTAATTATCAGATAACTGATTCACCCCCCCACCTCTCAGTTATCTTGGTGGTCTTTACTTTCTAACAAGATCTCCTCGAGATGAACCAAAAAACACCTTCAATCTTGAAAAATAGAGGTTCTCTTCTCAAGATACGAATGGTCAAAGTTTGGTCAAAGTAAGGAAGTCAGTACAGTGTTCGTAGCTAAAATCTTAACAGTTTCCAAATCTGGTAAAAGTGGTCTCAAATCAAAGATCTCATCGAGATGAACCAAAAACACCTTGAATCTTGAAAAATGGAGCACCTCTTCTCAAAATATAGATGGTCAAAGTTTGGTCCAAGAAAGGAAGTCAGTACAATATTTGTAGCTAAAAATTTGACCATTTCCAAATTTGTTAAAAGTGGTCTCAAATCTAAGATCTCCTTGAGATGAACAAAAAAACACCTTGAATCTTGAAAAATAGACCCTTTCTTCTCAACATACGAATGGTCAAATTTTAGTCAAAGTAAGGAAGTCAGTCCAGTGTTCGCAGCTAAAAATTTGACCGTTTCCAAATCTTGTGAAAGTGGTCTCAAATTGAATATCTCATCGAGATGAACCAAACAACACCTTGAATCTTGAAAAATGGAGCCTCTCTTCTCAGGATACAAACAATCAAAGTTTGGTCAAAGCAAGCAAGTCAGTACAGTGTTTGTAGCTAAAAATTTGACTGTTTCCAAATTTGGTGAAAGTGGTCTCAAATCAAAGATCTCATCTAGATGAACCAAAAAACACCTTGAATCTTGAAAAATGGAGCCTCTCTTCTCAAGATACAGATGGTTAAAGTTTGGTCAAAGCAAGGAAGTGAGTACAGTGTTTGTAGCTAAAAATTTGACCATTTCCAAATCTAATGAAAGTGGTATCAAATCGAAGATCTTGTCGAGATGAACTAAAAAACACCTTGAATCTTAAAAAATGGATCCTCTTATCAAGATACAAATGGTCAAATTTTGGTCAAAGAAAGGAAGCCAATATAGTGTTTGTACCTAAAAATTTGACCATTTCCAAATCTAGTGAAAGTAGTCTCAAATCAAAGATCTCATCGAGATGAACCAAAAAACACCTTGAATCTTTAAAAATGGAGCCTCTATTCTCAAAATACGGATGGTTAAAGTTTGGTCAAAGCAAGGAAGTGAGTACAGTGTTTGTAGCTAAAAATTTGACCATTTCCAAATCTAATGAAAATTGTCTCAAATCAAAGATCTTGTCGAGATGAACCAAAAAACACCTTGAATCTTGAAAAATGGAGCCTCTCTTATCAAGATACAGATGGTCAAATTTTGGTCAAAGAAAGGAAGCCAATATAGTATTTGTAACTAAAAATTTGACCATTTCCAAATCTAGTGAAAGTAGTCTCAAATCAAAGATCTCCTCAAGATGAACCAAAAAACACCTTGAATCTTAAAAAATGGAGGTTCTCTTCAAAGGATACCGATGGTCAAAGTTTGGTCAAAGGAAGGAAGTCAGTACAGTGCTCGTAGCTAAAAATTTAACAGTTTTCAAATTTGGTGAAAGTGGTCTCCAATCGAAGAGCTTGTCGAGATGAACCAAAAAACACCTTGAATCTTGAAAAATGGAGCACGTCTTCTCAAGATACGGACGGTCAAAGTTTAGTCCAATCAAAGAAGTCAGTACAATATTTGTAGCTAAAAATTTGACCATTTCCAAATTTGTTGAAAGTGGTCTCAAATCAAAGATCTCCTCGAGATGAACTAAAAAACACCTTGAATCTTAAAAAATGGAGCCTCTCTTCTCAACATCTAGACAGTCAAAGTTTAGTCAAAGGAAGGAAGTCAGTACAGTGTTCATAACTAAAAATTTGATCGTATCCAAATCTGGTGAAAGTGGTCTCAAATCATAGATCTTGTTGAGATGAACCAAAAAACACCTTGAATCTTAAAAAATGGATTCTCTCTTCTCAATATACGGATGGTCAAAGTTTGGCAAAAGCAAGGAAGTCAGTGTAGCATTTGTAGCTAAAAATTTAACCATTTTCAAATCTGTTGAAAGTTGTCTCAAATCGAAGATCTTGTCGACATGAACCAAAAAATACTTTGAATCTTAAAAAATAGAGCCTCTCTTCTCAAGATACGGATGGTCAAAGTTTGGTCAAAGAAAGAAATTTAGTATAATATTCGTATCTAAAAATTTGACCATTTCCAAATTTGGTGAAAGTGGTCTCAAATCGAAGATCTCATCGAGATGAACCAAAAAACACCTTAAATCTTGAAAAATAAAGCCTCCTTTCTCAATATATGGACGGTCAAAGTTTGGTCAAAGTTAGGAAGTCAGTACAATGTACATAGTTAAAAATTTAATCATTTCCAAATTTGGTGAAAGTGGTCTCAAATCGAAGATCTCATCGAGA
This sequence comes from Chamaecyparis obtusa, assembly GCA_027943335.1. NCBI lineage: Eukaryota > Viridiplantae > Streptophyta > Pinopsida > Cupressales > Cupressaceae > Chamaecyparis > Chamaecyparis obtusa. Next base: position 1,239,426 of record BSBK01000938.1, on the reverse strand, counting down.
TGAACAAAAAAACACCTTGAATCTTGAAAAATGGAGCCTCTCTTCTCAAAATACGGATGGTCAAAGTTTGGTCAAAGCAAGGAAGTCAGTATAGTGTTTGTAGCTAAAAATTTGATAATTTTCAAATCTAGTGAAAGTGGTCTCAAATCGAAGATCTCATCGAGATGAACCAGAAAACACTTTGAATCTTGAAAAATAGATCCTCTCTTCTCAAGATATGGATGCTTAAAGTTTGGTCAAAGCAAAGAAGTGAGTACAGTGTTCGTAGCTAAAAATTTGACCATTTTCAAATCTAATGAAAGTGGTCTCAAATCAAAGATCTCATCAAGATGAACCAAAAAACACCTTGAATCTTAAAAACTAGGGCCTTTCTTATCAAGAAACGGATGGTCAAAGTTTGGTCAAAGAAAGGAAGTCAATACAGTGTTCGTAGCTAAAAATTTGACCATTTCTAAATCTGGTGAAAGTGTTCTCAAATCAAAGATCTCGTCGAGATGAACCAAAAAACACCTTGAATCTTGAAAAATGGAGCCTCTCTTCTCAAGATACAGACGGTCAAAGTTTGGTCAAAGCAAGAAAGTGAGTATAATTTTTGTAGCTAAAAATTTGATCATTTCTAAATCTAGTGAAAGTGGTCTCAAATCAAAGCTCTCCTCGAGATGAACCCAAAAAAACTTTGAATCTTGAAAAATGGATTCTCTCTTCTCAAGATATAGACAGTCAAAGTTTGGTCAAAGAAATGAAGTCAGTACAGTGTTCGTAGCTAAAAATTTGACCATTTTCAAATCAATTGAAAGCGGTCTCAAATCGTACATCTCTTCGAGATGAACCAAAAAACACCTTCAATCTAAGAAAATGAAGCCTCTCTTCTCAAGATACGGACAATCAAAGTTTGGTCAAAGCAAGGAAGTCAGTACAGTGTTCGTAGCTAAAATTTTGGCTGTTTCCTAATCTAGTGAAAGTGGTCTCAAATCGAAGATCTTGTCGAGATGAACCAAAAAACACCTTAAATCTTTAAAAATGAGGCCTGTCATCTCAAGATATAGATGGTCAAAGTTTGGTCAAAGCAAGGAAGTCAGTATAGTGTTCGTAGCTAAAAATTTAACCATTTCCAAATCTAGTGAAGGTGGTCTCAAATCGAAGATCTCATTGAGTGAACCAAAAAATACCTTGAATCTTGAAAAATGAAGCCTCTCTTCTCAAGATACGGACAATACAAGTTTGGTCAAAGCAAGGAAGTCAGTACAGTGTTCGTAGCTAAAATTTTGATTATTTCCTAATCTGGTGAAAGAGGTCTCAAATCGAAGATCTCGTCGAGATGAACCAAAAAACACCTTGAATCTTGAAAAATGGAACCTCTCTTCTCAAGATATATATGTTCAAAGTTTGGTCAAAGCAAGGAAGTTAGTACAGTGTTTGTAGCTAATAATTTGTCCATTTCAAAAACTAGTCAAAGTGGTCTCAAAATGAAGATCTCGTCTAGATGAATGAAAAAACACATTGAATCTTGAAAAATGAAGGCTCTCTTCTTAAGATATAGACGGTCAAAGTTTAGTCAAAGAAAAGAAGTCAGTACAATTTTCGTAGCTAAAAATTTGATAGTTTTCAAATCTGGTGAAACTGGTCTCAAATCAAAGATCTTGCCGAGATTAACCAAAAAACACCTTGAATCTTGAAAAATAGAGCCTCTCTTCTCAAGATACGGATGGTCAAAGTTTGGTCAAAGAAAGGAAGTCAGTACAGTGTTTGTGGCTAAAAATTTGACTATTTCCAAATCTGGTGAAAATGGTCTCAAATTAAAGATCATCGAGATGAACCAAAAAACATCTTGAATCTTGAAAAATAGAGCCTATCTTCTCAAGATATAGAAGGTTAAAGTTTGGTGAAAGTAACGAAGTCAGTACAGTGTTCGCAGCTAATAATTTGACTATTTCAAAATTTGGTGAAAGTGGACTTAAATAAAAGGTCTCGTTGAGATGAACCAAAAAAAATATTGAATCTTAAAAAATGAAGCCTCTCTTCTCAAGATACGAATGGTCAAAGTTTGGTCGAAGCAACGAAGTCAACAAAGTCTTTGTAACTAAAAATTTGATCATTTTCAAATCTGGTGAAATTTGTTGCAAATCAAAGATCTCGTCGAGATGAACCAAAAACATTATTGAATCTTGAAAAATAGAGCCTCTCTTCTCAAGATACAGATGGTCAAAGTTTGATCAAAGAAAGGAAGTCAGTATAATGTTCTTAGCTAAAAATTTGACCCTTTCCAAATCTAGTGAAAATGGTCTCAAAATAAAGATCTCCTTGAAATGAACCAAAAAACACCTTGTATCATGAAAAATGGAGCCTCTCTTCTCAAGATATAGACGGTCAAAATTTGGTTAAAGCAACGAAGTCAGTACAGTGTTCGTAGCTAAAAATTTGACCGTTTACAAATCTAGTGAAAGTTGTCTCAAATTGAATATCTCATCGAAATGAACCAAAAAACACCTTGAATCTTGAAATATGGACCCTCTCTTCTCAAGATACGAATGGTCAAATTTTGGTCAAAGAAAGGAAGTCAATACAGTGTTCGTAGCTAAAAATTTGATCGTTCCCAAATCTGGTGAAAGTGGTATCAAATTGAAGATCTCATCGAGATGAACCAAAAACACCTTGACTCTTGAAAAATGGAGCCTCTCTTCTCAAGATAAGGATGGTCAAAGTTTGGTCAAAGCAAGGAAGTTAGTACAATGTTCATAGGTAAAAATTTGACTGTTTCCAAATCTGGTTAAAGTGGTCTCAAATTGAAGATCTCATCAAGATGAACCAAAAAACACCTTGAATCTTTAAAAACGGAGCCTCTCTTCTCAAGATACCAACAGTCAAAGTTTGGTCAAAATAAGGAAGTCAGTACAATGTTCGTAGCTAAAAATTTAACCCTTTCAAAATTTGGTGAAAGTGGTCTGAAAACAAAGATCTAATCGAGATGAACCAAAAAATACCTTGAATCTTTAAAAATGGAGCCTCTCTTCTCAACATACAGATGGTCAAAGTTTGGTCAAAGAAGGGAAGTGAATATAGTGTTTGTAGCCAAAAATTTGACAGTTTCTAAATATGGTGAAAGTTGTCTCAAATCGAAGATCTCATCAAGATGAACCAAAAAACACCTTGATTCTTAAAAAATAGATTTCTTCCCAAGATACGGATTGTAGAAGTTTGGTCAAACAAAAGAAGCCACTACAATGTTCGTAGCTAAAAATTTGACCATTTCCAAATCTAGTGAAACTGGTCTCAAATTGAAGATGTCATTGAGATGAACCAAAAAATACCTTGAATCTTGAAAAATGGACCCTCTCTTCTCAAGATACGGATGGTCAAAGTTTGGTCAAAGAAAGGAAGTCAGTATAGTGTTTGTAGTTAAAAAATTGGTTCTTTCCAAATTTGATGAAAGTGGTCTCAAACTGAAGATCTCGTCAAGATGAATTAAAAAACACCTTAAATCTTAAAAAATAGAGCCTCTCTTCTCAAGATACAGACTGTCAAAAATTGGTCAAAGGAAGGAAGTCAGTACAGTGTTCTTAGCTAAAAATTTGACCATTTTCAAATCTGTTCAAAGTGGTCTCAAATTGAAGATCTCATCGAGATTAACCAAAAAGTACCTTGAATCTTGAAAAATGGAGCCTTTCTTCTCAAGATAAGGATGGTCAAAGTTTGGTCAAAGCAAGGAAGTCAGTACAATGTTCGTAGCTAAAAATTTGACTGTTTCCAAATTTGGTGAAAATGGTCTCAAATCGAGGATCTCGTTGAGATTAACCAAAAACACCTTGAATCTTGAAAAATAGAGCCTCTCTTCTCAAAATACGAACGATCAAAGTTTGGTCAAAGCAAGGAAGGCAGTACAATATTTGGAGCTAAAAATTTGACTATTTCTAAATCTGGTGAAACTGGTCAAAACTCAAAGATCTCGTCGAGATGAACAAACAAACACTTTGAATCTTGAAAAATGGAGCCTCTCTTATCAAGATACAAACGGTCAAAGTTTGGTCAAAGCAAGGAAGTTAGTACAGTGTTTGTAGCTAAAAATTTGACCATTTCCAAATCAGGTGAAAGTAGTAAAAAACTGAAGATCTCCTCAAAATGAATGAAAAAACACCTTGAATGTTGAAAAATGGAGCCTCTCTTCTCAAGATACAGAGAGTCAAAATTTGGTCAAATTAAAGAAGTCAGTATAGTGTTCGTAGATAAAAATTTGACCGTTTCCAAATCTAGTGAAAGTGGTCTCAAATCAAAGATCTCATCGAGATGAACCAAAAAACACCTCGAATCTTAAAAAATAGAGCCTCTTCTCTCAAGATACGGATGGTCAAAGTTTGGTCAAAGTAAGGAAATCAGTACAATGTTCATAGCTAAAAAATTGACTGTTTCAAAATCTGGTGAAAGTGGTCTGAAATCAAAGATCTCATCAAGATGAACCAAAAAACACCTTGAATCTTAAAAATGGAGTCTATCTTCTCAAGATATGGATGGTGAAAGTTTGGTCAAAGCAAGGAAGTCAATACAATGTTCGTAGCTAAAATTTTGACCATTTCCAAATCTTGTGAAAGTAGTCACAAATCGAACATCTCGTCGAGATGAACTTAAAAACTTCATGAATCTTAAAAAATGGAGCTTCTCTTCTCAAAATGTGAATGGTCAAAGTTTTGTCAAAGCAAGGAAATCAGTATAGTGTTCGTAGCTAAAAATTTGACCGTTTCCAAATTTGGTGAAAATGGTCTCAAATGAAAGATCTCATCAAGATGAACCAAAAACCACCTTGAATCTTGAAAAATGGAGTCTCTCTTCTCAATATACGAACGGTCAAAGTTTGGTCAAATCAAAGATCTCGTCGAGATGAACCAAAAAATACTTTGAATCTTGAAAAAAAAACCTCTCTTCTCAAGATACAGACGGTCACAGTTTGGTCAAAGTAAGGAGGTCAATACAGTGTTCATAGCTAAAAATTTAACCATTTCCAAATCTGGTGAAAGTGGTCTCAAATAAAAGATCTTGTCGAGATTAACCAAAAAATATATTAAATCTTTCAAAATGGAGCCTCTCTTTTCAAGATACAAATGATCATTGTTTAGTCAAAGCGAGGAAGTTAGTAAAGTGTTCGTAGCTAAAAATTTGACCATTTCTAAATCTGGTGAAAGTGGTCTTAAATCAAAGATCTCATCGAGATGAACCAAAAAACACTTTGAATCTTGAAAAATGGAGCCTCTATTCTAAAGAAAAGAGATGGTCAAATTTTGGTCAAAGCAAAGAAGTCAGTACAGTGTTCATAGTTAAAAATTTGACCATTTTGAAATCTGGTGAAAGTGGTCTCAAATGAAAGATCTCGTCGAGATGAACCAAAAAACACCTTGAATCTTGAAAAATGGAGCCTCTCTTCTCAAGATACAGACTGTCAAAGTTTGGTCAAACCAAAGAAGTGAGTTCAATGTTTGTAGCTAAAAATTTGAACGTTTCTAAATCTAGTGAAAGTGGTCTCAAATTAAAGATCTAGTTGAGATGAACCAAAAAACATCTTGAATCTTGGAAAACGGAGCCTCTTTTCTTAAGATACGGATGGTCAAAGTTTGGTCAAACCAAGGAGGTCAGTACAATATTCGTAAATAAAAATTTGACCATTTCCAAATCTAGTGAAAGTTGTCTCAAATCGAAGATCTCATCGAGATGATCCAAAAAATACCTTGAATCTTGAAAAATGAAGCCTCTCTTCTTAATGTACGGATGGTTATAGTTTGGTCAAAGCAAGGAAGTCAGTACAGTGTTCGTAACTAAAAATTTGACCATTTTCAAATCTGGTGAAAGTGGTCTCAAATCAAAGATCTCATCGATATGAACCTAAAAACACCTTGAATTTTAAAAAATGGAGCCTCTCTTCTCAAAATACAGATGGTCAAAGTTTGGTCAAAGCAAGGGTGTCAGTACAATGTTCGTAGCTAAAAATTTGACCATTTACAAATCTGGTAAAAGTGGTCTCAAATCAAAGTTGTGTCAAGATGAACCAAAAAATACCTTGAATCTTGAAAATCGGAGCCTCTCTTCTCAAGATACGAACAATTAAAGTTTGGTCAAGGCAAGGAAGTTAGTATAGTGTTCATAGCTAAAAATTTGACTGTTTCCAAATCTAGTGAAAGTGGTCTCAAATCAAAGATCTCGTCGAGATAAACTAAAAAACACTTTGAATCTTAAAAAATGGAGCCTCTCTTCTTAAGATACGGAAGGTCAAAGTTTGGTCAAAGTTTGGTCAAAGTAAAGAAGTCAGTATAGTGTTTGTAGCGAAAAGTTTGACCATTTCCAAATCTGGTGAAAGTGGTCTCAAATCGAAGATCTCGTCGAGATGAACTAAAAAATAGCTTGAATCTTGAAAAATGTATCCTCTCTTCTCAAGATACGGACAGTCAAAGTTTGGTCAAAGTAAGGAAGTCAATACAATATTCATAGTTAAAAATTTGACCACTTCCATATCTTGTGAAAGTAGTATCAAATCAAAGATCTCGTCGAGATGAACCAAAAAACACCTTGAATCTTAAAAAATAGAGCCTCTCTTCTCAAGATACAGATGGTCAAAGTTTGGTCAAAGCAAGGAAGTCAGTACAATGTTCGTAGCTAAAAATTTGACCATTTCTAAATCTGGTAAAAGTGGTCTCAAATTAAAGATCTCATCGAGATGAACCAAAAAACACCTTAAATCTTGAAAAGTGAAGCCTGTCTTCTCAAAATAAGGACTATCAAAGTTTGGTCAAAGCAAGGAAGTGAGTACAGTGTTCGTAGCTAAATATTTGACCATTCCCAAATCTGGTGAAAGTGGTCTCTAATTGAACATCTCATTGAGATGAACCAGAAAACACCTTGAATCTTGAAAAATGGAGTCTCTCTTCTCAAGATACGGATGGTCAAAGTTTTGTTAAAGCAAGGAAGTTAGTATAGTGTTCGTAGCTAAAAATTTGACCATTTTCAAATCTAGTGAAAGTGGTCTCAAAACAAAGATCTCGTCGAGATGAACCAAAAAACACCTTGAATCTTGAAAAAGGGAGCCTCTCTGCTCAATATACGGATAGTCAAAGTTTGGTCAAAGCAAGAAAGTCAGTATAGTGTTGGTAGCTAAAAATTTGACTATTTCCAAATCTGGTGAAAGTTGTCTCAAATTGAAGATCTCGTTCAGATGAACCAAAAAACACCTTTAATCTTGAAAAATGAAATCTCTTCTCAATATACAGACGGTCAAAGATTGGTCAAAGCAAGGAAGTCAGTACAATGTTTATAGCTAAAAATTTGACTATTTGCAAATCTGGTGAAAGTGGTCTCAAATCGAAGATCTCTTCGAGATAAACCTAAAAATACCTTGAATCTTGAAAAATGGAGCCTCTCTTCTCAAGATACAGACGATCAAAGTTTGGTCAAAGCAAGGAAGTCAATACAGTGTTCGTAGCTAAAAATTTGACCATTTCCAAATCTGGTGAAAGTGGTCTCAAATCGAAGATCTCGTCGAGATGAACCAAAAAATACCTTGAATCTTGAAAATCAAAGACTCTCTTCTCAAGATACGAACGGTCAAAGTTTGGTCAAAGTAAGGAAGTCAGTACAGTGTTTGTACACTAGTATATTTTAGGCAAATAAATGACCAGGTGACTAAAACTTTTAGTCACATGACAAAATTTTAGTCACTTGGCTAAATCTGATCATTTTCTACAAATATAAATGACTAAATAAATGACCAGTTTGGTCATCAGGTAAAATCACAACTAAAATGACAAAATAATTATTTATCCTAATAAAAATGACTAAATGAATGATTAATACTCCTTTACACATTAACATTTGATAATATCATATACTTATATTCTAGAAGTTGCATTTCACCAATAATGTGTGTTCGCCAATAAACTTATTGTGCGAATATTATTCCAACCACTATTTGCCAATATCTCTAAATAGTAACTATATTTAAAATTCATCTAAGTGTTTTACAATTAGAATTTATATAGATCGGGTACATATAATTCATAGGCATTATCAAAGTTTTTTAAAGTGTTATGTGTAGTAGTATATTGATTACTATAATGTGGTAGCTATCAAGAGGGGAAGCATTTAAAGCTTTGTAGGGTACTTCAATTAACAACTAAAAAACTAAAATTGTGTAGCTCTGATTTGATTTTTTTCTTTAGATTTTCAAGTGCATATGGTATTGAGCTATCATTCCATGTCATTTATTTCTTTCTAGTTTGGAATTTCAAAATTTTTGTTCAATTTGTTATTTCTCTTTTGGGTTTCCTTTAGCATAGATGCGCTTCTTTCATAAATTAACCTAGGACTTACATCTGTCTTATATATTTGTCACGACTTTCTTAGACTAACCTTTATAATTTTTGTATTTTAATATATTATATGACTGAGTGTGTAGTATGTTTTTGTTTTGTCATTATGCAAAATTTTGATTAGTGTGATTTTATTAATTCTTTAGATGATGTTTATTAAATTAATTCAAGTTGAATTATTTTGTACTGTTAACTAGATATAATTAATTACTAATTTAAAAATAGACAGTGAAATAATTATTAATAATATAATTATTAGACATAATAAGTAATTAAATAAATATTGAAGTAATATAAATAAAATAAATAATAAATCATTGATAAAATAAGTAAGACATATGTGGTAATATTAAACAAGTAGTAATAATAAATATATATATCACTACTACACATGATGACATTTTAAGAATTTTTTTTAAGACAAAATTAAGATTTTGTCTTAAATATATAAATTGTTTTATATTAAAAATTAGAAATTATTTAAAATGTCTTAAATTAAAAACTAAGACAAAAGGACATGCTAAAAAGCTATGCATTTTAGTGGGCAGAGAAACGACCTACATTTTAGCGGCCAAGGGAAGAGGAATGGCGGGAAGTATTTTGATCGTGTATAATTAAGGGAGGATTTTGTTGGGACTGTTAAACCATTAATTAGGGTTTTGAACAGGAGTAAAAGCTTTATGCCTGCAAGGAAAAGTGCATTGAAGTCATTTATGAATGTGTTTGTGTGAACAATGTCTGGCTCGGTGTGGATAGCAACTAGTAAAGTAGAATTTGGCAAGAGATTCAGAGCGGTTGAAGCCAATTTCTTTAAGGAAAGTTTATATTTTTCTCTTTCCCTTTCAATTAATGTCGTTTCTAGGAAAAATGAGAGGGATTTGGATAGGAATCATGAATTTTTGTATCAAGTTTATGGAAGTTGCTTCTTTCTGGATAGCTCTAAGTATATTTTCCATGCTGAGGAATGCTCAGTTTGTGCTTTTTTAAAAGTTGTCTCTTAAGAAAAGTTAAGCAATGATAGGAGACAAATAAATTTTATAATCTATGATGGATTAAATATGTAAAATATGTAGTCAATGTAATATATGAATTGAAATAGTTCAACATGGACTATTATCTGTTACAAAACCATCCTATAAAACTGGGATTTTAAGTCTTTTCAGATCATTACTGACACGATTCCTTAAAAAATGTTGCAAAATAGTTGGTTAAATGCATCAAATTTTTGTGGAAATATTTGTATCTAGATACTCCAACAAGACTTGTAAATTCAATTAATGGTTTTCTTTGGATTTGTCCATGGTTTGCTTCATATATTCTTTACAAGGGTTTCCCCATTGGTTCTTGTTTGATTCATCTCTTTGTTACTGATCTCTATTGACCTTTTTGTGGTCATTTGGAAAACACTTAAGCACCTCTTCCGATTTTTCTTGCGAGCTCAAGTTATTTGGATTTGGATGCATAGTTTCTTTAGGGCTTTTAAACCGGAGCTTTTTTCTTATTACATGAATCTTTTGGGTGATTGGTCATGAATGCTGGCTAACTTCACCCAAAAATGTAGAAAGATAGAAACTCCATTTTTTTATAAGAGCTTCTTTTGACTTGCATTTTTCATTATATACTAAATCTATGATTTGTTCTAATTGTCTTCTACATATTCAAGTGCCAGCTAATAAAGTTGTCCTTGGAGTTGCCCATGTGTAGACTTTTATGGAGAATTAGGATACATGAATGTTGGCTAACTTCACCCAAATATGTAGATAGATAGAAATTCAATTCTTCTTTCAAGAGTTTCTATTGACTTGCATTTTTCCATAAACATATTCAAGTGCCAGCTAATAAAATTTCCCTCGGACTTTATGATGTGTAGATTTCAATGGAAAATTAGGCTAACAAACTTTTTGTTTTTGCATGCATGTGATGTTCCCCTTTTATTCAGGGCCTGTGTCCTCCCTAAAGGCATATATGTAGCTATTGTCATAGTGATCATATTAGGCATAACTTTCATGGCTCTTCTCAATATTGAGGACATGGATTGCCTCAACAGATATGTAGGCCTTTTGTTACTTCTTAGCCATGTGGCATTGGTGTCTGAGGCTATCTAGAGTCCTTAATTGATTTTGGTTATAGAAATGAGCATTTTGAGAAGCGCGTGCAGGCCTCAATCATTATTTTGTATGTCTCTGCATAGACTAACTAGGTAATGCATACAAATATTGTGAGTCTCTCTTCCTCTTCTACATTCTATAAATTGTAGAAATAAATCCTTCTGTATGCTTACCCAGATCGACATCATGAGAAGCAATAACATCTTAAAGTTTCTTTACATAAATATTCTTGAATATCTTATTTATCACTCTATCGTTTGTATTTTAGATATTCATTAGGGTCTAATATTCATTACAGTTTCAAGTTGTTATGGTTTTACAAACTGACAACCAATATGTGTGGATTTCTCTAGATATATTCATATCATCTTATTCAATCCCAAGAAGTAACTTACCCCGTCTGACAATGCAAACAAAAAAGCCAAAGCTGGGTTGCTTTCCATTAATCTACTGATAAGAAATATTAAGTTCCCCTTGGATGTTGGGTTTATTTATGAAACCCTACGACTAATTTCCATAGTAATAAATTAGTAACTTGACCCAATTCACAACCCTTGCCAAGAAATTGTTACATATTTCTTACAGATTGTCCCATCTCCATTCCTAAAACAAATTGATGTTTCATCCAATAAATGATATGCAGAGCAGATTATATTTTGAAAATCCCTTTCTACTCTAAAGAATTGAGAACATAAAATTTAAAGAATTGCACATAAATTGCATACCTTGTTAGGAGGGTAAACTTTTTCCTTGTACCATGTGGGTTTGTCCTGCAAATATATTGGAACTATTTGAATATCAGTCAGGTCCTACATTTTATTTTACTGAAGGGTTAGTTATCTTTTATAGCTTAAACCATTGATAATCATTATTTTATATAAAATCAGGCATTCAAAAATGAGATAAGCTAGATTAAAGGCAACCCACCTTTTAATTTCTGGAAGCCCAAAGATGCCGAGCATATGGACAAGCCAAATTGATGTGTAGTCTACAAAAACCCAATTTCATAAGAAACAAAACATAGCAGGACATCTAAAAATTTAATTCAAATAATTTAAGAGCAACATGGAAAGAAATGAAGGGAGAGCATACCTTGTGGTTCCATCAAACAATGAAGGAGGCTTTGACAAAGAATTAAGAACATGTGGACTTTCATTGTTGTAGCAAGGGTTCCAATCATGATTAACTTATTGTTATCAATAAAAAATGGGTTTTTAAATGAGAAGAATTGGTTTGGTCATACTCACACTACTCCCATATTGAGTTTTAAATTACAGTGCTAATATATTCCCTGAAAAAAAATCATGAACTATTAATTTATCTCCTATTTCACATCAAATAAAATGAAAACACAAACTTCTACCTCTCAAAATTTAAACATTCCGCAAGTTATACCTTTTTGTAGTAGTGGAAACTGAGACTGGAAGCTAAAAAATTCTAGCTCTAAACAATTATATTGCTTTGTTAGAAATGTTGATGGTGTAGTGCATGCACTTGCAAGTTTATAGAAGACAATGTAAAACCACAAATAAAGATGCGCTCATAGATTTTTTGAAGGACCAAGGCCATGGATCTATGCATTCTTTACCCTTAAATCTACCATTGTTCCTTTCCTCTAGGTTCCCCACTACTCGACATTCTAACAGCTCAACATTCAAGTGATTGATTCAATATCCATCAATAAGCTTTGTAGCAAAAGCTCACAGCCAGCGATAAGCTTTTTGGTAGGCACCGCAGGGTTTCCCTCAAGAAAACCACCTCAAACCCAACCACTTGGAAAAAGTATATATATACAGCGCTGGTGCTTAGGTGATTTATCTGTGTTCATGCACATGAAGGTATTCCATGTTGCTAAAGATATTGTTGCTGCAGCAGCTGAAGTAGATGAAGCTAGTAGAGAAATTCTTAAATAAAAACTTGAAGGTCTACAATTGATGCTTTTGTGGTTTTCAATTATCACATGAGCATTATTTCCTAAAATTATTGCTTTTGATTACCTGAACAATATGTATTCAATATAATGCATCAATTTACACTTTTTTAGTGTTCTCTGCCAGATAGAAAACATTTGGAAGGGCTGATACATTCTTTGGAAGAACAAATAAAAGAAATGAATTCCATGAAAATTGCTCTTTAGGAGAGAGAAAATCACAAGCATGAAGTACTTCAGTCTATGAATGTCATTGTCATCATTTTATTATTGGGGAGGATGAGTGGTAACAAAGGGAAGTAATCAATTATGCACCACATGAATAGGGAGTGATTAATCAAAAAGTAACTAGCTTAGATATCTTACATAAATATATATTGAAATGAAAAAATTCTAACAACTATCAGCTAAAATATCTTAGATAAATGTATATTGGAAAATTCCAAAATAGTTGACAAATATAATTCTTGAGGTATCCATTTTTTGGTTTTTTCCCTATTATAATTGATGGGGAGGGGAGATGAGCCCTAATCAAACTTACATGGGGTTACTTCATTGTTCCTTGTTGTCTTGTAACAACACCTTAAATATCTCACCAAAAGGATCAACTCTAGACTCTACTCAAATAACCTTCTCAATTTAGGACCTATAAATGGTCCTCTCCTTCACCAAGATCCACCATCCCTCTACAAACTAACATCCATTCAATCTCTGATTACATTCACTAACTCATGTTGTCTCCAAATTACCCTCAAGGGTCAAGCCTCTTACATTAGGCTCCAAATCAAGCTTCTTTGTCCAAGGAAACTCTCTCAACTTTTCCCTTCTTCACAACCTCCCAAGACTTCTACAAAGTTTACCAACACAACTCTCAACCACTATCCATAGATTGTCAACATCAAGTGTTTGTGATTGTCCCACCTTTCATATTATGGATACACAGGCCCTACCTTGGATCCCACTCACAAGCACTGAGAATCTTCACTTCCAAGACTTAATGGACTATTAAGCTCAATTTGAAACCCCCTCTACACACTCAGGATTCTCACACACACTCCTTAACACAAATTTTGAAAAGTGGCACACTGTCAACTCTTGACAATCAAGCACTGACTCTAGAACAATCACAAAACAAGCACAAAGTGTTATTTCCACTCATAGAAACTGAGACTCTTTCCACACTCTCCCTAACCATTCTATGATACCTTTGGGACACACAAAACTACCATTCCAAACCCCTACCTCCTTCACACAACTCCCTTGACACATGCATGAAGAAAACTCCTTGTAAACTACATTGTCACTATCCTCTACATAGGCCCGTACACATTTAACTATAAATTGTGAACCACACATTATTCTGAAAATCCCTCTAGTGAGGATGTGATAAATTAGATTCCCTCTAACATATCCAAAATGCAGAAAGATCCAACGGTTATCTTTGGAGCTATGGTCCCCACACTAAGACTATATTTTCTATAATAGTGATACCATTATTTCCTCATATTGATGAAATCAATGGTTTTCCTCTCCACAATATCAACCATCCTTGCAATCAAACTGACAAAGAGAACCATAGTACAAGTTCTTAGACTCATTTTACCAATCCATAGTAAATACTTAAGAGGGAGGAGTCAAGATTTTCACAAAGACACACTAAGTGCTACCAAACCATCCAAGAATACAGAATAGGAACAGTCAACAAACATAAGTATTGTTTCTATTTGAAAACGTAAGGAAACACAATTTTACCATGCAAAACATGAAGGAGATTCAATGTGATAATGTTCAAACTCCTAACACCATCCAAAATATTCATAGTTTAGTTGTTTAGAAACATCAAATTATCTCTGTACCATGGAAAAAATTCAAAAAAATAGTACAACGGTCTTTCTAGTTGCATGGAGTGTTATTCAATAAGACTAGCAAGTAAAAGTGTGGTTATATCTCTGGAGGTGAACATTGGAAAGTTTCCTACAATTTATGACACCCTTCCCTCCTCGTTGAGAATATTTAATGTTCTATTGAAAGCTTTACTGTTGGTGCATAAATAGGTTTGAGTTAATCATGATCTTTACTATCATAGGTCATGTAATTGATGAGGGAGATAAAAGCTACAATAGTTGATATGCCTATACTGTCTCCTTTAAGTTGCATGAAGCAAGTTTGAATGCCCAATCAACCCCCTAGTTCCATTGAATCTCAGGAATATCAAGTCAAGAAGGCAGTCAAGAAATGGCTAAGATGTATATTTACTTGATAAATGCCATTGAGAACCTAGATGGAAGTGTCTACAATTTAGGGAAGCACATGGGAAATCTTGTTATTTAACCTTTGTTGCTGGAGGGTTATTTTGCGCACTTAGTAAATTATGTGTGGATGCAGGACTGATTGATAGTTGACTTTGTAGTAAAAAAGATACCCAAGATGAATATTGGTCTACATTTCAGTTGTAATATACTTAGAATTTAGAGGTTGTAGATTTTATTTTTGATCACTTTACTTCTTCCGGCTAAAGAGAATGAGCTTGTTTTCATCACGGATTCCACGATCTTCACATCAGCGTGTTTTGCATACAAATTAGTTGATAGCTAATGTATACATGGCCTTTGTGAGGTATACTAAATAAAAAATGCACTGCCTCATGCGCGTCCCCAACAAACAACATAACATAACACACAAATCTCAGCAAGATTTAAAGAAGTAAATTTTTTAGCTACATAAATGCAAATGAATACCGTTCACTAAAATGAAAAGCTATACAAACTAACATTTGAGGGTAAGTTAATATGAGCTACATTTTTTCTTTAAACTGTAACACTACTACCATACATATCCCATGAAACTATATTTAAGAGATTTCCAGTATTCTAAGCTCCAAAAATAATTCAATGCAAAGGATAGTTTCTATTGTTTGTAGCCGACTTGAGAACTTTTACATACCAGTTTTACTTCATTATTTTTAGTAATTTTACTATCTTACAAGAAGGCAGGTAGAATAAATTGATTAGCATACCTTTTTAGCATGGAGTGAGTTCTTAAAAAAGATTGCCAAAGATTTCTCAAGTGGTTAGATAGGTTCTCAATTGCAAGCATGAACTTATGGACTGATCTTCTGCTAATATTTACAATCTTTACAAAAGTTAAGAGTTGTTGACTGGTAAATTTTACCTAAAACAAACTTAAGGTAAAGAGTAAGACAATTTCTGGTAAACAAAATTCAAACGATTAATTTATGAGATATTTTGTAATGAGAATATATTTGTCTTTCTTTTCTTCTACAGATAAATATCATACCTACATTATTGTCATTATTTCTCCAGTCCCTATCAAAGAACATCCATCAAACATATACTTCCTTTTCTATGATCTATTTGTATTTCACATCCAATTATGATAGACCTACCATGTGTCCCCCACCAAAGAAATGGTCTTGTCATAAATGATCTATTGTTCAAGTAGATTATATTTCAACCAGAAAAAAGAACTGATGTAAAATATATTTACTAAATGAAATAGCAGATGACATTAGAAAATACTAAAATAACTAGTTCAATATATCAATCAGATTAGTGAAGCCAATATTTAGTCCATTCTAGTCTGGTGAGCCATGGTCTACAAGCAAGGCTTGGAGTAGTTATGGTGATAATACAGGATCATACTTCATTGTGCCATATTTATATAGACATGAAGAGGTACAAAAGTCTGGATTTATGAAGTATTGAAGCCCCTTGGGAATGACTTCAAAGATGCAAGGTGTTGTAAGCTTGATGGTACATTCCACATTTTTAGTTTTCTTTTTCAAAGTTGAACTAGAAAATGCTACAATTTACATAACAAATATATATATCTACATTAATTGAAGCTTTACTCTAAATCGAATGTATACCAGTTTGGTGAAGTAACTTGAACACATGCTTAGGGAAATATTTCATAATATACACCTAGGTTTATGATTCAAAAGCATACATAGATATTAACATAACATATTTCAATAGTTTTAGTGACTCGTGCAGAAATGAATGCAACCCAAGAGAATATATGAGATGAAATTTCATGTCTCCAATGGAAAGAGATTCAAAACAAGAAAAAGATATATTCAAAACAAGAAAAGGATGTATTCACATTCTTTCATCATAATAGATAACTTTTGACAAGGATCTTCTTAAATTAAGAAGATTCTAATGAAGGATGAATTCCAAAGATACAATATGTCTGCCTTTGCATCTAAAGCTAGGACTGATTCTAAGAACAATTCTAATCACCAAGGTGCAACCAATTTACATGACATTTGTCATGATTATTTACAAGAGAGAGATCATGATGAAGACTCTTGAAAATTAAAATTTTGACAATTTGTCTCGTAGAATGTTCTATAGGTTATTTATAAAGATATCTATATCCATCAGATAAAAGAGGTCAAGCCATACAATTTATGTGATTATCCAACATAAATGTAAAAAAATGGTTGAGTGTAATCAGAAGAATGAGAAAAAATTACCTTACATAGCCATAAAAAATAGTATCCATGCTAAGGAACGTGAAATTAACTATCCACTCTCCATAGCCTATCTTTATTACTATATGTGATTAAAGATTTTACATAAGAAAATAATGACTAGTTGACTACATTTATTTAAAAAATATCATCCCATTATAATTTCACAATCGCATCCATGCCACATGAAAATTTCTGAAAGGAGATTCACATAAACTTCTAAAAGAAACTTAACTTGGAAATAAATAAGAATAGTAAGAAAAAACCTGCAGGATCTTGCAATGATTCATCAATGGAGATAAGCCACTTATTTTTGCATCATTACTTTTTTGAGTGATCATAGAAACTTTTCCTCTGTGTGTGAATGAACTTAGATTCTTATCTAGTACTCTATCAATTTCTATTGCGAGTATTTTCACGTGTTCCAAGATGACTGCTTCATTGCCAGTCATACCTTTGGAATAAGTTAAAGACTTATTGTAACTAAACTCAGTTGACAGGGAATTGATAGTTAATACAATGTCTCTTCTTGGAGAACTAATTTGCTATGAAAATTGTTCACTGGAGGAAGCTTTAGAAGAAGTCACTCTTTCCGAGCATGTCGTTGAAGTTGGATTACTATTCTCTATTCCAAGAAACTGGTGAACCTGTTGACTTGTTTGCAGCATCACAAAAGAATTAGACACATCATGAATTGCATTATTCATTTTGACATGGAAGCTCTGGTTTTTAGGACCTAAAACATTTGATGACTAGTTTGGATCACATAAACCAACATGTGGTACCCCTAAAGAAGATTCTACCTCAACATAATTTGGTGCTCTTTCTTCTTTCATAGCCCACCTAGTGTGTTCCATAGCACAATGTTTCTCTTTGATATTAATTTGGCTATTAATTTGGCTATTAGTAACTTCTTCCACTTGTTGGTTTGGTAGCACTACAACTTGCTTCCTTAAAGAAGTTGGTGGAATATGTGCATTATTAGAACCCACTTTATTTCTTGATGAGAGAGATACTTCATCATCTCTTTCATGTGATGCACATTGTTCTTGGGGAATAGAATTGACTACTGAATATAGTGCACTAGGGTTTGATGGAGCATTAGTAACTATAGACATCTGTGAGGCCATGTCCACTTTGATCTGATCTTGTATCCCTATATTTGAAACAATATATGTAGACTAAGAAGAATCTTGTAATGGACACATGAGCCCATGAACAAAATAATCTTATTTTACCTTGGAAATAGTAAAAAATGGATCTTCATATTTCTGAGGAATAGAAACTTTTTTGTAGTTTCCTTATATGCCTGTGAACTTTGAAGTCCATGAGAGATTTCATGCAACCCTTTCATTCCATTTTGTATCATTGTATCTATTCTAAGAATCTTTTGGCATGGAACATTATATCAAAAACTAGCCATTGATGGACCTCTAGTAGTAATTTATATCTTTGTTTGCACCACCAAAGGAATCTTTACATATAACTACTAAGACATGCAACTTATATCAATCTTTTGGTCATTGGGAGTTTTGAGTGGCTCATTGTGAGGATATTTTTTAGTAGATTGATCAAAAGATTCATAATGTTTTAAATCTACCATAGGAATTTCCTTATTTCCTAGTTTCAGATGGTTGGAAGAATTAGATTCATTGGAAGCCTCTTTTGAATGTTTTATATCCCTTCTAAAATAGCTATTAAAATTTACACTCATAGCTTGCAAATCTTGGTTGTTACTGCTACCCACATCTATTAAGGGGGATAAATTTCCATGAAAAAAGTTCATATAAACTATATATATCACATGGGGAGGGACTCCTTGATTTTGAGGAATTTTATAAAAACTTGATGAAAGTTATGTTTGATAATTTTGTAATGATGGATAGGATAGTTGAAAAGCATTACCATCTTTTGTTTCTTCATAAGAAGAGTTGTGATCTTTTGTAACCACATCTTGTTTACTATCATTGATCCCAAATGACAAATTTTTCATTTGTCATATCATCTGAGGATTCTCACCATGCAAACTGGTTTCAAATGCTTCCCTAGAGTGTGACATTGTATCTATTTTAATCATATTTTGGCATGACATATTACATCCAAAGTTAACCAGTAATGAACCTCCAAAAGAATTTTTTTCCCTTGCTTATGTGTGTTTCTGAAGAAACTATTTCATATAAATGTTCAGTCATACAACTCAAGTTAGTCTACTTCTCTATAGGATTTTTTAGTGGCTCTCTATGGGATGTTTGGTCACCAATCATAGGAATAGTTCCATTAAATTTTAAATCTTCTATGGGCATTTCTTTGTTTCCTGATACCAGATGGTTTATAGTGTCAAGTTCATTGGATAGTTCTTTTGACTTAAAAATATTATTTAGATACCTTCCTACTGTATGCACCCTAAAATGGTCGCCTAGACTTTGGGCCCTCATTCATCAGTTTATCAATTTCTTGAATCAATGCTTTGAAATATTTTCAATTCAAATCAATTTCCTTGATCAAATCGTAATTAATTCACTTATTTTAATATTTCATAAGGTTTGATCATTTTATCCTAAGTTTTATTTAATATCTCTTCTTCCTTCCACTGGCTTCTGAGATCTTTTTCTAGGGATTCTCTTCTCATTCTCCTTAGTCCCATGCTATGTCTGCTATTTGTTTTCTCATGGAGACCAAATTGAAAACTTTCAGTTTCGACTGTACCAAAGTAATGGCATTCAGGGGGGCTATTACACTAGAGCGTTGGAACCAAATCCTACACCCACTTCCTAACTCAGTTAGGAGGGCCCTAGAGAAGGCACTAGGTGAGCATGCTTTTGATAATGATTTCTCCTTTAGGACAAATGGGGATATCATTGGTTTATATATTGCTATATCTTATTTGGCTGGGAAGGGGAAAGCTGAGATCATACAGATAGCTAGGCTTATCTTTGATAACCTCTTCTTGATTGGCCTGGAAAACATGGTATTCTCCATCGATAACCTCCTAACCACCCCCTTTACGGAAATTATGATGAGAACAACAATCTCAGACCTAGGTAGCATTCCACCTAAGCAAAGAGTTCCCATGATATTATTTAAGGATGAAGAAGCTTTTGATGCCCAGTGGCCATCCATGGAAAGGAATGTGAATTTCCTCTATTAGGAAGTGCTGCAATCTAAATGGGACTCAAGGGAGATCCTGGACTATTGGAGGGCTGAAGGCTTTGACATTCCCTCATCCTTAAATGGCATTGAACTGACTAAACTCCATGTCATTGCGCTGGCAGTGATTAGATGCACCTGTCACTCTAGGGATGTGGATGACTCTGAAGAGAACATCATGGTGATGCGCCAGGAGAACCACACTTGGCTCTGCACTGCGGTGGAAAAAAGGAAAATTTAGTATATATTACTGCCTTGGAGCTCTTTTTGTCAAAACTTGGAAATGTTCATAACTGCATATTTACGGCCTCCTATATAGATGTAATAGATATATTCTATAATACCTAGATTATAGTAGTAGTTTTTTATCTTAGCTCTGTACATAGTTTCTACAATTTTCATGTTAAGGGACTACAATGTAATCACTCCGAAGAAGATATCAATGTAAAGAGAATTCTACTAACAATAGTTATTAGACTTACAACAAGGTATCTAGTTTTTGGTTTCATTGACAATTCATGGCTATTGAAGATGGTGTTTTATATGCAATTCCTAGTATATTCATTCCATCCAGCGTTTTCTCAATTTTAGTAGTTCAGTCATGAGTTTGTATTAAAGCTGGTACGTTAAGTTTAGTTTGCTGGTTGTGGATCAATGTTTTTAATTTTTATCTCAAAGGCTTCTAATTATTAAGGTCTTCATAGGGTGCAAATATGCACATACCATACACGGGTATTTTCCGGTATAGTATGTGCATAAGTGTAAAATTATGTTTATATATCAGTGGGTGCACATCTGATCTTATGAGTACATTCATATATTTCTTTGCATATCTTAGGCTCATTATCAGTTGCTTCAGTTCTTATGGCTCCGCCGCTTTTACATATGGCTTATTAAATTTCAGTAGGCCATTACTGGTAATGGTAGAAGTAAAGTGGTTATTTTGGTTTCGAAAGAATGGTGTATTATGAAATGAGGCCAGATTGGATGGTTTTATAAGTGTATTTTGGTTACAGGAAGTTTTTGTGAATACAGGATATAGGCCTGTTATGGATATTTATATTCACATAAATATATATGTACAGAGCTATGTGTATATATATATACAGGCTTCAGGTATACTTTGGATGCATATTTATGAATGCAGGAATGTATATATTTGTATACATCTATAGTACATAGATCTGTAGGTATATATTTATATATAGGCTATAGGGGTATTATGAAAGCTTATATATGTTCAAGAGATATATATAAATGTATACATACAGATCTATGTATACATTTATATATATCATTATGATGTAATCAGCCTGGGCCTTGTCTTTCATCCAGTCATTCTTCGTCGTAGTTTGGATAGCCTTATTCTTTATATGTATCTATATGTTCCTGGCCCTATATATTTAAAATACTTATACTTTTCCTTTCGTATGTTTGATTTTCTAGATTTTATTTTTTTCCATGTAAAATGTACTCAAATTTATAGTTATATATTAAGCCTTAAACATATGGTTTCAGTCCTTTGCACATATTTAGCTCCTTGATTGATGAGTATATTATGTTCCCTTGGACATTCGGGTTAGTTTTAAGGTAGTGTTCTTAGCCAAGATACAGTTTATTTGGCAATTTGTCAATTGGATATAAGTTTTAATAACGAATCAAGGATTTAGAGATTGTTACTACTTAAATAGTATTTCCTACTAACATTGGCAGCTATTGATATCAAATTAGAAATGGAAACCCAATCCTTAGAATACTTTTTTATCCGGGAGAGGTATTTTTTACTATTTGTAGTACTTTTTCCTATTTTTAATTAACAATGCTTAAGCTATGTTGTTAATATGGTTAGCTCAATATTGGCTAACCTATGGCACTGGAGAATTGATGTATGATATACAGGAAAGGTTATTCTTCGGGAAGCCCAATTACTATTCTCAACAAAGCAAAAAAGGGTGATGCATTCTCTTAGATTCATCCTTCTGTATAACTTTTAGATCTTGTTGTTCATAGGGAGAAACTCCCAAAATCACTCGAGGCATGGATTAGCCCATATAGAACTATACAATTCTCGATTTATATCAAGCTGTGGGTATGCCCACAGAAATAATGTATTTAAAAAATCTCATCTTCTGACGAGTCATGGGTATGCCCACATAAATTTTGTATTAGGATAGGACCTATGGTCCCGGGCAAGGCTGGAGGTTTTCTCTACCCCGCTCTTTCCTACTAGTTCCTGCAGCGAGTAGGGTCACAATGTAAAACAATAAATTATATTAATAAAAAAATTTCAGGGCTTCGGCCCTTTATCGATAAAAAAAGAAGAAAAAAGAACATTCTCCCTTTTAATTAAATAAAGATCCCTTTTAATTAAATAAAAAATTATTTTAATTAAATAATAAAATCAATTTATCCTAAGCCACATTTAATTAAAAGAAAAAATCTCTTTTAAATAAAAAAAATCTTTTAATTAAATAATGGAAACCACTTTGCTAAAAATAATAAATAAATAATAAAAGAAAAAGAAAAAGAAAAGACTTTTTGTCTACACATTGAATGCACACTTTCCAAGATGAGTGGAATCTCCTTTTGCCTCTTAATCTCTTCCACACATCCTTTTGCCTCTTAACCATGTCCATTGATTTTGCCTCTTGAGAATCTTGAGCACATGGATCAACCAAGATTTAATCTCCACCATTGCTCATTTCCTTTTGCCTCTTAATATTGACCATCCATTTCTTTTTAAAAGGAGTCCTCTCCTTCTCATTTAGACATCCAAGATTTTTATATTGTTATGTTGCAAGTTTGGAGATCGATTTTGGAGAAGATTTTGAGCACTTGAGCTTGAAATATTGCAACTTCTCTTTTCTTGTCTTCTTCTCTCATGCCCCCATGGAAATCCATTTAGATTAATCTTTCACTTTCATATTAGATTAGATTTATATTTCCTTTCATAGAATAATCTTGCATAAGCATTTCTTTTCATAGATTAGTTTTCTTTCATGCATTGTTATCAAATAGAATAGCTTTCATTTTCATTGCCATGCATATTTGATGATCATGGAGACTAGCATTCTTTCTTTTCCTCTTTGAATCTCTTGTTTTATGGTGTACTTGCATTGGCACAAACTACGTCTAAGCTGAGGGCCTCCATTATAAACCCTTGCACTCCATGAATAGAGAGCTATGAGTCACCATTTGAGACCTCATTCTTGAGCAATCTTGGATATAATGACTCATAGAAGTGTGTCAAAATTTTAGCACACATTTTTGGCACCCACCGTGGGGCTCAATATTTCATTTTTGGCCTCATTTTATTTTATTTTATTTTTCTGATGATTTTTGTGCATTGTCCATACTTCTGTGCATCTTTGAGTATGGATTCTCACGTGAAGTTTTGCATTGTATCACGTGAAGTTGTGCTATTTTCTACACTTCTGTGCATGAAAAAGGCATTTTCTTGCATGGCCCTATGTACTTTCTCATGCATACTCTATGTATTTTCTCGCATGGGTTTGGTACTTTCTCACGCAGCACTGTGTACTCTCTCGCATGAAATTTTGATAGCAGAGACCTAAATTTCTAGATTTTCTTTTTGCTTGCTACTTTTGACACTTAATGGTTGTTGTGTTTATTTCCTTGATTTTATTTTCTAAGGCAACATAGAAGCAAGGCGCGTTGCTTTGGACTTGAGGTATTTTGTTGAATCTCTATAACATTTAGATTTTTGGAATAAAATGAATCTCTCATGTGTCTAGCTTGAGTGTTTATTGCTTTCATAGATCACACTTCAATTTTAGGCTCTAAAAAGAACAGAGATCCACTTTCTTGCAAATATGTTTCACATAGTAAATAGGCCCTATGAACACTATTTGTGGCTTTCTTGAGAGAGTGGGCTTCTTGCGAAGCTCTTCTTGATGATAGAACCCCTTGTAGGTAGGGAGGATATTGTTACTATCTCACGGTCTTACTTGGTTTAGTCTTCAACATTGATTGGTGCGTTCTCTCTTGGTCCCACTCAGAGAGCTTAGTAGACATCATTATTGACATCATGAACCTTGGTGAGGTGGTTTCAATCTTAGCGTGTCAATGAATTTACTTGCTATGTTTGGGTGAAGTGAAGAGGCTAGAGGATTATGCTCTATTCCCTTTTTGGGTAGTATCAGAAACTCAGATCCTTGAATCTAACCAAGTCCCCATGTGGTCCTTTTTGTGAGTCACCTTTTAGAGAGGGTTAATCATAGTGGACATTCCTTTATTGGGTAAACCATGTGGATGGAACCTCAAGCGGTAATAGCCATTTTCACCATGGTAGCAATAACTGCTATATAAATATCCTTGTGGAAGAAATCTCCACAGGTGTAGTTTCTTGTTGGGCTATCAGATCTCCTCAACATCTCTGATTGATTAAATTCTCAGAATGTTTCAAAACCCTATTGTGCCTGGATTGGAGTTCACCCTCTTGAGATTGCAAAAGTTGCAGAGTTAAACCATTAATAAGAACCATAGTGCAACCAACTTTTTATTTTCTAGGACTATGTGTGTGATTGTAAAACATTTTTGAGAACATACACAAGTAGAATCTTTAGGGAGTAGCATACTAAGTCACTATTCTTGTTCATGTGCAAGGTTTCTTTGTGCCTTGCTCATTGTTTGAAGACATTGTTGCTTGAACTCCTTGATTGTTGTTTTACATGCTTGATCAATGATAAAAATTTGTTGATGTATTTATGTGATCTTTTAAAATGAACAAAAATTGAGTTCCTGAGTTTACAACTTGCTACCAAGCAATCTGATCCTATTTTATCACCTGATTATGTGTACTTTCTCGCGTGAGCTTGCATTTTCTCACGCGAACCCTGCATTTTCTCACGCAGGATTTCATATCCTCGCGTGATGTTTTGCTAACAGTCCTATCAAAGATCCCTTCTAGTTGCTTAGTTTGATCTTGTGTTTCCTCCCTTGAGTCTAGCATATTTTTTCATGATCCCTCACATTTCTTCACATGGGACTGCATTCCCTCACACGAACTTGTCTTACATTTTCTCAAATAGCAAGCTAATTCCTATCATTATCATTCTTCCTTGGTCGATCCGGATTATAGTAGGTCACTTACCTCATGATTGGAAGCCTGTTTGCACCTTGGGTTCACATGTCTTGACCTCTTGAATTAGTAATCTTTGATTTCACAAGTGACTTTGTTTGGAGTTGGTAAGTTAGAAATCATCCTTGTTGAGAAAGTAAACCTTTGGATTCTTTGATAACACGCTTGGAGAGTTTTAGTAATCTCTTGTCCATTAACTTCCATAACAAATTAAAATTCAATCAAACATAACTTGGGTAAATCATTCTCCTGATCCATATGTGTTAGGGTATTCACCCATTTATTGGGCACCTCTATGGCAGTGTTGGTTTATGCCTTTTGCAAAAATTCTATCTTATCACCTCTCTTTTGGACAATTGAGTGATTTTACTATCCTAGTTTGGTACCAACATTTCTTAGGGTCATCTTATCACCTAGGATCTTTTATTTCATGTTAGTTACAACAAGATATCAAGTAAATCAAGGAAAATGACCTCAGGCAGTCTTTGACTAGTTACCCTTAGTTCAAACTCGCCAAAAATGTAAGGGAAAAGAGCCCATCTTTGATCAATCCCCTAGCAACACCTCATAAGTTTGGTTTGATCCCAAAAGTAATTTTAGTGAGTTGAGCACACCCTTAGCACCTTCTCATTCAGATATGGATATGAGTTACACAATTACTCAATGAGAGAGGGAAGAAATGGAAGCCTTGATAGCATATTTGGAAGGCATAGAGATACCATTTTGTTTGGTAGTTCCTCCAATGAAAATTGACTAGTCTCATCCCTTATCTCAACTAGATATTTGGATGCACACCAAAGGGCTAATAGAGAAAGGAAGAAATCATATCAAGAAGAGAAATCACAACATGATAGTCAAGACGATGAACCTTATGATACTCATGTGAATGCAGAATATACCAATGACTTGTTTAAACATTCAAGACCAAGTTCACTACTCCAAACAACTTCAAAATACACAAGTGAAAGACTTAAGATAATTGAGCATGAAAAGAAAGCCTTCTTAGATGAACAAGCTACAAAGGAAGAGAAATTTAGACTCCTAGAGTTGGAAAGACAAGCCTTGTTGGAAATAGAAAGGAGAGCTGCACAAGAAGAGAAAGATAGACTCTTAGCTCAACAACTTAATGATCAATACAACAACATGTGTGTTGGTGGTGGAAACAACTCTCCTCTTCCCACTCCTCCTAAGACTCCATGAAGTATAAGATATTCAATAACACCTTCACAATCTCCTAGCCCTAGAGGAAGAAGGGCTTCACAACAAGAGCATCATAGGAGACAAACACCTCCTAGGAACTCAAGACAACCTTCTCAACATTCTCACCATGGTTCACAATATGGGGGTAGTAGCTCGATTTTTTACCTCAAATCCCAAGATTTCATGAACATACAACAAGAACCACTCTTCCAATAGTATGTGGAGAGATACTTGGAGAAAAACAAAGATAAGTTCCTAGAGAGTTTGATCAACAAGGGTGCTATGGTCCCCTACAATTTTGATATGGACAAAAAGATTAAGAAACAAGGCCCCTCTCAAGAAGAAGAGATCAAACAAATGAAGATTATGATGGAAAAAATATTGGCACCCAAGAGTTCATTCTCACTTGACTCAATTTGTCCCAATCCTTTTGACAAAAGTGTGAGTATGAAAGAATTTCCTAGAAAGGTTGAAATCCCTCAATATGACAAATATGATGCTAATGAAGATCCACATGATCATGTATGGCAATTCTATATCATGAGTTTTTAATTCCATCAAGATGACTCGTACCTTATGAGATTGTTCCCAAGGAGTCTTAAGGGTCAAGCGATGGAATGGTTCACCAACATAACTCCCCTTGTCAAGAATTTCAAAGAGCTCATTCATAGATTTGCCCAACACTTTGCATACAACCTTTCAAGATTTGTCACCATGTTGGACTTATGCAACTTAAAGAAAAATCAAGGGGAATCCTTTGTCACTTTATTGCAAAGGTGGAGATGACAATGCTCTTGCTACTCTAGGACCATTCCTGAAGATTAGAAGATTGACATCCTTGTTAGCAACTTGGTTCCCAAAATGTGGTATGAAGTTAGGAAGATGGTCTTTGATTCCTTTGAAACCATGGTAGAAACTGCATGTAGGATTGAGGATGTTTTGAGAGAACAAGGAATTTTGACCAAACATGGAAACAACAACAACAAAAATTGTCAAAATAACAACAAATCTAACAAGGATAAGGGAAAGAAATCACATTGGAATAGGAAAAAACAAGTGGTCAATGATGGTGTTGTGGACAATGATGGAGTTGTGGACTCTTCTCAACCCAAAGATCAAGTTGTTCTTCACTTGTCTAGTGCAGTTCAAGCCATGAAGCTTAATGCATCAAATCAACAAGAGCACAAGCCAAAGTACCAAGATAAGCCTAAGAAAGAGAGATGTCAATTTTCAAAACTTGGTGATTCATATGAGGATGTCTTGAAAACACTCATTTCTAACAACCTCATGCATCATCAAGATCCTGCAAAGTATTATACACCTGATGTTAAGCCACATTGGTGGGATGAGAAAGCCTTCTGCAAGTTTCATAATGGCATTGGACATGATATTGAAAATTGCTGGAAACTTAAGCATATCATCCAAGATCTCATTGAGAATTGAAAACTTAAGGTAGATGGATTGAACACCAATGCTGATCATAAGACATTCAAAGAGCCTTTGCCAAAGTATGAGAAGGGGGAAACCTCTAAACCTAAGAATGGCAAGGCTGAGGTCCATTACACTTACACAATTTTGGAGAATGTTGTCAACATGCTTGAAGTTGTAGAAGAAAATGTCAACATGATGAGGAATAAAGATACCTATGGTTATGATCTATACATGGACTCTCCTCCTATCTTTGATGAAGAACCCGTCATGGTGCTAAGGGGTCCTAACTCTAAAATGTCATCCCAAGCTCTCAATGTTGTCACACAAAGTCAAGGTCCCATTGTCATTAGAGGACCCAGTTTGAGTCAACCAAGTAAACCAAAGAAAGTGGCATCCAAGAATGTCACCTCAAAACTAGTAGTTAATCCTAAATTGAGCTATAATCTTGTCGATCAGTTGCAGAGAACCCCATCTCAGATTTAGATCTTTAAGATCTTAAAGTTGTCCTCGAGACACAAGAAAGTCCTTGAGGATGCTTTGTGTGTAGAAAATGTCCCTAAAAACTTGGAGGTTGATCAATTCTAGAACATGGTTAACCATATTTCCAGTCCTCATTACCTTACCTTTTTCAGAGGATGATGATAAAGCTTTGAGCCACCCACACAATCTCACCCTGCATATTGAAGTCATGATTCAAAAAACCTGTGTTAGGTGCGTGTTGATAGATGGGGGTGTTGGGATTAATATTTATTCCTTGAGCCTTTTGAAGACATTGGGTTATTCTAAACAAGTCATAGATACTAGAAAGAAGATCACTATCAAAGCCTATGATGAGGCAGAAAGGAGTTCCAAGGGGTTGGTTGTCCTTCCTATTAGGATTGGCCCTATTGAGAAGGATGTTTTATTTCAAATTGTTGATGTTGGCCCCCTTGCATACAACATCTTACTTGGTAGACCATGGATTCATGATATGCAAGCAGTACCATCTACCTATCATCAGTGTGTTAAGCTCCCCTACAATGGAGTAGAGATTTGTATACCTAGGGATAACACATTATATGTTAACTCAATTTCAATGAGTACTCATGTTCCCCTCAATAGAGAAGTAGAATATTTCAATGCGACCTTAGTAGAATGTAAAGACAAGTTCAAGTCTGTAGACCTTGGCATGGGGGGTATCAACTCAACTCCCTCACAAAGCTACCAATTTCACCTAGGTCTTATGGCAAGCCTTCACAAGAAATGAGACCTTCCTCTTCAGATATGACTTTATTTGGCATGTTTATAGAGTCCTCAGTGCCTATTCAAGATGAGAAAGAAGAGGTGGATGTTAAAGACTAGATTTATAGAGAAGAGGTTATAATTTTGTCAAACAGATGGGTTATCCTAGACATGGACCTCTTAGTCACAGATTGAATAATAGAGCTGAACCTCTTGATCATGCTCTTTTTGGACACAAGTCTAAGAAGATGGTTGGCCTAGGATTTGCGGATCATAACAAGAACACTGCTCCTATTCTTGATGATTCAGATAGTGAAGATGAACCAAAATACATACCTAATTTGACAAATAAAAAATATATGTGTGAAGATTGGGTCCCTTCCACAAATCTCCTTTGGGGAGATTCAGATAATCCAGTTGCTCATGCGATAGTTACGACCTTAGAACAAGAAGAAACAGATGTAGAAGATCCTATCAGAGAATGTAAACATAAGAATATTATTAATTTGATGGAGAGAGATGTTACTCTTGATGACATTAGAGCTTCCACATCAAGACGTCCCAAACCTTCATGGTATAAACACCCTAGTCGGGATTCAGAAATAGATTCACATGAGTATGAATGGGACTCTCTCTTTGATTCTTCTATAGTTGACATGGATGTTGATGTCATCCACACTTATAGTTCTCAACCTGAGGTAGCTGATGAGTCATGTGTAGGATTAGAATATTTGAACCCACATGTTTCCCTAGTGGACAATTCTTCACTTGTTAGGATGAATCCTAATTTGGGTAGCTTAGAAGGATACTTGATGAACTCTAATTCTTCAGTCACCAGAGATGATATCATTCACATTCACAACCTTGAACCAGTCATTGAATTATTTGTTGCTCATCCTAACCTCATTGATTGGTCCCAACTCTATCAGGAACCTGAGCTCTTAACATTCCAAAATGACTATGAGATAACCCGTTACTTGAATTCCATTGAACCCGTAGTCTCTTCCACCAGTGAACTGGCTATCGACATGACATAGAAAGACATCAAGTACCTTAGTCACAAAATAAAAAGAAAATAAAATCAAAAGAATAAGATTTCTAATGGAAAAAACCACTGTGGGGTGGTGTTAGAACCAAAAAAAGTAAAACAAAATGACATATCCAAGGGTGAAAACCTCTCTGAGGTGCCTAAGGATGAGGTACTTGATCATCTCCCTAGCTATTTTCAAGATAGATCTTCAATTCTTATCGAGCCAACACAAGTAGTCAATTTGGGTACAAATGAGGCTCCACAAATAGTACACTTGGCTTAGTCTTTGTCACCACAAGAAAAATAATCTTACACTAAGTTCTTACAGAAAAAGAAGATCAATTTTGCATGGACTTATTCAAATATGCTAGGGTTGGACACTAATCTTATCATGCATCACTTTTCCATAGCTCCGGGTGTAAAACTAGTCAAATAGAAATTGAGAAAGATGCACCCTCACATAGCTCTTCTAGTCAAAGAAGAATTAGAGAAAGTCCTTGGTGTAGGATTCATGAGAGCTATTGACTATGCTAAATGGATATCAAACATTGTACTAGTTTCCAAACATGATAAATCCATTCAAATTTGCATAGATTTTAGAGATGTCAATAGAGAATGCCCAAAGGATGATTTTCCACTTCCCAATATAGACATGATAGTAGATATGACTACAGGTTATGAGATTTACTCTTTGATGGATGGTTTTTTTGGATATAATCAGATTAAGATAGCTCCTAAAGATCAAGAAAAGACTTCATTCACTTATGCATGGGGTACCTACTGTTGGAACGTTATGCATTTTGGATTAAAAAATGTAGGAGCCACCTATCAATGAGCTATGACAACCATTTTCATGACATGATGCATAAAACATGGAAGATTATGTGGATGACACCTTGGCCAAGTCTAAGAATAGAGACACACACTTAGATGATTTAGAAGTCAGTCTAGATCGCATGGAACAATTTCAACTAAGGTTAAATCCTAAGAAGTGTGCATTTGGTGTCACCTCTATAAAAATTCTAGGATTCATCATTTCAGGAAAAGGAAGAGAGGTAGACCCTTAAAAAGTCCAAGCAATCATTTATATGCCATCTCCTAGAAACATTAGTCAAATGAGGAGTCTTCAAGGACATCTTCAATCCATAAGGAGGTTCATTTCACAGTTGGCGGATAGAGCTCAACCTTTCAACAAGAACTTACACAAAGAACTCAAATGTGTTTGGAATGAGGATTGTCAAAAGAGCATGGATCAAATCAAGAAATACTTGGCAAATCCTCCCATTTTAATGCCTCCTATCCCAGGGAAACCACTTATTCTATGCATTTTAGTGATAGAATCTTCCTTGGGGGCATTACTAGCTCAACTTGATGAACATGGGAAAGAGAGAGAAATATACTACATTAGCCATACTCTTATTTCATATGAGGTTAACTACACTAGTATTGAGAAAGCTTTCCTTGCAGTTATGTTTGCTTCCCAAAAGTTGTGACATTACATGCTGGCACACACAATACACCTCATAGAAAAAATAGATCCATAGAAGTATTTGTTAGGTAAGGCTTCCCTCACAAGTAGACTTGCTAAATGGATGATGATCCTTTTTGAGTTTGACATAGAGTACATTGAATGTAAAGAAATAAAGGACAAGCAATAGCAGATCAATTGGCTGATTTCCCAATTCAAGATAGTGCACCTATTCAAGTTGACTTCTCATATGAGCACCTCATGTATATGACTGAAAGAACATGGAAGATGTTCTTTGATGGATCTTTTATGAAAAATGGTTCAAGAGTTGGTGTGTTGTTTGTTTCTCCTTATGGGTACATGATTCCTAAATCTTACAAGTTATTGTTCCCATGTACAAACAACATTGTTGAGTATGAAGCTTTTAAAAATGGACTTAAGATGGCTATAGAATGGAGAATCACAGAGTTAAACATCTATGGGGATTCACAACTGATAATCAACCAAGTCAATGATGAATATCAAACAAAAGATGATAAATTGGTACCTTATAATAAAATGGTTGATTCCTTGAAATGATACTTCACATTTGTCATGTTTCAGCAAATCCCTAGAGCAAAAAAAAGGTAGTTGATGCTATGGCTACACTTGCTTCACTCCTTTAGTTAGACCAACATGAATCCAAATTTGAATTCCTGGTGGAAGAGCTACATCACCCTATCTATGACTCCCAATAGAGTCATGTTATTTATACCCTTGTCGGTCATGAGTCATCTCATTATGGTGTCATTTACTCATACCTTCATGATGGCATTATCCTTGAAACCTTTAACCTATTTGAAAACAAAAACCTTACCTAAAATACCTCTTTCCATACCCTTATCTCTGGTGATTTGTATAGGAGGGGTCTCGATGGAACACTTATTAGATGCTTAGAAAAGGAAGAATTTGATCAAGCATTAGTTGACATTCACAAGGGCATCTGTGGGGGACATTCCAATGGTCTTTTCATGGCCTACAATGCAGATTGATGTAGTAGCTTTTGCAAATGCATGTGAAAAGTGTCAAAAACATGGTAACCTAATACATGCTCCAGGTAGGAAGCTCATTCCTTCTATATCTCATTGGCCATTTTAGCACTGGGCCTTTGATCTTGTTGGGCAGATTCATCCCAACTCATTAGGTGGACACAATTTTATTATCACAACTACTGATTACTTCACTAAATGGGTAGAAGCTGTCCCACTTTCTATTGCCTCAAGCAAGATAGTTTCTCTATTCATTCTGAACCATATCATCTGTCAATATGGAGTGCCTTCTGAGATTATCACTGACAATGGAGGTCAGTTCAAAAATAAGGACCTTAAACAAATCTGTAAGAAATTCAAGATTAAACAACATTGGTCCTCCATATACTTCCCGCAAGGAAATGGTCAAGCAGAGGCATCAAAAAAAACCATTCTTAAAATTCTACATAGAATAGTTTGTAAGAATGGTAAAGATTGGCACTTAAATATAAATCCATCTTTGTGGGCTTATAGAACAAGTATTCGTACTCCTACTAGGGCTACTCCTTTTGCCCTTACATATGGTACTGAAGTAGTGTTACCTTTAGAGGTTGAGATTTCTTCACTTAGAGTTTCCCTCAAAGGTCTAGTTACAGATGAAGACTACCGCGCCATGAGACTTCAAGAGTTAGAACTTCTAGATGAGAAACATCAAGCATCATTCGACCATATGAGGGTTTATCAAAAGTGCATGTCCAAAGTCTTCAACAAAAAGGTTCTCCCTAGAGAATTCCAAGTGGGAGATCTTGTCCTACGTGAAAATCCTAAGAGTCAACAACATAGAGATCAAAAGGGAAAATTTGAACCTAATTGGCTTGGACCTTACATCATTACAACAAATTTTGGGATAGGTGCTTATTTATTATCTACTATAGAGGGATAGCAACTCCCTGATCCTATCAATGTCTTGCACCTAAAGAAGTTATATCCATGATGCCCATTATGTCCAGGGGCATCCTTTGTATATACTTATTGATCCTAAAAAAATTCAAAAAAATGGTATATTGTCAAAGATTCTAAAAATTGGAAAATGTCCTGAAAAAATGATCATCTTAGTGAAAACCTAGCAATAGGTGCTTTGACGTATCTCCAAAAAAAAATTATATATTCCAAAAATACAAAAAAATTTAAAAAAATTAAAAATTAAAAAAAAATAGAAAAAGTGCCTTGGTGAAAACCTGGAAACAGGCACCTTGTTAGAAAAAATACAAAAAATTATAAAAAGTCCTGAACAAAAAAAAAATTGCAATAAAATCCAAGTGGTGAAAACCTAGAAATGGGCGCTACTTGAGGCGTTTTCACCCTTGTTTCTTAGCATGCATCCTCGACACTTAACCTTTCTCCATCATACCTTATCCTTGTTGCCTTGGTTTGGAATTGGTCTTTGTCCTTGCCTAGGGGGCATAACTATGTTATATTTGGTCTCTTAGATGCGTTAGTCTTTAGGAAACCTCACAAATGTGTTTTTCAACACCACCCCAACTGTGTTTTTCAACACAACCCCTAGCATCGAGTGTTTATCAATAGTTCTCGGTTTGGTCTTACCCAGTTTTGTCATTTGATCTTACACAAAACTTAATGCTTGAGATATGTCATGATCTTTTCTTTGTGTGATGACTATTATTGATTTTTATTGAGTGTCCTTGTCTAATAAGTCTCTCCAAGATGCATATCTAGAAGACTTGGGTCATGGGGCATGTTTTTCTTTTCTTTCTACTTGTGGGTGTGGTTTTGAAACTCTGGAGTGTCTCTTGTTGTTCCCTTGAAACACTTAGGAGATTTGAGGCATCATCCTTGACTCTTTTTCTTTTTTGCACAACCATTCTTGTGGTCATCCTGGCATCTTTGCCTTGATGAGAGCATGGTTTTGCTACATTAAATTGGGTAAGCTAACATTGAAGTCATCTTGACCTTTATGTCTTTGATGCTTATGTTAGAATCTTTCCACATTCCAATCCAATATAAATCACATTCATATCTTCATAGTTGCACTTGTGACTAGTGATGATTGTGTGATTTTCCGATGTCTATTAATAATGGCCCAATGATGAAAATAAGTTCCTTAA
This sequence comes from Chamaecyparis obtusa, assembly GCA_027943335.1. Taxonomy (NCBI): domain Eukaryota; kingdom Viridiplantae; phylum Streptophyta; class Pinopsida; order Cupressales; family Cupressaceae; genus Chamaecyparis; species Chamaecyparis obtusa. Next base: position 1,204,817 of record BSBK01000938.1, on the reverse strand, counting down.
CATTCTCTAATGAATGATGAACACAAAAATCCTATGTTACAGTTGCTCTATTGCAAGTACACCTTTGTATTTTCATGTAGCTTGCATTATTAGACTTCATGTTAATTTGCATTTTTTAGGCTGCATTATAAGTTTGAGAGAGTTTTCCTTCATCTTTCTTTTGGACTTTTAATCAACTATGGTCACATTTTGATCTTCATTTCCTTATTTCCTTATCTTCTTTCGTGATCTCAATCAAAATTTTCTATCTTAAATAGTTGATTGATTTTGGGGCATCCTCTTTCTTGAGGAAAATTCTCTTTCTTCTCTTCATTTATTTCCACCTCTTCCAAACTTCTATCTTCTAGTCTCTTTCACCCCACTTATTTTCTTCTAATTAAACCTTCGGGCATAATCTTTCATGCTTGACGATCTACCTTGGTTCTGTGATCCTTATATCTTTCATCTTACATCAAGAACCTTATTTTTAGTTTGATTTGATCAAATTTATCAATTCTCTATTTCTCCTCTATCTCATTTCAATTTTGATCATGAGGGGGCAGTACCTATCAAACTTCAATCCTTGATTCAACTTTATCAATCCTATCAATTGCTTCGCTTGGGGCAACCTTGCTTGAAACTTGACAATTACCTATTTACAGGGGTGTTGGCCTTGTCTTTTTCAATCAACTTATCTTTGTCCTGATCGATGTCTCATCTATCGATCACATGTCTGTGTTGTTTTGTTATCCCAAATCGATCTCACATTTGAACTTCATTCTTTGACTACATGTGTTCCCATGAAGATCATGCATTAGTCAAAGAGGCACAAATGTATGCACCCTAAAATGGTCGCCTAGACTTTGGGCCCCCATTCATCAGTTTATCAATTTCATGAATCAATGCTTTACAATATTTTCAATTCAAAACAATTTCCTTGATCAAATCGTAATTAATTTAATTATTTTAATATTTCCTAATGTTTGATCATTTTATCCTAAGTTTTATTTAATTAAGAGAACATTCTGCCTTTTAATTAAATAAAGATCCTTTTTAATTAAATAAAAAAGTCTTTTAATTAAATAATAAAATCACTTTATCCTAAGCCACATTTAATTAAAAGAACAAATCTCTTTTAAATAAAAAAAAAATCTTTTAATTAAATAATGGAAACCACTTTGCTAAAAATAATAAATAAATAATAAAATAAAAAGAAAAAAAAAAATTGTCTACACATTGAATGCACACTTTCCAAGATGAGTGGAATCTCCTTTTGCCTCTTAATCTCTTCCACACATCTTTTTGCCTCTTAACCATGTCCATTGATTTTGCCTCTTGAGAATCTTGAGCACATGGATCAACCAAGATTTAATCTCCGCCATTGCTCATTTCCTTTTGCCTCTTAATATTGACTGTCCATTTCTCTTTAAAAGGAGTCCTCTCCTTCTCATTTAGACATCCAGGATTTTTATTTTGTTATGCTGCATGTTTGGAGATCGATTTTGGAGAATATTTTGAGCACTTGAGCTTGAAATATTGCAACTTCTTTTTTCTTGTCTTCTTCTCTCATGCCCCCATGGAAATCCATTTAGATTAATCTTGCACTTGCATATTAGATTAGATTCGTATTTCCTTTCATAGAATAATCTTTCATAAGCATTTCTTTTCATAGATTAGTTTGCTTTCATGCATTTTTATCATATAGATAGCTTTCATTTTCATTGGCATGCATATTTGATGATCATGGAGACTAGCATTCTTTCTTTTCCTCTTTGAATCTCTAATTTTATGGTGTACTTGCATGGGCAAAAACTAGGTCTAAGTTGAGGGCCTCCATTACAAGCCCTTGTACTCCATGAATAGAGAGCTATGAGTCTCCATTTGAGACATCATTCTTGAGAAATCTTGGATATAATGACTCATAGAAGTGTGTCAACATTTTAGCACACACCTACTTGTCCATCAAAATTTATACATGTAAGTTTTGAAACTTGATTTCTCCCCCATCTTCCTTTGTTAAATTAGAACCACTTCTATCAATAAAGTTAATGTCAACTACACATATCACTTGTGGAAGCAATCCTCGGGTCTGAGAAACTCTAGAAAATGTAGATGAAAGTTGTGGTTGATCATTAGGTAGTTGAAAACCTTTACTATATTTCCTTTCTTCTTCATCCAAGATGCAATATATTTTGACAACCTCTTGTTTTCCCTTACTAAACTCTACAGACATATTTTGTTGTTGTTGTCTTCTCTGAGGTTGGTCATCCTTCAAACTAGTTGCAGGAGCTACTCATTTTCTCTTTGTAGGAGCTTTCTTAATAGAACCCTCCACCAAACACTTTCCCCTCTCTTGGACATAAAAAATAACTGAATCCTTCCTCTATTTTTTTTCTTTCCTTTCTCTTTATATGAAGAAACATATTTGTAGTTGTAGATATTCCAAATTTTACACTCTATGTGAAGTGTGATTTTGTTGTTCTGATGGTGCATGTTCAATAATAAAGAAAGGTCTACCCCAACAAAGACCATCAAGTGTACATGTTTACAACATACACATTGGTTCCCATAACATGCATGGAGATTTTGAGAATAGCAATGGTGGTATATTTGATAGTGAAGGTAGAACTTTGGCACAACTGCCTCCTAGAGTTGGTCATATATTTTATGGTATGATGTATGAAGGACAAGTAGGTAGTGGAACAGACAATAGTGTTAACTTAATGTCTCATATCCATCATAACTCTATAACAACCAATACTTCCAGACAAGTTGTAGACCAGACTTGAGCACCAGTTTTAATATCTAATGTAGTTTTGTAGGCTTTGCAAAATCCATTTTCTAGTAGTTAGCTACAAATGAGTGAACATATATGAGAGAGAAGTCAAAATCTGTCAGAGTTGTACCCAGGTTTACATGGGGAGAATGCCACAGTAGATTATCTAAGACTAATGCAATGTTTGATGCCTAATGTATCATATGTAGCTAGGAGGGAATCTGAGGCTTCATCTTCTCATCATGAGGTTGAGGGACATCCTAAGGCCTTAAGTTCTAAGGGTCCATCATCCAGTTATGGTGGGGAGGTAGAACCTGGAACATCAACTAATATGAAATGTTCATCTGATAGAAATGGAGAAAAAATCCCAAGGAACTAGGTGTGGTTTTCACCTAATCACTTTTTGTACTTGTTGAAACTATCATAGAGTAAAGTCCATATCTATGTCCATGAAATGTGTTCTCTAAAAATCTTGGTACTAGTAATGATATTAAATGCTACTTATATTGTTGTTTTATGTTTGGATTTGAAATATTCAGAATGATACAAACAATAACTTTGGTAATGAAAATCTACTATCTGATTTTGAAAGGCAACATTCAGAGAGGTCCGATTATGCTTGCCTTGAAGGTTTGCTTGTTTCCAAGTGTTGTAAGGTGTTTTTCTATATTCAATTTTGAGTTACTGTTTCACTGGAAATTAGATGTTATCTTTCAAAATGTATTTTCTTTGAACTATAAATTTCCCACATATCAAAACTATATATGTGATGTGCTTACTTTATTATTAATTATTTTTCCATACTTTTTGTTTTGACCAGACACAGTAACTTTTTTTGACCACAAAATGGGTCAGTTGAAGGAAAAATATCTAGCTATTATATGGATCAAATTGGTCTAGCGATAGCCAAGGAATTTTTTTTCCCTAACATACCTGAGGTGCAAATGGTTGATAACCTGATGGAGTTTAGACTTCAATGCTTTCCATCAAGTGTCACTAACAACTTTTTTTGTAAGCTAAATTCTACCTTTGATTGTTTTGATCTACCTTGCATCAAATGTACATGAACATTTATGTTATGGCTCTTTTATTTCCTTGTTTGACAAGATAGTTGAATCTCCATCCAATTTTAAGAGCTATGCTTTTGTCTTTTACATATCATATTTTACTTTTATTTAACATCCTATTTTAAATTGATCATGATATTTTTGTCACTACTAAGATCATGAACATAGGTCTTTTGAAATGCCAAGCAATATTTTAATAACTTCAGTTTTGTTGAGCCTAGTTAAAGAGATGTTGCTTATTTGAAATACCCAGGATTTTACAGAGCCCTTTGTAATTACTTTTCTTAATATTAATGTTATTTCACTCTAGAGTTTATAGTGCAGATTCTAGGTTTGAGAAGATCTTAAAATTTTCAAATAGTTAAAATTTAGTAACCAGGAGGCTCCTACCAACATTCTCCCACTTTATCTCACTCTCTTTATCTCTCTAGATTTCTAGACCTATCGCTCTCATGCGGCTTTTCCTATGCCCAATTTGGATGTTATTGCCTACTGATATTCGCTTGCAGCCTGGTGTTTGTCTATAGGCTAGTTGGTACTGCTGGACAGTTGACTCTTCATTGGTTCTATTTCGGTATGTTCATGGCTTCTTCCATAATATTTCCTCCTCTTCAATAGTGCCTCTCCTTGCATGGAATCACATTTTTTGTAGCTTCCTAAGAATATCTATTTTTGTATTCAGTTTTCCAAATTGCAAATATATAGAGAATAAAATTTAAATCTATATTGTACCCTATATGGATATGTAGACAAAAATATGTAACTCAAAAGTAGTTTGTATATGAAATTTCATTTTGTAATGTAGTAGATTGATGGTTTGGCTTGCCAAAAGAAGTAAAAAAATTATCTTTTGTAGAAACTCCCTTTTGGGGTATCTGATTAATCTCTATAGAAGGGATGCATATATCAAAAATCTTCTTGATATTAATCTCTATTAGGTATTGGTACACCTACCCAAGTACTGGGTACTTAGTGGAGAGCATCATAGCTAAGGA